>CM075347.1:106102500-106555000 GCA_037693485.1 Kitagawia praeruptora | reverse complement strand
CTAACTGAATTGATAAGATCTCAATAATATGTTGAACTTATAATTATTTCAACTTCTTAAAAATGAACTATCATCTACATTACTACTACTGTCTGTTTTTCAACGAGTGGGTACCTCTAGTTTGTACATATCAATTTCCGATTATTTAATTTAAAGATACAAAATACGAAATCTAAAATAATATGTTAACTTATAATTATTTCAACTAGAGTGTTATTTGACTGAGTTTAAGGTTAAAATAATTTTTAACTCGCGACTTAATAAAATAAAACTTTAACTGAATTGATAAGGTCTCAATAATATGTTAACTTATAATTATTTCAACTTCTTAAGAATGAACTATCATCTACATTACTATTATCGTATGTTTTTCAACGAGTTGGTACCTCTAGTTTGTACATATCAATTTACGATTATTTAAGTTAAAAATATAAAATACATTTTTATTTCAAACAAAAATCACAACTAACTATTCAAATTAAGTGAATTGAATTTTATTCAACTAAATTAAGTTAAGTGAACTAAATTAAGTATTTATAATGCGGTATTAATGATATTTTGCATTTTAAATTAATAAATATACATTCTAGGGGTTAAAAAAAACAGGTTGCATTGTTTCATTGCTCCTGGCGCAATGAAACATTGCCCTAGGTGTTTCTGGCGAAATGAGACATTGCGACAGGCGAAATGAGACATTGCGACATACGCAATGAAACATTGCTCTTGAAGCATAAATAACTTGCAATAAATGAGGTGGGTGGCTGCATTTAATTCCTACCTGGAGCAATGTTTCATTGCGCCTGGGGCAATGAAACATTGCTCCAGCCCTGGACCACTTAACCCACTGCCGGAACTTCACTTTCTAAATCAAAATTCTTCCAACATCCTTAAAATCTCACATTCTCCCAACATTCTCCCATTTTCCTAACATCCTTAAATCTCTCATTCTCCCAACATTCTCCCATTCTCCCAACATTCTTAAAAAAATTTCCATTCTCCCAACATTCTTTTAAGGTTTTAAAGTGCAATTTTGCTAATCATTTGGAGGTCAAATATTATAAAAAAGGTTAGTTTTCTAATATTATGGCTACATTTTTATTTAATGATTTTAGTTCATCTAGTGAGGAGCATATGATTATGAAGTTGATACGCCCTTTAGAAAAAATCCGATTTTTTGAAAATTATTTAGTGATGAAATAATAGATATTGATGCCTATGATAATGTGGGTAAGAAAAAAATGAATGTGGATGATGATTGGGAAAAAATGATGTTAATAAAGGTAAAAATAAGGTGAATGTAGAAAATGATGGTGAAGATTATAATGATGATAATGGTGATATTAATATCGGAAACGAAAATTGTGGGTTTACATTTTCGAATATTAATGATGTTGTGCCAAGTGTTGGTATGATTTTCGACACATTAGATGAGGCGACAAAATTTTATAGGGATTATGGTCGAAGTGTCGGATTCAAGATAATAATTAGGAATACGCAAAATCATTTAGGAACTAAGGATTCATCATCCCGGTTTTTAATTTGTCGGAAGGGTGGAAGAACAAAACCATTGAATTCAATGGATCGTGATAAAGGAAAACGTATTAGAGATGTAATCCCACGAACAAATTGTCAAGCCCGCATGTGCGTAGTTCATATAGTGTAAACAAATAAATGGATTATAAGTTCGGTCGAATTGAAACACAATCATGCTATGGTGACACCGGATAAGGTACAATCACTACACCATATATTGCCTATTGCAACCATATTTTTAAAGGTTTGTCAAAAAACGTTGCTATTGAGAAACCAAATCATAGAAATTGCAATGTTTTTGAAAAACATTGCAATAGCACTGGAAAAATTTAAATGAGTTAAAAACATTCCGTCTATTGCAATGATTTAAGAAGTCGTTACTATACATAACAATTTTGGACCCAACATTTAGGCGGGTCGCTCAAAACATTTTAAAAATTTGCCCGGCTTAATAAAATGAAAAGAAAAAGAGAATAATAGCACACAAACATACACACATATACAAACATACACAATACACACATTCACAGACAAAATCGAAGAAAGCTAAATTGAAGAATACAGGTCGAGTAAAACACAAAAGGAAGAAGATTAAAGCACAAGAACGTATGTTCCAAATTATTCTTTTTTCCAAAATATAGTTTATATCGAGTTTCAGTTAGGGTTCTTATTTTTTCTATTTTAATTGGAGATTATATTGTTAATTACGATTTCATATATGTTTTTTAATTTACATATGTTTGGGATTTAGTTTGGATTCATTATTTTGTGCTTTAATTTGGAGTTTTTAACTATGTTTCAATTCAGGAGTTTTTTTTTTAATATTTTGTTTAGAACATCTATTTATATGCCTTGTTCTTCTTTTATGTTTATAACTATGTTTCATATGTTTGGGTGTTTTTTTGGTTATTGTGATTGTGTTATTGGGTTTTCTGGGTTAATTAATTTGAAACTGGATTTTGAGGTTGATTTGGGGTTTTTAAAAGAAGGATTGTGTTTGTGACATCAAAGTGGTATGCATTGTTGTTAAGAGCTTTGGTTGTGAATTATGACGTGTAGCTTCTAATAATGTTGGAAAATCAGGGCTTGTATTACACAACAAATGAATTTTGATTCTAGCCACAATTCTGTACAAGCTCAAGCTGGGTGAAATTGTCACTACCAACCCAATAATTGGTTTGTTTACTAAATCTAAATCTTATCTAGTTATCTGTAACTTTTGTTGTCAAGAGTTGTTTGTTTAACCTGGGGTGATGGCTACATATCTGTGATCGAAAGCATAAGTAGTTTGACGGATCAATAAGCCTATGTGCCAAGCAAGTTGCACACGTAAAGCTGAAGCCTATGACTGTAGCAGCATTTTGACGATAACAAGCATCATTGAGACATTAGTTAAAATGTTGGCAGCATCAGGGTTGCTACTTAGCATCTCAAGGTATCTAATTATGTTAATAATTACAGGTCTAACCTAGGACAAAGGTGTGCTGGTCTAGGTGGAAAGGAGTATAAGGGTGATAAATAGATAATGCAGATTAACATGTTAAGTGTGAGATCGCAGGGATTTCGCCATGACGACATGGATGGTAGATCAGTCTAACTTTATTCCAAAGTTTAGCAAATACAAGGTCTATACAGAATGGTAATGCTCTTATTTATCTACAGCCATTGCCAATCAACGCAAGGTGAGTTTACGTCCTTTACTAAAAAGCTAGAGCATAAAAATGGTGCCTTCCACCCTCGTGTGGATTCTTGAGCATAATGCTGTTAAGGATCTAACATAATGCTGGTGGTTCTGGCAGGAAGATAATAACTATGTAATTACCTTTTTGTCTATCAGATGCAAAAGAAAAGATTCAGGTGAACCTAAAATTTACATTGCCTGGGAAGGAAAGACAAGATTCTGTTTATAGTGGATTTCAGGTGTGTGAATGTTGCTTTAGTAATGCACCAGCTCCTCTAAATTAAGTTATTCAAGTATGTATTATTGATGTAAGCATCAGAGAAGGTGTTGCTAGGAAATTTACACAGGTTGTAGAGTAGGCATTTTATGATCCAAATCTAGTACCTTCTTCTCTGGTCATCTCCGAATCAATGTACTTGTGTGATGCATCATAGATATTGATATTCGTCAATACATTAAATTAAATTATCAACATGAACTAAATTTACAGTGAATGGGAAATTTTTTGAGCAAAAGATAGACCCTTAAGATTAAACCATTTGCCTTGTCATGTAAAAATAGTCAAAATATGAATCTGCTATACTTACCAATTAAAGAATAACAAACCATTGATCCATGAGATTGTAACACGTTTGCCTTGTCATGCAAAATAGTTGAAAACATGAATCTGCTATACATACCAATTAACAATGTTGAACTTTCTATTTTTTGAGACTGTTGCTTCCAAATTCTTAACCTGTGCTGTGATTTTAGATATATATCAGTGTGTTGGTTGCACAATTATATTTCTTGTACATACATATTCATTAGTTATGCTTAGATTTTTTCAAGAACTGTACTAATAGTGTGTTAATTACAGGCCAATTCTGCTGAATGTTCAATAAGAACTTAACTTCTCTGGTAGTCTTGTTGTTTTCTGCAATGAGGACACAAATATGGTAATCATTTATGAGTATATGACCAATCGAGCCTGAGATAAACATCTTTTAGGTATGTATTGTTCCACATTCTGGCAGCGTTTTTTCTTTTAATTAATTTTGTTTTTAATTTACAGAAGAGTTCTTGTTGGTGCATTTGGAGTAGCATATGCGTCCAGAGTTTATGCAGGTAATTCACTTGATTAATAATAGAACAGTTATCTGTCTAATTTTAGGGTATGTCTTTAACTTCACTGGCGCTACTGCTGCAGCTTGTGTGAACTCCGGGCTCGTTTATTATCAAAAGTATAGCTTGTTCAACAGCCATAATCGCTATATGATACTTTTAGTGTTACTCTGTCGCAATCTCATCGATCACACGATGAACCATTGTGCATGGACCACACCAACTAGCATAGAATTTCACGTGTACAGGTACTTCACTATTTAAAACTGATTTCTCCCACAACTTTCCAGTAGCTGCAAAAACAAATCACAAATGTGATGAAGCTGTAAAAGAAGGCATGCTTCTTTGTACTTGTAAACATGCCATATTAACAAAGGCGAGTTGGGATACGGGTAACTCGGATTTAGCCTGGAGAATACATTCTGTGATAAAACTGTTATCAACTTTAACTATGAAATCATTTTAATTTTTCATCACAGAATAAGCTCGATACAGGTAAAAGGCAGGCATAGTCGTGTTTTAACTTTTACAGCACATTACAAACTCAAAATGAGCTACTTTATCACTGTCCTTCACTGCTCTGGATGAGTCACTTTTTTATTCTTTTATTGGTTAGGAAGAGAATTTAGTTGTAACTTGTACGCTACCATTGAGTGCTTCACGCCACAAAATTAAGAGTACTGGTGTTAAGGTTTATAAACCTTTGACATATGACATTACCCGTGTTTTACCGCTTCAAGTTTTACGCAGAGAGATTTTAATGTTTCATCCAGTCACCATTGACTACTGACAATTAAGAATCCTATTTAATTTCCGGACAAACTGGTTTGAGGGAAGTTTCTATCACAATTTTTGCGAGGACCACGGTGTCATCTTATGTTTGGCACATTCCCCTGTTACCTTATTTGTAATACTTCTCTTTCTTTACGTATTTCTTTGGCCTAAACATATCATCTTAATTTACACTGTTCGGGGCAGGTGCTTGTAATTTTTTTTTGAGCCGTGTCAAAATTTCTTGTCACGCCCATATACAATAAACATTTCTTTATTTTTGCACTATGTACTTTTTGGTCTTTAACATTATAATTAGTAACTTTTGTACATGCAGGTGTATGCATTGTCGGACACAAGATGCAATACTTTTCAAAGCTCATCACGGATATCTCGTTGTTGATTTACAAAAGTCAAGCACAAATATATGGAAAAAGCAATCAGCATATGTAGTTTTTAATTTTATTTTGGTTTTCCGATGTATTAATTGTTGGAAAAAATTGATGTAAAAGAATTGTAACTTTATTTAACTTTGAACAAAACATATGTACTTGGATATTTGGCATTAAGTTGCCATGGTTTATGAAATATTGACGATATTTGGATTGTGGCTATAAATGGCCTGGTTTAGTGTATTTTCAGCATGATCCTGCTAATTTTTTTTTTTGAAAAATGTTACAATAGGGTCAAAAAATGTTGCATTAATCTATAAAAAATCATTGCAATTGGTCTGAAAAATGTTGCCTTTAAGTGTCAATAAACTACCTTCTTATGCTACTGCAATAGTTTTTAATTGTTGCTATAGAGTCTAAAATGTTGCTACTGAAATTTGTTGCAATGATTTAATTATGTTGCTGTATGGTATCAAAAACGTTGCTAAATCGACCTATTGCAAGGCAACCGGATGCAACGCCCAAATTTTGCAAATTTGTTGCCATAGACTCTACTGCAACGAATATAGGCCTTAAGGCAATGTTTTCCTGTCGTTGCAATATGCAATATATGGTGTAGTGAATTTTTTCAAAGGTCACAAAACATAGATCCAATCACTAAATCAATGATTGAGTTGTTTAACAAATCCGGGATCGAGACGGCAAAAGTGATGAAATATCTAAGTGAGACATGTGGCGGTGTTGAAAATATTGGCTTCTCCTCACAAGACGTACTTAATGTCATACGTGGCATTCGACGCCGGGTATTTGATTTAGGAGATGCGAAGTGTGGTTTGGTCTTGATTCGGGAATTAGAACAAGAAACTAATTTTGGCAAATTTTTCTATCGAGTGGATGTGGATGAGGAGAATCGTGTTAGGGGTTTGGTATGGGTAGATCCTCGATCCATGAATGCTTACAAAAATTTTGGTGATGTGGTTACGTTCGACTCGACTTATCGGACGAATAGGTATTGTATGCCTTTCATACCCATTACGGGGGTAAATCACCACTACCAAAATATTTTGTTTGGAGCAATGATACATTGCGCCAGGCGCATTGATACGTTGCCCCTTTCGCAATGATACATTGCCAGGCGCTATGATACATTGCAACAGGCTTTTCTGGAAAAAAACTGCAAAGTGTTATCTGTTTTTAACACTGTCTAAACCTGTCTAAAATCCAAATAAATCCACACTATCTGATAAGTGGATTTTATATCCGCTTGGAGCGTTCCATATCGGCTTAAATTTATTGACTTGGTCTCAAGTTTGTTGTATTTTTGATGTGTTTTGTGTAGTTGTGCAGGGTTGTAGCTATCGGTTAGTGTTGGTGTTTCTAATCGATATTAGAGTGGAATTAAGCATTGGAATGAAGATTGGACACTTGTGTTATGCTATCAAGGAGTTACATGTGTCTTGGTATTGAAGATGTTAGCTAATGCAAAAGAAACGGAGGAGAAAGGAGCAAATTTGTGTAAAATTCGGATTTTCTGGATAGGTTGCGCAGTCTTCACTGTTTTGGCCATATCTGGAGTTCTAAAAGTCCGTTTTCAGTGATCTTACTGTCCACGCGAAGCTTGGGAGATTTTCTACAACCTTGGATAGGTCTTACACGCGCAGGCTGCGAAGATAACGGAATTCTCTTTCATTCTAAAATGGTCCAGAGGTCCAATTACAACTGGAACGGCCATACTGAATAAAAGTCAGCTACGAATTTTCCTTAAAAACAGAATCAGTTTAGGTAACGTATTTTGCAGAAATTCTATTTTAACTCTATTTTGGGGAATTTCTTGCTGGGCAAGACTTCTAGAGCCTATATAAACACATCCTACCATTGTAATTTTGTAACATCATTAGTTAGCATATTATAACATAAAATTTATATCTTGTTTTATTATCATGGTTTCACTTGATCCCATGATGACGGGAGGTTCAATTACGAACTAATCGTTGTCATGGGATTCTAACGGATTTATTTATGGAGCTTTAGTATCTTCATGCTTTAAAGATCTGTGTGTGATGTATATATGATATCCTCGTATGGTTATGCTTAATTGTTAGATGCGTAGCTAACATCTAATCTGTTAATCTCTTGTGAAGTGAAAGTGGATCTTGAGATTTAGAACTTGTCATGCTAGCATAGGTTCATGATTGTTATCAACATGATTCGTAGTATGAGATGAGAATACTTATATTGCCCTATGTGATCTTTATGGATAACTTGCTCTTCAACCGTTATGTTTTCAAATTCTATAGACATATAGGGTCTAAGCATAATTGGTGTCTATTCATCTTCTATCTCTTTTGTGGATGTATGTTTAGTTTGATATTCGTATACTGAGAAGTAGCGTATACTTGTTTCGTGTTGTCTGATCAGATATCATAACCATTGCATATAGTGATTAAAGGCGTCAGATCTAAGCAAAGTATTTAATGAAGTTAGGATCTCATGTTTCCGCTTGCAAAAGTAATTCGATTCCAATTCTCGTTAGTTAGTTAATTCTTAGTTTGTTAATCTACTTCTTAGTTAATTTAGTTAATTAAAACCCAAATTTGTTAATTGTCTTAGCAGTGAATAAAAACCATACATTGTTGCTTAGGTGCATTAACTGAATTGAAACATAAACCAGATCTCTGTGGGAACGAACTCAACTTTATTCTATATTACTTGTGACCACGTACGCTTGCGTGATTTTGTGTTAACAAGTTTTTGGCGCCGCTGCCGGGGATCATCAGTGTTTTATTTTTAGTTTATGTGCTTGTCATCAGTGGTCGTTAGAGTTCACTGACTCGGATTGTTTCTTACATAGTTGTTTAGTTCTATGTGTTTCAGGTAACAATGGGAGAACCAGCAGCAACAACGAAAGCATTGATGTATTATTCTCAACCAAAGATCAAGGATATCCAATTTAGCATTGTCAGGCCAGCTATTGCAGCTGATACTTTCGAAATCAAGCCTAGCATAATTCAGATGGTGCAGAATTCGGTTCAATTTGGGGGTGCTCCTACGGAGGATCCTAACATGCATATTCGGAATTTCATTGAGATCTGCGACACTTTCAAGATCAACGGGGTGTCGGAAGATGCTATCAAATTGAGACTTTTCCCATTCTCTTTGAGGGATAAAGCTAAGGACTGGTTGCACTCTCTACCAACAGGTTCTGTTTTAACATGGGAGGATCTTGCTCAGAAATTTCTCACTAAAATTTTCCTCATGGCAAAGACCGCAGTAATCAGGAATGCTATAACTTAGTTTTCACAGCAGTCTGGAGAGTCTTTGTGCGAGGCTTGGGAGCGATATAAGGAGATGCTAAGGAAGTGTCCACATCATGGGATGCCTAATTGGATGGTGATTAACTGCTTTATTAATGGTTGGGTGCACAGTCAAGACCCATGCTAGACGCAGCATCAGGTGGAGCTTTGTGGGCTAAGAGCTATGCGGAAGCTTATGAGCTAATTGAGATGATGGCTGCGAATGAATACCAGAATCGAACTCAGAGATTATCACAAGGAAAATTAGCAGGAATTCTAGAAGTTAATACAGTCACAGCTCTATCAGCTCAGCTAGAGGCACTTAATAAGAAATTGGATTTTATGTCAAAGCATGGGGTGCCTCAAGTTGCTAGTGTTTGTGAGCTAGGTGCGAGCGCACATGAGACAACTCAATGTGCCATATCTTTTGAATCGGCGCAGTTTGTGAGCAACTTTCAGCATCCTTCGCAACCAGCTCCAGCCACCTATCATCCCAATTTCAGCTGGAGCAACAATCAAGGCTATCAGTAGCAGTGTGCTTCAGGGCAACAATTCCAACCTCCTGAATTTCAGCAGCAACAGTTTCATGGGAATGCTGGTCAATCTTCGAATGAAAAATCTGAATTGGATGAATTGAGGTTGATGGTTAAAAGTCAGGAGGTATCTCTCAAGACATTGGAGAATCAGTTTGGACAAATTACAAGTGCCTTACTCAACATGCCGCAGGGAGTTCTTCCTAGTGACATAGAGGTGAATCCAGGAAAACAAGATGGCATGGAGCAGGTTAATGCCATAACACTCAGATCTGGAAAAGTCACGAACGATCAGAATTCAGCAATTGAGGATGAAGAAGAAATTCAAGATCAACACCCTATAGAAAAAGAAGAACATTCTGTTTTGTCAGAACCTGTGGTGGATAGTGATGAGGAGGAAGAGTGTGAGTCGCTAGGCTTGGCTGATCTCGGGGATTCTAAGGTGCTGGTTGATGAGGTGGTTTCATGGTCAAATCTTGAGGATAGTGCAATTGAGTCTTTTCTTGAGGAAGATGCTTTGTTAGAGTATGAGAGCAATAAATAACTTCATGAGTTGTATAGGAATTTTACTTCTGATGAGATGTTAGATGAATTGAATGCTATTTGTTCTAAGCATGAAATTCAACTTGAGGAGAGTTCTTTTGATCCTAAGTCTGTTGTGAAGACTTCTGTTGGTGAGCTACCCACTTTCGTTCCTAATCCGTCTATTTCCACTCTTGCTCAGTCTTTGGTGGTTAATAATGAAAATCATCATGTTGAAGAAACTTTCAGATTCGAGTTTAAACCACCGGATCACTTAAGGTATGTATATTCGGGCCTATCATCTACTTTGCTTATTATTACTGTTGTTAACTTGTCAGGTGGTAAAGAGAATAGTGACACTTTTGAGGACCGAAGAAGGCTGAAACTTGTTATCAAGGTTGTAGCTCCGGAAAAGATAATTAAATGGCCATATAGAGATATGGTGCAGAAATTTTCAAGCGCCTACGATTAGGTATGTCTGCTATCCCTTGTATTTACTTCCATTCAATGCGGACATTGAATATTTTAAGTTTGGGGGTGGTTTGGAGGATTAGTATTTGTTGTTGTATTATGTGTTCATATAGGATATCATGTTAGCATAATAGTAGTAATTCATGCATGTTTATTTATGTTATCTGCGTTTGTTTCATATAGGACAATCTGTTTTTTTATTTTGTATACCATGTGAGTTCATTTTAGTTGCATTTTCATGGCATGCATATTTCATGATCCCTTAGGACGAGATGACTCTAATTGGTAGGTAGGTGTCTAATTGAGTGTGGTAATGATGAGTAAAGGGTTGATTTATAGTTCCTACGAAATTGACTTGCATGTTACGGGAACAAAACTTTTACACAGTCTCATTAGGTGCTTTTGGGCTAGGTTAGGGTCATGCTTGTTTGGATGTTTTGAGATTTAATCACTTGTTTATATTTAGAATTTTCGTTATTCCCTTTATAGCGTAGGAGCACTTAAGTCTAAGTTTGGGGGAAAACGGGAATTTCATGCTTAATTGTAAATAATTGCTAGGTGTCAAATGGCTAGTAGCCGGCTCATATTTATATGAGTAGTCTAGGGTTGGAAATGAGAATGCTCATTCCAGATTGCATGAAAAAAAAAAATCAAAAAGAAAAAAAAAGAAGAAGTCAAAAGTCCAATTGTTAAATGCAAAATTAACCACAATTGAGCTCTTTAATACTCGAGTAATTAAGTCTGAGGGGACTTAGTCCTAGTAACCTAAAGCCCTTGTGGTTTGGGATTGCTGACCTAACACTCGCTACATGGGTATTATTGTATAAGCCTTTTGTGGGTGTTCTACGGTTCATCCACCCAAGTTCTATCTTATTCTTGTTTTTATATCATAATCCATCTTTTTACTAGTTGTCCTACATCAAATGGTATCAGAGCTTAGGTTTCTCCATCGATTTCTGAATTGTTGGGAGATCTGGGTTTTTCGAGAGAGGGGGGAAAAATAGTACTGTTCATTGGGGGTACTATTCACTATCGAAGTTACTGTTCACTGCTGGAAAAGTCACTGTTCATCGCCGGAAATAATGTTCACTGTTTGCGTACTGTTCATCCCCTGAAATTGCTATTCAGGGCAGAGGTAAAAGACAAATCTGGAGAAGAAGGGAAAAAATAAAGAGGCGGCTGCTGAAAAAAGAAGGGTAACCCTAATTCTATTCTTTATATATTGTGTGAAACTACTGTTAGGGACCTCAAAATTTCTGAAAATTGCAAACTAGTCCCTGGAGATTCAGGAAAGTTTGAATCAGTCCCTGAAGTTTTTTGAATTACAAAACAGTTCCTGAGCTTTGCAGAACCTTTCAAATCAGTCCTGAACTTCAAAAGTTTGACAGTTTAACCACTAAAGTTTCTGATCTTTGACATTCCAGCCCTTGCTACTTCTGTATTTTGATGTTTCAGCCCCTTGAACTCCAGAATTTATCACGATCAGCCCTCTTTATCCTTGTTTAAGCCATGTCTGCTCACATCAAGCGTCAAATTGATAGTGTGAAAGAAAATATTTATTTTCTTGAGCGTGAACGTGATGAGTTTCACTACGAAGTCTATGTTTGTCATCGTGAACGTTGGTTACTTCAATATAAACTTACATTGCGGGAGTTAGATAATCAATATGATGAACTTGAAAGGTTGGAAAGGAAGTACAAAATTGAGCTAAACAAAGAAAGGCACAAACGTACAGATGAAAGTTATAAACGTGCAAAGGATGAACTACATAGGACTCTTGAGACTCTCACATCTCAGGTTGAACGTCTTGTACATTTGGAAAATGAGAAAAAGGTAAAAGGGGATGTAATGGTAATGGAAATTGAGCATCATGCTGAAGAAGCTGCTAAAGAAGATCCAGTCGAGGAGGTTAAAAAAGTTACGGAAGATTCAAAATGTCGAGGATCGTAAAGTAGTTGATGATATTATTGAGGTTGAGTACATCGACTTCATCATACCAGAATACTTGCCTAAGCCTCCTTCACTTGCTACTCAGTTTTCGAAGTTCTTTGCATCTAAGTCATTCTTCTTCAAGTGGAAATACTTTTTATTCATTCCAGCTCAGTCTTGCCTAGTTCTTGATTTCTACAAAACTCGTGGTCGAGTTTTCTCCAACAAGGGGAGAATGATGAGGAACAGAAGTGAAAAATATTTATATATGTTATTTAATAGTTTATATGTATTTAGTTTAGAAAAAATTAAAATTATTTGGTTATATGTTTTATATGTGGGGTAAGTAGTTTATTAATTACCTAGTAGGTTATATATAATAAGACCAATTGTTATCGGGTCTTAGTACATTAGGTTATTTAATTAGGGTTCCCATTTTCTATATAAGCATGTAATCCCCACGTAATTACGGAGACTTGATTTTTGAGATATATTGAATTATCGAATTGGGTCTCTTTTCTCCCTTCTGCGGTTGGGAAACCCTTGGAGTAGTAGTGGGTGTTCTGCGGTTCATCCACCCAAGTTCTATCTTGTTCTTGTTTTTATATCATAATCCATCTTTTTACTAGTTGTCCTACATCAATATCTGTATTTCATTACTTAATTGAGCAAGTGGCATCTCAATTTTTTCTTATTACTGAACTTTGATAAGGATTTTAGCGTTATGTTTGTTACAGTATATGACAAGGATCCCCTTTAGAAAGTTAGGCTTTAACTATCTGCCTGAATCCAATACCCTCCATTGACACAAAGAAAATAGTAAATCTTTTAGGTTTGGATATGATAGTAATTGGAATGATAAAACAGCAGAGTATGGATGTACTATCTACGTTAAAGAGAACTCATGTTTACAGTTTGCCAGGAGTGCTTGGCATGCTTTTGCATTTAAATTTTAATATTTTATCAACTAATAAATGCTAGTTCAGTTCTCTCTTCTTTCCCACACAAATGTTATTCCTCGTTACTAATTTTTACATAGAAAATGCGCTCAGAAGGATTGAATGTCTCAAATCTTTCAAATCTCAGGCTAGAAGCCTTCTTACTGTCATATTTCCCCTTTTTTTTTTAAACTTATAATTAATTTCAAGTTAAGCTCATTGTACAGATAATATTTTATAGTTTTCGAGAATAAAGAATTTTACTGAGGAATGTGTTCTGCTCATACCACCCAAGAAAAAGTGATTTTTGAATAATTACATGCAGACCAATTATGCTGAAGCTTGTACATATGGACACTTTGAGATATGCACAAGTACTATCTCCCTGTCTTAAATTTATTTTTGTTGTCTTCAACTTTATGTACAAACATAGTTCCTCTACAGTAGAATATATATCATCTTTCATTTTTACAATTTGCTTTCATGGTTGCTGGGTAGTAACAGGGGCAGTAGGTTTTAATTTTTCTTTGTTTTGTTTATATGTTATCCCTAATGAACACATAAATCATCCTGTTTTCTTCTTTGCCGCCTAAAGTATAATAGCATGGGCTCTTACATCAAATCCTAATACAACCTAGAATAACAAAAAGAGAAGTGTTCGCATGACTTTGTGTATGTTTGTGCGTGAAAGCTTTTGAAATAACGTTCCTACTCTTTGACTTAAGCCATTACTGATCTCCTCTTCATAAGTAGTCTCACTGCTGAGTTTGTTATCGAACTTATTTTAGATATCCTAGACTTATTGGGTTTAAGTTGTTGGTATATTATACTAAACACAACAATGAGGCAGTGATATATATTAAACAAGAACAGGCATAAAACCAATTAACAGAAACAAATCACGAAGGCAACACAAGAATATAATTAGAGACTGTAATTAACGAGAAAAGTAAGAACAAACTTATCTGCCACAGAAGCTATTAGCAATACTGATCAGAGAGAGAAGAACAACTGAGTCACCAAGCCCTTCGAGAAGACTTGGCTATTCTTGAAGAGATTATTACCCCACTTACGCTGTGTTGGGTTGCTGCAATAACACTTTCAGGATAAAACAGCTCCGATCAATGTGTTCACAGATACACCAGAGATCAACGACGACCAACACCTCAGTTCGCCTAAGAATTATATAAATAATCTGTTTGTGTCGAGAGAGAATAGAGAAGAAGAACGAACAAGGGTTTTCCTTAACATATCTTTCTTAACGTTATATCTTCGATATATATAATACTCAAAAATAAAACGTAAGAGATATGCCTTAAAAGGAAAGTAAATATTCTGATTTAATTTCATTAACTGCATCAGTATTTATTTTTCAGTTACAACTACGTCAGGATCTGGCCATCAGTAGCATCAGGATTTGATGTCCGTCAGGATCAGGATTCAGTGCTCGTCAGGAACTGATATCCATCAGGATTTAGTCCATCAGTATCTGATGTCTGACTAAGTCCATCAGGATTTGTTCCAAGTACTGATCCAGTCCAGGATTTTATCCAATACTGATCCATCCATTACCAGTACTGCTATAACAAATAAATCTGAAACCTGTTAAAATAAATCAATATTTCAGGTAATAAAATTCCTCGCCCAGGTCGCCTCGCGTACGCGAGACGCCGAGACATTCGTCCAAATCGCCCTTCGACCCGACCCGAGTCGTGTCGTGTCGTGTCGTGGCGAGGCGGGCGGCGGCGGCATGTGTGTGTTTGTGTGCGCGCGAGGCTCACACTACAACCATGCACACCCACATGCCTTAGTAGTTATACACTACACTTGCACATGGAGCTATATAAAGCTACCAACCTCTCATTACCAATTCTATGTGGGACTCAAGTTATTTCAACTAACTAACCCACATAACCCATTTCAAGCAAGCTACTTCAACTCAATTTATTTATGGATTCCACTAAGAAAATGTCTTAGATCCAAACATGAAAGTTTAAGTCCTTATTACAAGGAACAACCTTCACTTATTAGTTTCAGGAAATTACATCAAGAACATATTATAAATATGCCTCAAACTTTCCATTTTCTAACAATCACCCACGAATCCATACAGAAATGCATATCGATTCTCATCATGACTTGTTTTTCAAAGTAGGTACCCTTCCGGGTTTGAACCCTCCTAAGTCCTCTACTTCGATGGCTACCGGATTCGGATGGAATATTTCACCTTGAATCTTTATCCGTTTGGTGTAACCACACTCCATAGACGACGACAAGTCAAAGGCTATGGTGCTAATCTACGGCTTTGAGACGTTAATGGTCCTGTCTCGATCCTGTTCGTCGAATGCTTCAAGGAATAACCCTTTCCTCTAATTGCGACCACACAATTACATTCGCTTAGCTGGGCATCTTCAGAGATGTACTGCTAGCATCTCGTCATATGACTTGACCCCATTCAGAGTTCAAATAACTCTTGCTATTCTGGGAGTTACAGTACCTTTTAGGTTTACAGGGGATAGACTCCAGATTACGTGAGTATCAATCTATATAGTTAAAGGTACAACCAATTCACCCTTACAACTTGTTATTACCACATTGAATACACTTTCGAGGGATCTCCTCTCATGTGTATTGGGTTCCCGCTGTAGATGAATTACTATGGGCTATCAGTCCCATCCCCAACCTAGACTTAAGGACTACAGCATGCTCAAGCCCCTTAGTCAAAGGATCAGCTAGGTTTTCTTGAGTTCCAACAAACTCAACAACAATAATCCTTTCAGACATTAGACCCCTTATAGACTTCAGTCTAACTTGGATATGTCTCTTTGTTTTCACATTATACTTCTTGCTGTTTATCTTGTCGATAGTTGTATGGCTATCACAATGAACAACAAAAGCAGGAAGTGGACGACTTACTATAGGTAACACTGACATAAGTCCATGTAACCATTCAGCCTCAGTCCCTGTGGCATCTAATGCACACAACTCAGCCTCAAAAGTAGACCGAGTTATAACAGTCTGTCTAGAAGACTTCCAGGATACTGCTCCACCCGCTAGGGTAAACAAATATCCAGTCACTCCATTAGAACCAGACTTCTTAGCTATCCAACTTGCATCACTATATCCCTCTAGTACTCCAGGAAACCTCCTGTAGTGCAAACCGAGATATATGGTGCCTTTTAGATATCTAAGTACTCTATCAAGAGCATCCCAATGAGTCTTGTTTGGACAGCTTGTATATCTTGCTAACTTAGACACTAAATATGAAATATCTGGCCTAGTACCATTAGCAAGATACTGCAAACTCCCAATAATCTGAGAATACCTTAACTGAGACACAGGTACTCCTGAACTATTCTTGACAAGGGCAATTTTAGGATCATACGGAGTACTTGCGATTCTACAATTTGAATAACCATACTTCTCAAGTATAGATTTCTCTATATAATGAGATTGTGACAAGGTTATTCCATCAGTTAACTGAGTCAACTTGATACCAAGAATCATACTAGCCTCTCCCATATCCTTCATTTCAAAATGCCTTTTCAAGAAACTTTTTGTCTCGTTAATAATCTCAATATTGGTTCCAAAAACAAAATATCATCCACATACAAGCACACAATAATACATTCATTTCCTTTAACCATGTGTTGTGCCCAAAATATCCATGGGCTAGATTTAGGCCCATTAGGCTTAAGGATCCAATCCGTATGAGTAATATGGGTTATGATTGAGGTCCCTTAAGTTAAATGGGGCTAAATAGCATGTGAAATGGATCTAAATAGGTTCAGGTTCCCGAAGAGACAGGTTCCCGAAAGACAGCTTCCTGTAGACAGCTTCCCGAGAAACAGGTTCCTGCAGACAGGTTCCTGAGAGACAGCTTCCTGTACGAGAACAGATTTATTCCAGCAGAATTCTAGTATGATTAAGCCTCCTATTCTTTAGGAGCAAGTCATGAACATCAACTCCTTATTGGAATGTATTCCTTGGGCGCAGATGATCCTTGAATACATCTAATAGGACGAGAACTTGTAAACATACTCCTAGTCGGACTAGAACTCGAGTTCTGTTCGACTTAGGTCGCCTATTCGTGGCTGAAATCTGGAGAAAAGGAGGTCCCCACGAATTAGGAACCTAGAATATTGCCGCCTAACCAGACTTTTAGTCTAAAAAGAACTACGTGAACTTGATCCCTATATATACACGGGTACGTAGGCACCTTGAGAACAGGTTTTTACAAGCCTCACAATACATCTACGAGATTCTTGAGAACGCACGACACAAGCCTCAAGGGAATTCGTGAGATTCTTGTAAACGCTCTCGAGCTCAGTTCAACCCCCACAAAAAACCTCCATTCTCCATAGATTAGTTGATCGTTAGCCTTTACAACTCACCATAAACCTCTCAAAAGTTGTTACGAAATCCACTCATCAACATTGGCGCTAGAAGGAGGGGAGAGTTATCATCTTAAGAGTGGAAAGATGGCAGGCAGTTCTAATAGCGAAGCAACACAATCTGTAGAGAAAGATCAAACCCCGAAAACGAAGAAGATTACTCCTGTTGACGTCCTAGAGCATCTAAAGTCGATTGAAGAAAGGCTCACAACCCTCGAACAAATAACACCGAAGAAGAAGAAGAAGTCGAAGTTAGCAGCTGGTAAGAAGGGTAAAAAAGCTAAGATTAATTCCAAGCAGTTAGGCGTCGATGAAGAAGAACGTGAAGAAAAGGCCGAGGAGGAGATCGAAGACCCAAAGAAAGATACTCAAGGTGAAGAAGATGGTGAACCGAAGGATAAACAACCTCCTGTTAAGGAACCTTCCATCAAGATAATTAAAGATGATTCAAGTTCAGTCGAGATCGCGAACGATTCGTGTATAGCAGATTCACAGGAAGTCGATGATAAAGATAAGGAAGCAAAGGACGGTGGAGCTGGTGATTTGAATGCTGAAGACATCAAGAAGATTCTAGTGAAACTCAAGGAAGAAAAGCAGTCAATAACAGGTGCGATGACCTCATCTCCATTTACCAAGAAGGTTAGAAAATCCCCGTTACCTAAATCCTTTCGTATGTCAAACGAGTTTAATTTTGATGGCACTACGGATCCTGTGGAGTATCTGGGTCGTTTCAATACCGAGATGGATGTTTATCAAGTTAAGAAGCCAACAAGGTGTAGATTATTGGCTGCAACCCTTTATGGTGGAGCTCATCAGTGGTTTAAGAGGTTACCATCAGATTCTATAAATTCCTGGGAGAATATGGGGAAACTCTTCGTTACTCAGTTTAGAGCTTCCATCGCTTTTGCACCCCCAACCAATACCTTGGCCAATATCAAGCAGAGAGCAGATGAGACCTTGACAGAGTACCTTAAACGTTTTAATGCAGAGGTTCCCAGAGTTAAGAAAGCTCCTGACGAGGTCATTATGAGCTTCCTGATTGCTGGAGTTAGAGCTGGTTCAGACTTCTGGAAGGAGTTACAAGTACGTGAACCCGGTACACTAGTTGAGTTCTACAAACAAGCTGAACTATATAAATGTGTGGAAGAATCCTTGTTGAAGTTGAGAGAAACAGAAGATCTTGGAGACGAAGCTAGTCATAAAGGAATCAAGCGAGAGAGGTCTCCAAGCCCGCAAGCATATGTTATTGGGGATCGAGCTTCCTCCAAAAGAAGTAAAGAAAAATTGAAGACAAAGTGCGATAGTTATACCTCTTTGGTTGCTCCAGTGGACCACATCTTCACGGTTTATGGGAAAGAAGGAATATTTGTGAAGCCTACACCTTTACCTATAGGAGCAAGGAAAGATATGAAGAAATATTGTGACTTCCATGAGGATAATTGCCATGATACTTCTGAATGCAGAGCACTGAAAGACCAAATTGAGGAATTGATTAAAGCCGGGAAGCTCGCGGAATGGATAGCTCGAGGTGACCAGTAGTTGAAAGTTTTAGAGCTTCCTTAAAGTATAGTTGAGAGACCTTTATTTATATATGTATTTCCTTCTTAGAACTGGGGGGTAGTGCATGTATACCTCCCTAGTAAGCAAACCTATTTTCTTTCGAGTAGTTTTCAACGAAATTATGAGTAGTTCTTTTCCTTGTATTACGTCATACATGAGCTTATATTTAGCTTGTAAAACAAGGAACATACCTCATTCAATTCAGTGACCTGCGAGAAATACCTCACAAGTAATCTCTTTAAGTATCTCTTGTTTCTTACAATGAGTTAGCTCGCGTAAGCTTAGAGGTACTGTATTGGGATATTTGTATAGAGGTTCATTCTCAGCATGTTTCGTAAGAAGATAAAGAAGAAAGGAGAAGACATGTTAAAGCTACAAGCAAGAATGATGTGAAGAGGTTATAGTATTTATTCGAGCGTTAAAGAAAATTCGACATAGTTGAAGATTTTGATGAAGAGTATCTACAAGAATATGATATGAGCATCTTGAAGAAAACACACAGTACTCAACTTCATGGATGAATATTCAACGACTTATTAGAAATTATCGAAGAATTGTGAAGCTTCTTGGAGTTAGTTCTTCATCAAAGATAAGCTTCCCTGAAGAACTGGGGGGTAGTACAATTACAATTACTATAGCACATGGTACTTTGAAAGTTGAGGATTTCAAAGTTTTGAGAATTCAGGTCCAGGAACCTCACGATCAGTTCCAGGAAGCTCACGATTTGGTCTAGGAACCTCACGATCAGTTCCAGGAAGCTCACGATTTGGTCTAGGAACCTCACGATCAGGTCAATGAGTTTTCAAATCTTAGCGGAGGTTTCCACTTCACATCTGATCAGTCTACAGAAAGATCCAGGTGATACCTCTCCTTTTATGCTCACATATTCGTAGAAAACCTCCCAGGTACGCGCAACAAACTCTTACTATACATAAAGCATGCTTAAACATCTATGATATTGTGGTCGTATATGCGATAAAGTTATGATTATGTATTGATTATGTTTCTAGATGTTAGAATGCACATGTACCTAACACATTACAGGTTCCTTGATATTTACCTGCATCTCGTAGGTTCCTTGATATTTACCTGCACCTCGCAGGTTCCTTGATATTTACCTGTAGCTTACAGGTTCCATGTATTTACCTTTAGTTAACAGGTTTTGTGTTACTCACCTGAAGCTCGTAGGTAACAGCTTCCAGGTCTAGTTGCATTTATATGTGTCTAGTAGATTCCTTGTTATTTTCCTGTAACTGACATCTTGCAGGTTCATTCATATATACTTGAAGCTTGTATGTAACAGCTTCCAAGTTCATTAACATTTGTTAGAAGCCAATTATTGATAGTTTCTGATTAGCAGCTTCCTACTTGAAGTTCCCAGACAGCCGATACCTGAATAGAAGAAAATGTGCTTATAGCAAGAGCTTCATGCCTGTAGACGATTAATCTAGTGCCCTTCTGGATTCTCTTTGTGCTCCATCCAAGGATTCACTTAGAGCCTAGAAGGATTCACTAGGTTCCCTAAGCATATCCATGTATTCACCCAGTGCCCTTATGGATTCTCTATGTGCCCGTATAGGTTCACTTAGAGCCCAAAAGGATTCACTTGGTGCTTCATGCATCCATGCGCATTTGTTTGGTATCCTAATGGATTCTCTTTGTACCCTTTTAGGGATTCATTTGGTGCCCAATTGGTTTCGGTTTTTGTCCTAAGCATAGGTTCATATAAACAACCAGTTGGATTCACCTTATGCCCTTACAAGGATTTGCATAGAGCCCAGAAAGATTCACCTAGAAAAGCCCTGTCAGCTACATGCACTCGATAGCCAGAAAAGATTTGCAAGCACGAAAGATTCACATCAAAAAGCCCTATGAATCGTAGGCATAATTCAAAAGTCCCATAAGCATGTGGGCACCTAGTTAAAGGTTTTGGGAACCTAATCATGGGTAACCTAACCTAGAGTTTGAAATGATTCATCATGTGCCCTATAGATTCTCTTTGTGCCCTCTGCAGGATTCACTTAGAGCCTATAAGGATTCACTTGATGCCACAAAGGAATTCACTTAGTGCCCAACCGGATTCTCTTCGTGCTCTTGCCATGATTCACCTAGAGCCCGGATGGATTCACTTCGTGCTCCCTAAAGCCAAAAGGATTCATTTGACGCCCAGTCGAATTCTTTAAGTGCCTTTCTCAGGATCACTCAAAGCTCAACTGGATTCGTCTTATGCCCTACTAAGGATTCACTTAGCGCCCAATTGAATTCTCTAAGTGCCCTTCCCAGGATTCACCTAGAGCTCAATTGGATTCGCCTTGTGCCCTCATCAAAGCGATACATAGATGAATACTCTCATTTTTTAAAGCTTGTATATGATCGAAGCAAGTACCGTACTACTAACAATTTTTTGATAAAGCAGCTTGCAGCATCCTTGATGATCATCAGAAGCTTCTAGTTAGTAGCTTCCAGCTTCCGGTTTCCAATCCACAGTTTATAACTACAGCTTTCAGATTCAGTGATATTCAGCCGAAACAAGCAGCTTTCAGTCAACCGCTTCAACAAGCTAAAAGAGGTTCACACGTCATGACGGCTCGGGGGGTAGCTCAATTCCCCTATGTTTGCACAGAGAAGAGCTTCCATCTTCCAGGTTCAGTAACGGAACCTCAATCCAAACCGGCACAATTAAGCGCA
This sequence comes from Kitagawia praeruptora, assembly GCA_037693485.1. Classification (NCBI taxonomy): domain Eukaryota; kingdom Viridiplantae; phylum Streptophyta; class Magnoliopsida; order Apiales; family Apiaceae; genus Kitagawia; species Kitagawia praeruptora. Next base: position 106,533,191 of record CM075347.1, on the reverse strand, counting down.
GATAAGTTCTACTTTTATGCCTTTATATCCTTAACTATCATGCATATTTTATGTCAATGCGAGCTTATATTCTGTCATGCTTAGATACGTATAGCTTTTAATGCGCATATTGCATGATCCTTAGAAATGAAATTTATGTGAACTTGTACTTAGGATGTTATCATGCCCTATAGGTTTACAGCTTACACTACATATATGCTCAGTTTATGATCTCGAACTTGGTATACAACATATATGTCACTTGAGAAGGTAGCAACATATATAACGTAGATAATCATTCATACTTGCATACATGCATCACTTATATGTGAGCTCTTCAGCTCGTATTACTAACCTATTTTTTCTAGTTTTCTTGGTGTTGTGCCCAAAATCACCATGGGCTAGATTTAAGACCTATTAAGTCGTAGGTTCCAATCAACAAGTATTGTATGAGCGAGGAGATAGATCTAGTACGAGATATGAAGACCTAACGTGGAGAAATGAGCATTAGTTGAGAAGACAGTCAAGAGATTATGAGTATCGAGACGTTCTTGATGAACCAGTAGTTGAGCAGATTACGAACGAACCAGTTTTCTCTCCGCAGAAGAGCCCGAATCAGCCTAGCAACAGAAATAAGGACAGTAAGAAGTACATGGGAACTACAGAAACGCTCCCGAGACTAACAAATTTGTTATTTGTGCAGGTACAGTTTCCTGTAGAGAGGTTCCTGAGAACCAGATTTCGAGACATAGGTTCCTGAGCACCAGGTTCCTGAGCATAGATAGCAGAAAGATCTAGAAGCCAGCCAGATAGATGCCGACTTATTATTGGAGAGTACTCCTAGGACGCAGCTGATCCTAGATTACCTCTAATAGACAGCATGCACAAGACAGTCAGATGAAAAACAGCTTATCAGATAAAGCAACCTCTCGAGCAATTAAGTTATGATCTTCAAGGTTAACCTCGTGCCCTTTTAAGGATTCATTTAGTGCCCTATTGGATTCGTTTTGTGCCCTCAGCATAGGTTCACATAACGCCCAATTAGGTTCACTTTATGCCCTTATTTGGATTCACTTGGTTCCCTTAACAATCTTGAGGTTCACTCAGTGCCCAATTAGATTCGCTTTGTGCCCTTGTTAAAGGATTCACTCAGCGCCTAATTGGATTCATTTTGTACCCTTGTCATGATTCAAACAAGAAGACAAAGACCCGCATGGTTCCCTCAGAAGAAACATGGGAGCACTGAAGGGATTGGACCTTAAAATATCAAGCTATTTAGGTTCCTCTCGCATCCTATGACTTCGAGGAACCGGGGGGTACTTGTTGTGCCCAAAATATCCATGGGCTAGATTTAGGCCCATTAGGCTTAAGGATCCAATCCGTATGAGTAATATGGGTTATGATTGAGGTCCCTTAAGTTAAATGGGGCTAAATAGCATGTGAAATGGATCTAAATAGGTTCAGGTTCCCGAAGAGACAGGTTCCCGAAAGACAGCTTCCTGTAGACAGCTTCCCGAGAAACAGGTTCCTGCAGACAGGTTCCTGAGAGACAGCTTCCTGTACGAGAACAGATTTATTCCAGCAGAATTCTAGTATGATTAAGCCTCCTATTCTTTAGGAGCAAGTCATGAACATCAACTCCTTATTGGAATGTATTCCTTGGGCGCAGATGATCCTTGAATACATCTAATAGGACGAGAACTTGTAAACATACTCCTAGTCGGACTAGAACTCGAGTTCTGTTCGACTTAGGTCGCCTATTCGTGGCTGAAATCTGGAGAAAAGGAGGTCCCCACGAATTAGGAACCTAGAATATTGCCGCCTAACCAGACTTCTAGTCTAAAAAGAACTACGTGAACTTGATCCCTATATATACACGGGTACGTAGGCACCTTGAGAACAGGTTTTTACAAGCCTCACAATACATCTACGAGATTCTTGAGAACGCACGACACAAGCCTCAAGGGAATTCGTGAGATTCTTGTAAACGCTCTCGAGCTCAGTTCAACCCCCACAAAAAACCTCCATTCTCCATAGATTAGTTGATCGTTAGCCTTTACAACTCACCATAAACCTCTCAAAAGTTGTTACGAAATCCACTCATCAACACCATGTAATAGACACACTTGTCACTTTCATTAACTACAAATTCTGATTCTAAAACAGTTTCATCAAACTTTTTATGCCAGTCTCTTGGAGCTTGTTTTAAGCCATATATAGACTTGATTAACTTACATACTTTCCTCTCATTACCAGAGGCAACAAATCCCTCAGGCTGATCCATATAAATCTCTTCTTCAAGTTCACCATGAAGAAAAGTTGTCTTTACATCCATTTGATGGATGATAAGACCATGTACAGAAGCCAATGCTATAAGCATTCGGATTGTTGTCATTCTAGCAATTGGAGAGTATGTGTCAAAGTAATCAATGCCTTCCTTTTGCTTAAAGCCCTTAGCTACCAGCCTAGCCTTATACTTATCTATTGAGCCATCAGGATTCATCTTCCTTTTGAAGACCCATTTACATCCTATAGTAAAACACCCAGGAGGTAGATCAACCAACTCCCATGTTCCATTAGAAACAATAGAGTCAATTTCACTTTTTAGAGCACCTTTCCCGTACCTAGATTCTGAAGAATCCATGGCCTGTCGAAAAGTTAAAGGCTCATCCTCGATATTGTAAGTGATAAAATCACTTCCAAAATCCTTGACTACCTTAGCACGCTTACTCCTTTTTGGTTCCTCTACTTCATCAGGAGTAGAGCTACTACCAGGATCTGCCCCCACATTTGTCATCCTTTCCACATGATCAGGAATGGACCTCGATGTGTGAGTGGGATCATCATCAGGAACACCCTGAGGTATACAAGTCTTCATAGGGAACACATCCTCAAAGAATGTTGCATCACGAAATTCAACTATAATGTTAGCCACTATTCCGTCTATGTCAAATTTTAATACTAAAAATCTCATAGCCGTAATGGTTTCAATATAGCCCAGAAAGATGCAATCAACAGTTTTCGGTCCTAGTTTCTTTCTCTTGTGTTCAGGGACAAGTACCTTTGCAAGGTACCCCCACACACGAAGATATTTTAAACTAGTCCTTTTCTCTGTCCATAATTCATAAGGTGTCTTGTCCATGTGTTTCAGAGGAACTCTATTCAGAATATGGCTAGCCGTATTCAGAGCTTCTCCCCACATGTACTTAGGCAACCCAGAATTAATCAACATACTATTGATCATATATTTAAAGGTTCTGTTCTTTCGTTCTGCCACCCCATTAGACTCAGGTGTGTATGGTGGAGTTACCTCATGAACTATACCATTGCTCTTGCAAAATTCATTAAACGAGTTACTCGTATACTCACCACCTCTATCTGATCTCAAACGTTTAAGTACTTTACCAGTTTGTGTTTCCGCTTCAGTTTTGAACATAATGAATTTATCTAGTGCCTCATCTTTATGTTTAAGCAAATAAACATAACAATATCTACTACAATCATCTATAAAGGTAATGAAATATCTATTATGTTCCTTGGTCAAAACACCACCAACTTCACATATGTCTGTGTGCACTAAATCTAACACATTCGAATCCCTAACCACATTATGAAAGGGTTTCCTAGTTTGTTTAGCTGTCACACATACTTGACATTTAGATTTCTTATCAATGGCATGTTTTGGAATCAACTCTAAGTTCATCATATTCTTTAGAGCACTAAAATTCAAGTGACCAAGACGTGCGTGCCACAACTCAGATGATTCAACACAATTAACAGAAGGAGCAACATTATTATTAATAAAACTGCCCAAAACAGGCTCAACATTTATTAAAAATAATCCATCAGACAAGTAACCTTTGCCAAAAAATACACCAGTATGTGTAATAACTACTTTATTACATTTCAAAGAAACTTCAAAACCATTCTTAACTAAACAACGTCCACTTATTATATTTCTACGAATATCAGGAACATGATGCAATCTAGTGAGGGATAGAACACGCCCAGAAGCGAACTTCAGGTCCACGTTTCCTATTCCAAGTACTTGAGTTACACTCGCATTCCCCATTGTCACAGTCATTCCATGAGTTTGTTGATAAGATACAAATAGAGTAATATCAGTACAAATATGTACATTAGCTCCAGTATCAATCAACCATTCATAAGACGAATAAGTGGAAAGAAGTACAGGGTTGTAGGTCACATACCCATTGTCAGTTTCAGAAGCAACGGTCTCACCAACAACCATGTTAATCGTAGGCCCACAAGTGGTACCAAGCACAATGTTAGCTTGTGCTCCCACAACAGGTTTCTTAGTTTTCTTTACAGGACAGTCCTTGCTCCAATGACCAACCTGTCCACAAGACCAATATGGTTTGTTTGCCTTTGGTTTCTTAGCCTTGTTCTTGTCTTTAGACTTAGTGTTTTCCTTCTAAGTGACAGACTTTCTTTTCTGTCCTACAGTCACTACATTCACCTTCGAACTCCCAGCATGTTCAGTAGGCATCACATGTCCTTGCTTGGACTTGTGTTGCTTCTGCACAGAGATATCCAACATCAGGTTTGTCCAAGTGATCTCTCCTTTCTGTCTTTTCAGGGAGAGTGCAAACTCTTCCCAAGACTTAGGGAGCTTTTCAATCACAGACATAACCTGAAACTTTTCAGGTAAGTCCATACCAGACTCCTTCAAAGCATGAACTAACATCTCAAACTCATGCACCTGCTCAGTCATGGATTTATTATCCACTAGTTTGAAATCAAGGAACCTAGCCACAGAATACTTTTCCAACCCTTGCGAGTCAGTATTATGTGTCTGGTTAAGATTCTCCCATAAGAGCTTAGCAGTGTAGAAGTCAGATGAATAAACATCGAATAGAGTGTTCGCTAAAGCTGCCAGAATTGCAGCCCTAGCCACCCCATCCTTTTCCTCCCACATAGTATAAGCCTTAACAGTTTCAGCTTTCTCCTTATCCACAACTGGTTTCTCATACTGCACCACCGGCCATAGACCCTTTACCGTTAACCACAGTTTCATCTTTTTCTGCCAACGAGAAAAACCAACACCCCCACTGAATTTATCAGGCATTCCTGACAAATCAATAGGCTGTGGGAAACGGTACGTAGTCCAATCCATGGTGGGTACAATAACACCAGACCCAGAGCTAGTCTCAACAACAGGAGTTTCAGTTTCGTTAACCATCTTGTTAATTAACAATATATAACACAGATAATCTCTTCAAGAACAACCAAGTCTTCTCGAAGGGCTTGGTGACTCAGCTGTTCTTCTCTCTCTGATCAGTATTGCTAATAGCTTCTGTGGGAGATAAGTTTGTTCTTACTTTTCTCGTTAATTACAGTCTCTAATTATATTCTTGTGTTGCCTTCGTGATTTGCTTCTGTTAATTGGTTTTATGTCTGTTCTTGTTTAATATATATCACTGCCTCATTGTTGTGTTTAGTATAATATACCCAACAATCTTGAAGACCCGACCCGAGTCGTGTCGTGTCATGGCGTGGCGAGGTGGGCGGCGGCGGCGCGCGTGTGTGTGTGTGCACGCGAGGCTCACACTACAACCATGCACACCCACATGCCTTAGTAGTTATACACTACATGTTGGAGCTCGATTTATGCCTCGTCTTCGCCCGTATCTGGTATTCCAGGAACACGTTTCAGAAGCTCCTGCAAGGAGAAGAATGCGAGGGAATGGCCCCCCGATTCACCTCCGGTGTGAGAATCAGTAAAAATGATGGGAACGTAAACGTAAAGCGTATGTAAACCAGTCTATTGTGGTGTATGTGATAGTGTGTCTATCACCTGAGGTTTGTTGTCCATTTATACTGCCTTCAGGGGTAATCGCCATTGATGGCTTCTTGATTCTCAATTATGGAGGAAGCGTTACAAACACAACGGTCGACAGTTACTTTTCTCTGTCTTCGTCTGATTAATAGGGCTATTTCACCTGGATGGGCCTAACGGCTGGAAGCCCAAATATATATTATACTGGGCCCTCTAACATGTCCCCGGGCTTCGGTCGGTATGTTAATGGAGGCTGAAGACCATTTAGACCGAACAACCCGAATGTTCGGTGCTATTTTCCTGAGGGCACGTCTTTTGAGGTGACAGTTGTCTCTTAAAAACCGTTCTCCACGTGTCATCATCTGGGACGAGGGTTTTGAACCGTCTATTCATCTCGTCCGTTTATTGTTGCTATGCATATTTAAATTCCAGCACCCTTTGTGCCATTTCATTTTCTGGAAACCCGTTTTCTCATTCACGGAGTGATCAACGAATCCATCCATTTTTGAAGAATCTCCAGTTTCGTACCTCTTTTCAACAAGTAAGTACTTTTTCTGTTTTATTTCTTTTTATGTGCTTGTATCTCTTTAGATAATACCCTTGGGTTTTCTGAGATGTTACATCCCTTTAGAGTATCTTCTTTCATTTTCTTTAGTGCGGTGTGCCCTTAAGAACTTCTTTCGCCAAAACCCCCTTTTTCCTTTCTTTCCGTCGTCGTTGGTCAATTGGTACTCGGGGATTTTTCTTCGGCCATAGTTAGTTTATTCTTGCTTTTATCTTTCTGTCCCCGAGTATTGGACTGACGACTCATCTTTCTTTTTCAGATTCCAATGGAAAATCTTGAATCAGATCCTTCGGGTCACGCTGTGGGCCTTTCTCCTACTTTACCTTTTGGGGATGGTACCGAACACCCTGCCGCTAATCAGGCTTCGGTTTTGAAGAAAGATGACCTGGATACTTTTAGGGCTAAATACGATTTTCCCGAGGGTTATCGTTGCTTTTTGCCTGATCCCACGGATCGCATATACGACACCCCTGGCATATCGGTGAATGACGAACCGGAAGAGATTGACGTTGGTATATCGGAAACCGCTTTTATTTGTGGGCTTCGATTTCCCTTGTTGCCCCTTATAAAAGTTCTTTTGAGGAATATGGGCATAGCGATCGGCCAACTAGATCCGAATAGCTTTATACACATGAATGTTTTCCAGCATCGATGTTTGAAGCACGATGTCCCCACTCTGTCGGTTCTCTTTTGGCATCATTATGATTTTCATAAAAATGCCAAATCTCCGGGTTTTTATAACATTACCCAAAGAGTGGGTCATTCCGATTGGGCAGCTACCAACTCAAGTAACAAAAAGACGCATAACCATTGGTGTTATGTTACGGGTCCTGGTCTGCATAGGTTTTCGGAATGGAGGGAGGTCGATACAGCCGAGAGGGTTCAGCTGAAGACTCTTTCAGACGAAGAGAAACTTTTATACAGAAAGCTGAATACTCCTATAGAACCTGAAAATAAACTTTCACTGTCCATTACCAGAGATGGATCCTGGTTAAAGGATATGATGGGTATTTATATGATCATTTTATTTCTCCCTTGCATTTTTTTTCTTTGATATCTGATTCTTTCTCTATTGTTTTCCTTTCAGTGTCTGCAGCGGCTGATATGAGGAGAAGAGCGGCCGAACGAAAGGCCTTGCTGGCTGGCGGATCTGGGAGCCCTTCTCAAACTAGTGCCGCTCCAGTACCTTCGGATGTGGAGACTTCTCTGGTGGTTCAGGAAGTTACGCCCATGCAAGCCGAAAGGGTAGAAGTACCTTTTGGTAGCATTGTCGCGGCGATCCCTCAGGAATCTCTTGCTGTGGGTGGAAATCAGTCTGAAAAGAAGAGGAAAACCGATGATTCGGTTCCTGTCCTGAAGACTTATCGTCCCTCTTGGGGCATAGTGGATACCGATTCCTTTGGTGTCCCAGCTCCGAAGCCTGTCAAGGAGCTAAGCCAGGATTTGTGCAGTTCTTTCATCCTTCCAGCTGATCGTCCTGTTTACGATACAGTCCCTACTGTGGAAGCTTGCGAAAACATGTTGGGGCATCTTAGTTTGGTAAGGTTTTTTCCAACATCTCTTTCTGTCTCCACTTGTTAACTTTTCTTTATGCAATAACTCCTGTAATATGTTTTCAGGCTGTTCCTTGGGCTACAGCCGTGACTGCCAAGGTCAAAGATCAAGCCGTTATTATTCGGAGTTTTAAGGCAGAGATCAATCTTCTGAAGGATAAAGTTGACCCTTTGGAAAAACTTCCTTTTGTCTCTTCGGGAGACGTGGCCCTTTGGAAAGACTTCTTTTTGTCACGTCTCCTGGCCCCCAAGTCGCTGTTTTGGCCGAAGGTCTTTTCTTTCGGTTTTGGGCGAATCCTGCCTCCCGAAGACCTTGGGGCTAACTGCGACTTTGAAGGATACCCGGAATTTTTTTTTTTTTTTTTTTTTGAATGTCGAGACTCTTAGTATTTCCCCCCATTTAATGGCAGTTTGACCGCTTTTTCCTGGGGCACGTGTCTCAAACTGGTGTGGGGGTTATTCAAACATCACTTTATCAGGGCCGTCGAATTCCTTTATAAATAGTGACTCGATTTATCTGTGAGTAACTTCATCTTCAATCACGTCCGAAATTTTTTCTTTGTGATCCATTTTCCCTTTTTTAAATCCTTTCCCTATTTCAACATACATCACCATGTCGAGTCGAGCAGAGATGAAAAGAAGGGCGGCGGAGCGACGGGCTCAGAAGAAACGTACGCCTGATATCAGTTCTTCTAGTCTTCCTCTTCCCCAATTGGGGGGTGATATTGCGAGCATCTCTGAGAAGAGAGGTCGCATGGGGTCTAACCCTTACCGACCTTCGTGGTCGATTACTGAGTCAGATTCTTATGGGGCGTCTGCTTCGGATGCTTCCAAGAGCTTGGCCAAGGACTTGTGCTCCTCATTTATTCTTCCTAAAGATCGTTTGCTTTATGATTCTGCTGACCCGGCAGAAGCTGCTGCAAACCTCATGGGGCATCTGAGTCTGGTAAAAAATTTAGACCTCCTCCTTTCCCTTTTTTTTTCTTTTGATTTCTGATCTTCTTTCTTTATAGGCTACCCCGTGGGCTGCTTCTATAACTGACAAAGTGAAGGACCGGAATCTTCTATTGTATAATCAAGGGAAGCAGATCAGCGAGATGATTCCCTTTTTGGAGAAACAAGTAGAGAAGTTGCAGTCAGAGCTTGTTTTTGTTCGGTCGCAGAACGCCGATCTTGTCAAAGAGAACGATGCTTTGTGGCAACAGAACGACAAGCTGATGGCTGATACAGAAGACTTGCTCGGCTGGATGGAGAATCGAAAAGCAGAGCTTGCGCAGATGATGGATTCTGACCCAGAGGGTGTAATCCCTTAGTTTGTTTTTTGTTTCTGCCTTGTAATTTTTTCTTTTTTGATGAAACTATGTTATCAAAGTATGGCCTTCGGGCAATTTCTAAATTAATGAAACTATGGCCCTCGGGTAATTTTCTTTTTGATCGTTTGCTGTAAAGCTACTTTTTTGTTTCCTATGCATATGCAGTCTTTGGATTTTAAGTAGCTTGTATTTTGCTTCAGCAGTATTTACATATTTTGGCCATCAAGGCTATGCAATTCCTATGCTCGAAGTAATTTTCGGAAATTCGAGTAGTTCGAAATTTTCCTTACTTGGAGGAATTTTGAAATTTTTTTTATTTTGGTGCTTCGGGTAGTCTCTTCGGACGTGGCCCTTCACTTTACATATTTTGTTTTGGGTAGTCTCTTCGGACGTGACCCGTCTCCTGGCCCCCAAGTCGCTGTTTTGGCCGAAGGTCTTTTCTTTCGGTTTTGGGCGAATCCTGCCTCCCGAAGACCTTGGGGTGGACTGCGACTTGTATTCGGGTTTTTAATAGTTCCCAGCCGAGTAGTATCTCAGCCATTCGGGTTTATTGATGAAAATATAAATCAATTGGGCGAAATACTCAAGCCTTTATTAACAACCGATTCCACTTTACATCATATAATTTGAATATTTCTGCGAAAAAGCTTACTGATAAAATCTTCGTAATCGGGAGGCATGCCATGTGTTTTTAATCGGAACCCCGTTGAGCTCTGCGAGTTTGTACGTTCCTGGTCGAACGACCTGAATAACAACATAAGGCCCCTCCCAGTTCGGTTGAAGTTTCCCTTGTTTGTTCGGCATAGATGTGGCTAATTCCCGAAGAACTAGATTTCCTACTTCAAAAGTTCTTTTTCTTATGCCTGAATCATAGTATTGAGCGGCTTGCTGCTGATACTTGACATTTTTTAGATATGCCTTTTCCCTAGCTTCTTCCAACGGGTCAACATTAGCTCGGAGACCCCATTCATTTGTTTCGGCGTTGAATACTTCGCTTCGGTAGGACTCCAGGCCTACTTCTACTGGGACCATTGCATCAGTTCCATATGTCAGCTTAAAAGGAGTTTCCCCCGTTGAAGACCTTGCCGTTGTTCGATAGGCCCATAGCACATAAGGCAATTGTTCGGCCCATAGCCCTTTGGCCTCTCCAAGCCTCTTTTTTATCCCATCAAAGATAATTTTGTTGGCGGCTTCTACTGCCCCATTTCCTTGTGGGTGACCGACAGAGCTGAACTTTTGTTGAATTTCAAAGAAAGCTAGAAATTCCTTGAATTTTTTACCGATGAATTGTGTTCCGTTGTCAGATACACATATTTTAGGGATTCCGAATCTGAGTATTATTTGCTCCAGCATGAATTTCTTGGCTGCCTCTTCGGTAATTGAAGATAAGGGGCGTGCTTCTACCCACTTTGTCATGTAGTCGATTGCTACAATGCAATATTTGGCCTGCCTGGTGCTGGTAGGGAGGATTCCGACTACGTCCACAGCCCACATGGCGAAGGGAATCGGATTTAAGACTGAAGCCATTTCTTCGGGGGGTTGCTTTGGGACGTTGCTGAAGAGTTGACATTGTTTGCACTTCTTAGAATAGTCAAGTGCATCAGCCCGAAGTGTCGGCCAAAAGAATCCCTGCCTTAGAATCTTGAAAGCCAAAGAACGACCTGCCAAATGCTCTCCACAGATCCCTTCGTGAACTGCTTCTAGAGCTGTTCGTTGTTCTTCGGGATTCAGGCATCTCAATAATGGTTCAGTGGCTGACCTTCGATACATTCTCCCTGCAATCATTGTATACCTGACGGCCCTGTGCCTGACTTTTTGTGCTTCGGCCTTCTCTAATGGTAATGTCCCCCTTTCCAGAAATAATCGTATGAGAGTCATCCAATCTATCCCTTGGTGAATCTCGAAACAGACCTTTTTATCAATGGAGGGTCTTTTGGCCTCAGTCAAGTAGACCGATCCTGTGAGATTTTGGGTATCGGCCGACGCCAATCTAGATAGCGCATCGGCTCGGCTATTGTTTTCCCTGGCGACAATGGTCAGCTCAAAAGATTTGAAAAGTAGGGATTTTGTTTTTACCTGCGCGGCATAAGCTTTGGTTCGGGTGTCCCTTTGCTCGTATTCTCCCGAAAAATGTTTGACCACCAGCATCGAATCACTGAATGCTCGAAGATGTCTGACTTCTAGGTTTTTTGCTAGATTCATTCCGGCGATAAGAGCTTCGTACTCAGCCTCATTGTTTGTCAAAGGGAAAGTGAAACGGATGGCTTGGCATATTTCAAAACCGTCAGGGCTTGTGAGGATTAGGCCAGCTCCACATTTTCCGCCAGCTACCGATCCATCAACAAATAACTTCCAATTTCCCGGAGTATGGATCAATTTTTCTTCAACCTGCAATTCTTCAGAGCCCGAGAATGAACATTCTACGATGAAATCTGCCAGGGCTTGTGCTTTTATGGCTGTTCTTGGTACATATTCTAAATCAAATTCCCCCAGTTCGATAGCCCAAGCGACCACTCTACTTGAGGCTTCATGTCTCTGTAATATTTTTTTCAAAGGCTGATCGGTGATAACCTGGATCGTCCTCCCCTGGAACTAATGTCTTAGTTTTCTGGAAGCCATTACCAACCCATAGGCAAATTTTTCTGCGTTCGGATATCTGGTTTCTGCCTCTTTGAGCATATGGCTGACATAGAAAACTGGATATTGATTTCCATCATGGTGCTTTACCAAGACAGCTCCTAATGTTCGGTCGTTCGCAGCTAAGTAAAGTTGTAGAGTTTCTTGCTGGCTAGGCCGCATTAGTAGAGGGGCTCTTGTTAAATACTCCTTGATGTCTTCAAAAGCTTTCTCGCATTTTGGACCCCAGGAAAATGTCTTCGTTCCTTTCAAGACCTCAAAAAAGGGTAAAGTTTTGTCGGCCGATCGAGAGATGAATCTTCGAAGAGCAGCCAGTTTTCCTGTCAATTTTTGAATGTCTCGGATTGTCTTCGGAGTTTCCATGTCAATGACTGCTTTTATCTTTTCTGGATTGGCCTCAATGCCTCGTGCACTTACCATATAGCCAAGAAATTTTCCGCTGAATACCCCGAAGGTGCATTTGTTCGGATTAATCCGCATGTTGTTTTTCCTTAGAGTCTCAAAACATTCTTTCAAGTCTTCTGCATGATTCTGAAATAGGGATTTTACTATCATATCGTCCACATAACACTCCATGTTTCTCCCGATCTGGCTCTTGAAGACGGTGTTAATCATTTTTTGGAAGGTTGCTCCTGCGTTTTTTAATCCGAAAGGCATGACAATGTAGGCATATGTCCCTTTCGGAGTGATGAAAGCTGTTTTCGGGATGTCTTCGGACCTCATTGCAATTTGATGGTAACCCGAAAAGGCATCTAGAAAGCTTAGAATCTCGTATCCTGATGTGGCGTCGATGAGCTGATCAATATTGGGGAGTGGATAGTGATCTTTGGGGCAAGCGAGATTAAGGTCGGTGTAATCTACACACATTCTCCATTTTCCGTTCGCCTTTTTGACCACCACCACATTAGCTAACCACTCTGGATATTTGATTTCTTCGATAAACTCTGCCTCTAAGAGCTTCTCTACTTCTGACTGAATTACCTTTTGTCTCTCCATGGCGAAGTTCCTCTTCTTTTGTTTGACTGGTTTAGCCCCCTCTTTGACATTCAAGCTATGCTGGGCCATGTTCGGATCAATTCCAGGCATGTCTTCGGGACCCCAGGCGAATATGTCATGATATTCCCTGATTACAGCAATTACTTTCGCCTTCAATTCTGCATCCATATTCTTTCCGATTCGAATCATTTTCCCGAAGCACCTACATACAGCTCAACCTCTTCGGTTTCCACAGCTGGTTCGGCTATCGGATTTGAGAGATCGGCCCCAAATCTTTCTAACTCGATACTCATGGTGTGGTGGCTACCCTCGGCTTGATCATTAACGCGTCGTTTCTTTTTTCTTTCGGGTTCGGTTTCTCCTTCGGTCTTGTCCAGATCTTCTAACATGATAATTCTTGCGGCTTTTTGATCTCCTTTCATTTCACCAATGCCAGAATCGGTAGGGAATTTCAACTTCAAGTGTGGTATTGAGGCTACAGCTTGAAATTCTGTCAAGGTCGGACGTCCAAGAATGCCATTATATGGGCTGTCCACCCGAACAACATAGAATTTCACTTGTTTCTCCACCGTGCAAGGTGGTTTGCCCAATATCAGGGACAATGTAATCGTCCCCTCAATCGGGACTGGTGAGTTTCCGAAACCGTAGAGCGGAGGTTCATTGCATGATTCGAGTTGTTCTCCTCCCAAATTCATCTTTTCGTAGGTCCGATGATACAAAATATTGACCGAACTACCACTATCAATTAGGACCTTCCATACTTTGTTTTGCCCAATGATCGGATTTATTACCAGGGGATCTTCATGTGGCCAGATAACATCCTCGTAGTCTTCTTCAGTGAACATTATGGCCAGTGGCTGTTTGATCTGTGGGGTGTGCTGATACAAATTATAGACCTGGCGGGCATACTTCTTCTTGGCTATTTTGCTGCATCGGTCTAGTATTGTGCCTCCCATAATGGTCTTCACCTCCCCTCTATATCTTGGGGCTTCGTGTCTTTCTCTGGGCCTTGGATTGTCATCGTCTTCATGCTGGCCTCTGGTGTCTTTCTGACCATGATCGCTTCTTTTAGGTTCTAACCGATCTCTTAATTCTTTGACGAACTGATTTAAATCTCCGGTTTTCACCATTCTTTCAATCAACCTCTTCAGATAGAAACATTCATCGGTGTTATGACCTTTGTCTTGGTGATAATCACAGTATTTGTTTCCGTTTTTCTTATGGTCGGGCACCCTCATCTTCGCGGGCCTTCGGAAGTCTGGTCTTCCTTTGATTTCGTTCAGTATTTTGGAAATGGGAGCATTTAGAGGTGTAAATACCATCGGCTCTCTCTCTCTCTTTGGATCGTTTCTCTTCTCGTTCCTGTCATTATCCCGCTTATCCTCTCGCCGGGACTCGTCTTTCCTCCGGTCGTTTTTTCCTGTGTTGCCCCTTTTCTTGTCATCCCTGGTAGATTCTTTGTAGCCCTCAATAGATTCCAGTTTTCTTCGGATTTTTTCCTCTCGTATATAAATTTCATTGAGTGACTTTGGGGGCATATCATATAGGGACGATCGAAGCTTCTTGCCCTTAACTGAATCGAGGCCGGCTGTTAGGAATCCTACCGCCTTGACCTTGTCCAGATTAGTTACCATACCCGCCTCTTCTTTAAATCGGGCCAAGTAGTCTCCTAATTCTTCATCAGGTCTTTGACGACAATGGATGAGAGATTCGGTATCCTTTTCTCTTCGGCATAGATGGGAATAGTGCCTCAAAAACTTGCTCTTCAGGCGATCGTTGGAAGGTATCGATCTAGGCCTCATCGATCGATACCACAGGGAGGCTGAACCCTTTAGATATGTTTTAAACATTTTACAGAGCATAATATCATCATGACCCATCCCCGTCATCAAACTTTCGTACTTCTCGCAGTGATCCTCCGGGTCCCCTCTAACATTAAATTCGGTCATCTTCGGGAATTGGCGTCCAGGGGGTGGCCTGTACTGTTCAATCTCCTCCGTTACAATGGGCTCTCGACGCATCCTCTTCTGATCTCCGAACATATATTTCTCCATTCTTTGGAGTCTATCCTTCCATTGGGAACCTGTATCTCCTTCTTCCGAATCTGAAGGGGGTAAGGAGTGTAATTCCGATTCCGAGGAATCATCCGGGTTTATTCGTGATCTCTTTTCTCTCCTGCCTGCGGGGACTGTCTTTCGGGGCTCACCTTCAGGAATTTCTTCTTCAGCTTGGAGCGACTCTCGTGCCAGTCTTTCCTCTAATTCGATTTCTTCACGTCTGAGTTTGATGGCTTGCAGCCTTAGCTCATCCGCCTTCTTCTGCAAGGCTTTTCTTTGAGCCTGCTGGGACCCCTCTGCTTCAGAAGTTTTTCCTTTTTCATTCGGTTGCCTTAGTTCTTCGGGATTTATTTCTGTTGGGTGATTGAGATTTTCAGGACTTTCGAGTGACATGGTTTACGAAAAAGGCTTATACGTTTCCCACAGACGGCGCCAATGTTGGAGCTCGATTTATGCCTCGTCTTCGCCCGTATCTGGTATGCCAGGAACACGTTTCAGAAGCTCCTGCAAGGAGAAGAATGCGAGGGAATGGTCCCCCGATTCACCTCCGGTGTGAGAATCAGTAAAAATGATGGGAACGTAAACGTAAAGCGTATGTAAACCAGTCTATTGTGGTGTATGTGATTGTGTGTCTATCACCTGAGGTTTGTTGTCCATTTATACTGCCTTCAGGGGTAATCGCCATTGATGGCTTCTTGATTCTCAATTATGGAGGAAGCGTTACAAACACAACGGTCGACAGTTACTTTTCTCTGTCTTCGTCTGATTAATAGGGCTATTTCACCTGGATGGGCCTAACGGCTGGAAGCCCAAATATATATTATACTGGGCCCTCTAACACTACACTTGCACATGGAGCTATATAAAGCTACCAACCTCTCATTACCAATTCTATGTGGGACTCAAGTTATTTCAACTAACTAACCCACATAACTCATTTCAAGCAAGCTACTTCAACTCAATTTATTTATGGATTCCACTAAGAAAATGTCTTAGATCCAAACATGAAAGTTTAAGTCCTTATTACAAGGAACAACCTTCACTTGTTAATTTCAGGAAATTACATCAAGAACATATTATAAATATGCCTCAAACTTTCCATTTTCTAACACAAGTTACATAGAAGGAACCAAAAGAAAAGTTTTAGCATGACTTTGTGTATGTCTGTATGACTTTTGTTGTTTCTGGCCCGTTTCTGTGCGCTTTTGTGCGAATTTCATAGGCTTATATCATACTCCCTCTGTTTCAGAAACATTTTCCTGTTTTGACTTTTGTTTTTGTTCATTGTAAGCGCTTGACTATTAATTTACGCATAATTTATAAGATAAAATATATTCATGAGTGATCTTGTTTGATTCGTATTTGTGAGTACTTTAATATAGTGAAGTTTTTATATTTGATACTAACACGAAATTGAAAATATTAACGATCAAAAGTGTGCATTGGCAAACGTGTCAAAGGCAAACAGGAAAAACATTTAGGAACGGAGGGAAGGGAGTATTATATATATACGCACATTTGGAAAAAAAAAAAGAGACATCATCACATCATTCACCTCTTCGGAAGCAAAAGCGGAGAAGAGATTCATTTGCAATCGGAAATTCATTTGCAACCTTTCCAATTTTTACAACCAAAAATTAAAAATTGTGGCTGGCGCCACCCATATATACAAAAGGTTGCATAGTTTGCAAATCGTATTTTTGAAAATAAAATTTAAAAGATAATATTTCTGAAAATAAAACTTAAAAGATAGTATCTTTGAAAATAAAACTTAAAAGATACTATCTCCGTCCCGACCAATTCTTTACATTTGGTTTGGGCAAGGAGACCAAGGATAGTGGGTGTAATATTGTTAAAATAAATGAAATAGTGGGTGTAATAGTGATTTTATTGTTAAAATAAGTGAAGTAGTGGGTGTAATATTATAAAGTGTTGAAAAAGTAGAGTGAAGTAGTGGATGTAATAATGTATTTTATTGTTAAAAGTTACTATTTTTAGTAATGTAAAGAATTGATGGGACGGACCAAAAAGGAAAGTGTAAAGAAATGGGAGGGGCAGAAGGAGTAGTATTTTTGTAAATAACTTTTAAAGTAGTAGTATTTTTGAAAATAGTTTTAAAAAGATAGTATATGGGGTAATTTCCCTAATTTCTTCTCTATTTATTTTCTTTTTATAAAATTGTTTACTATTATTAATTTTCTGATTTAAATTAATAGTATGGACAGATTTGTAATGGCCAATTAATAAACACAAGTTTTAGTTAAACGTAGGTTGGAGTGTAATTAAATGATACTGTTAAATATATTATTGATAAGAATTTAATATCAATAATTATTAAAATGAAATATATAAATATTTTATTAATCCTAAATATAAAATAAGAAATAATTAAAGTTAATGAGGAATTTAGTTATAAAATTTATGAAATTTATAATAAGAAAATTAAATATCTAGTCAAGTTAACTAGCTTGGTTGTAGAAAAAAAGTTTGACTTTCAAGTTTTAACTAGTTGATATTTTATATATTTATTTAAGGAAATTTATCAAAAATACTAGTTTTTGTAAAATTATTTGCAATTTTACTAACTGCTGAAAAAAATGCAAATATACTATTCTGATATGAAAATATTTGTAAAAATACGATTTTGCATAATAGATTGCATTTCAGGTTACATTTAATTTGAACTGTGCAATTTGTTGTAACCTTATATATATGTAATTAGACGTTCAATTTAAGAGTTTTTTTTTCAAAGTTGCATTTTAGGTTGCCTTTTGAGTTGCAAATGTGGTTGCAAAGTTGCATAATGTATTTTCGCAAATATTTTTAAAAAATCGAGTTGCAAAACGTATTTTTATAAATATTATTAAAAACTTGCAGTATTTTTGCAAAAAATATTTTAAAACTTGATTATTTATGGAAAAAAACCCCTAATTTAACTAGCAAAATGGCTAATAAGTTTGAAGCTGCTAATTTCTGCAGAAAATAGTAGGAGAGGGGACAGGCGGCCATATAACATCTAAAACAAGAAATTCATAAGAAACCAGTATCGTTTATTTTATCTGGACTTTTGCTGTGTTACAAGAATCTCTGGAACTTTTGCAAAAATATCAATGGTTGACTTGCAATCAACGGTTTAATTAATACAGTAGTAATGTACGGAGTATTAACAAATTTACCAAGTTGGCAAGTTGGTCATCATCGATCTTTTCTTCTACTCGTTTACTTATTTAATTATTTTCGGACAATTATCCTCCCTTATTTAAAAGGCATTCATCTGCATTCATCTGTATTCATCTGCATTGAATTAATTTTCTTATATAGCATAAGCTAATCTCCATGGCTAACGAAACCTCACTTTTTCATGTCTTCTTGAGCTTCAGGGGAGAAACTCGTGACAAGTTTGTATGCTTCTTATATAAAGCTTTGGAAGCCGAAGGATTTGTAGCTTTCATGGACAAACGTGCTGTGTGTGCTGGAGATGGAGTAGACTCAACAATTAAAGACGGAATCAAAAAGTCCATGAGCGCCATAATTATATTCTCCCCAAATTATGCGTCTTCTGCGTGGTGTCTTGATGAACTTGTCCTCATCCTTGAACGCAACAGGAACTCAAAGTACTTTATTATACCCATTTTTTATGAGGTTCCAGTCGGACATATCAAACACCAGCTGGGTAACTATGGGCCTGCGCTTGACCACCATAGGGCAAGGCACAATGACAAGGTTGACAAGTGGAGAGAAGCGCTTGTGGAAGTTGGCGATATTCTTGGACACCATATAGAGGGGTAATTTTCTTCTCTTACATGCATGATGGTATAGAATTGTAAATAAAAAAAATTGTGTGCATTTACAATAGAGCTAATTGCTAAAAAACCAAGTAACTTTTCTCCCGTTTGCAAATTAAACAATATTGTTGTTTATTTGCACGTTTAACCAACAAACTTTTAAAAATCATGCCATTTGTGTAAAACAGCACGTGAGATTCAGTTTGGTTAAAACAACAGCTGAAAAAATGAAAAATTAAGAAAGTTACCAAATCACAAAAATGATATTGGATTTGTGTAAAAAAGC
This sequence comes from Kitagawia praeruptora, assembly GCA_037693485.1. NCBI lineage: Eukaryota > Viridiplantae > Streptophyta > Magnoliopsida > Apiales > Apiaceae > Kitagawia > Kitagawia praeruptora. Next base: position 106,514,220 of record CM075347.1, on the reverse strand, counting down.
ACGTGAGATTCAGTTTGGTTACTAACACTTGCGATTTGGAGATCAATAACAACTTTAAAACAGCTTTGATTCTCAAGAACACTCAATAATTCGAAAAAATGAACAATTAAGAAAGTTAGCAAATCACAAAAATGATATTGGATTTGTGTAAAAAATTAATGAAAAATATTCATATAATATTAAAAAAAATCCGTGCGATAAATCAAAAAAATCCGTGCGATAAATCCGTGTATCGCACGGATTTTAAGCTAGTTATACTTAAATTATAAGAGATAAATAAAATTATTCTTCGATTATATTTGAGCACATCAATTACAATATTAACACTACTAAAATTTGCAAAATTTATAAATTTTATAAACTTGTACTTTAAATTTGCAAATTTTTCACACCAATGATAGTAGGGATGGCAACGGGTCGGGTTCGGCTCGGGTTTTGCAAAATCCAAATCCATATCCAAATATTTTCGGGTTTTAAAAACAAATCCATATCCATATCCAAATCCAAAACTCAATATCCAAATCCAAATCCGTCGGGTTTTGGATCGGATCGGGTTTTTTTCGGGTATTCAAAATTAAAAATAGTGTAAGTAAGTTGGTTAACAAAAAAATAATAAAAATAGTGTAAGTAAATTTAAAAACACCGCTACATGCAAACTACGTTAATTATATTTATGTAAAAAATAAAATAAAATATGATTAAGTAGTTAAATATAACGTATTATACGGATTGATATATTAAATAAAATTTGAATGTGTTAAATTAATAATTTCTAATATACCAACACAAATGAAAATTTTATGTAAAATAAAGGAATTTACATCCTAAATATATTAGTAAAATTTAATTTTGAGAAAGAGGCGATTAATCACTAGATTATTATTGATTATATCTAATATGATAATAATTTATACGTCCAAAATCTGAAATATTATATATAATAATTACAAATTATCATATTATATATAATTATTAAAATGTTTTATTAAAATTGAATTTGAATTACATGTATAATATTTTTATTAAAATGCATATATTTATATAAAAAAATGTGTATATATATAATTAAATTATACTCCTACTTGGATGTGTATAAATTTTAAATTAAATTTAGGATACACACACACACACAGATATATATAGGGTCTTATTCTAATAGAAACTAACTTAAAATAAAAACTAGAAACTAAACCTAAATTAAATATTTCAAGCTAATCTAATGATCAAACTAGGGGTACCCCAATACAAAAAATGTTTAAAATTATTGGCTCTATTCAACAAAAAAATTAAAAAAAACAAAAAAATTTTTTTAAAAAAGTTACTGTTCACGTGATGACGTGGCTCGTGAACAGTAACTTTTTTTTATTTTTTTTATTTTTTTTTTATATTTTTGTTGAATAGAGCCAAGAATTTTATAAGTTTTTTGTGAAGGTTCCCCTAGCGGGACCATTAAAATAAATGAAATATAATTTATTTAGTGTAGGTTTCTAGTTTCTATTCTAAGTTTGGTTTCTATTTGAACGCTAGCCTATATATATATATATATTCGGGGTTTTTTTCGGGTTTCGGGTCGGGTTTGGATCGGTTTTCGGGTTTCGGATCGGTATACGTAATATCCAAATCCATATCCAAAAATTTTCGGGTCTAAAAATCATATCCAAATCCAAAAATTCGGGTTCGGGTTATCCAAAATTTCGGGTTTCGGATCGGATATCCGTCGGATCGGATTTTTTTGCCATCCCGGAATGATAGCAATACGCCTACGCCCCTGTATATAGGTACGGACTACGGAGTATGGATAATAACACGTGTTGTTTATAATTTCCAGGCCACATGACACTTTCATCCGAAAGACTGTCAAATTGTTTGGAGAAAAATTTACTAGCAAGTTCCCAGAATGCCTCCTCCCAACACCAAACAGTTCATATTCCTCGTCCAAGTCAAGTCGTAAGCCTGATAAGGACAAGGTTATTCTTTACACAATTAGTGATCACGATGGCAAATATGGCGCAAATAATTTTTTGAAGCAGGTTATGATGAGTGGAAATATGGCATTTGAGGAGAGAAACTGTTCAAAAGAGCCAAAATATATCAAAGAGCTAAAAGAACTGCTAGGTTATGTAAGGTTCCCTGCATTGATTGTGAATGGGATGGACTTGTGTGGAGTAAAGGGTTTATATGATTATATGTCCAAGCCTGATCAACTAATGTTGATGCTAAAATGGGATGGTATTAGAGAATGTATTGATAAATGTTGTGAAAAAACAAAGCAGTTTCTTGAAGGGAGTGTGGAATGTATAGATGAATGCTGTGAAGAAACAGGCCAATTTCTTGATGAATGCTGTGAAGAAACAGGCCAATTTCTTGATGAATGCTGTGAAGAAACAGGCCAATTTCTTGATGAATGCTGTGAAGAAACAGAGCAATTTCTTGATGAAAGTGGAGAATGTATTGAAGAATGTCTTGATGAAACAGTGGAATTTCTTGATGAGGGTACGGACAAAGTTATAGACATGTTCAAGGATTTGTTTGGCAGTTGATATGGATATTGTCGTATAGAATTGGGTTCCACGAAGAACTAATTTATTGGAGATTAGTTCTTATTTTGTAAAAATTATCACACTTTTTGTTCAAAATATAGTTTCAAGGTACTCATCTGAGGTTGAATATTGGGAAGTGGCTTCTGCAGCAGCTAAAGTTACATGGAACTTCAACCTATTAGAAGAACTTTTCGTTCAAAATACAACCTATTATGGGGCCGTTTGACAAATTTAAGTTTGAACTTATAAGTTATTTATTTTGGAAAAAATTCTGTATTTACATATTTTTTTTATTGAAAAATGTGTATGGGAAGTTTAATATTCGTTATTTTGTAAAAATAAGTTACTTATTTTAGAAAAAAAATACATATTGTCTAACTTTTTTTTAAAATAAGTAACTTATTTCTAAAAAATAAAATTTCCCAAACGGACCATATTTGTTTGGGTCTGAAAGTAATGTTCAGTGTGCTTTAAGCTCCTCCAGGTCTGTTTGTGTTTACCTATTTTATAGTTCCTTAAAGTAATATTTGTGCTAGAAGTAAAAAAGCTCGGTTGAGATACTTTTCTTGCCCCTAAATTTTTTTCAACCAATATTTTAATTCATTTGAGACATTTTTAAAGGGGATGGAGTTTTTAAAGTACATAATAGAGAAATTTTTTATTAGTGCACCTTAAATCATATATTTAATTATTATTTTCGATAATCCAACCGTACCGATGAAAAGTTTATGTCGAATATACATTGTATACAAATTTTTATTACATTTGAAATAGTGGAGCATCACTTTTATAAGAATACTATTTTCTATATATATTCAACGACACAGATTTATCATAATTTTATTGATATGAATTTATAGTTCCAAATAAATAAATTACACAAAAATTTGTACATTCAATTTTTGTATGAATTTAACATCCATACGGTTAGATTGTTCAAATAATAATTAATTTATCATTTTTTAAACCGCACTAATAGAGAACTTCTCTATTATGTGTTTAGATACTCTTTTTCCATTTTTAAATCATTGTTATATATATTTATGTAGGGCATTAGTCTAGAGAGGAGCTCCTTATATAGAAAATATGAGAGAATCAATCTAAACCATTTATTTTCATTTATTTCTTAGGGCCCCGCCAGGGGCACCTTCACAAAAAAGTCTTATAATTCTACCCTCTATTTATTTATTAAAAAATATTACAAAAAAAAAAAATTAAAAAAAATATTTTTTTTAAAAAAAATGATGACACAAGGAAGCAGTTTTTTTTTTTAAAATTTTTTTTTTTGATAAATGGATACAGGATAGAATTATAAGATTATTTTGTAAAAGGGCCCCGCCAGGGGCCTTATATAAAGGGCAATTTTAATGCATTTTAAGTGATTCTCTCATATTCTCTATATAACAAATTCTCTCTAGAAGGGAACTCTATTTATGTATTTCATATACTTTTATTTTATTTTAAATAATATAAAATTTATATTTTAGTAAAAATTTATCAAATAAAGGTCCACATGCTGCCCCAATCTATAAGCCCCAAAGTAAAGAGCTTTTAAATGGGGTTAATTACCTGATTGGTCACTGAAGTCAGCCTGGATTATCAAGTTGGTCACTGAACTGAAAACGGTCTCAATCAGGTCACTTAGTCGACATAAATGTACGGTCCGTTAAATAGTCTTCATTTTTTTGACCGAAACAGACTGTAGATTGACATAAACGCTTATAACTGCAGATTCACTTAACATTTAAAAAATCCGAGACCATATTTGTGTTACCCAGATTATTCTCTTCAAAATAGATACAATATTGATAAGTTTTATTTCAATTTTTGAAGAATAACAATTCTAGTTCTTGAATTTTCTTTTTCGATTCATATAAATTAATCTAGAGCTCATAATGAAAATCTAAACCAGTTTTATGAGACCCATAGCATCTATATTAACACACTTTAATTTCACAAAATTTGGTGGAGATTTTTCGGACAAAATTTTGCGGACAGTAATTTCCGTCAAAAAAATGAACAACTTGATAATCCAGGCTGACTTCAGTGACCTGATTGAGACCGTTTTGAGTTCAGTGACCAACTTGATAATCCAGGCTGACTTCAGTGACCAATCAGATAATTAACCCCTTTTAAATGTAAAGGTCCGATAGATTATGGATGATATGACATAGGTTGGTACAGGATCCAGGATATAAGCCCGTTTGGCAAATTTGTCTATGAACTTATATGTTACTTATTTAAAAAAAAAAATTGTATTTACATACTTTCTTTTACAGAAAAATGTGTGTCGGAAGTTTAATATTCGTTATCTTGCAAAAATAAGTTACTTGTTTCAGAAAAAAGTACAAACTTTTTTCCAGAATAAGTAACTTATTTCAGAAAAATAAGATTTCCCAAACGGGTAAAAATGTTAATGACCTCAATCCACTCGCCTTAATACTTCTTTTCAAATGTCTTTTTAGACAAAGATTGGGTCAACCAAATTTGACCTTTAAAAATTTGTTATTTCATACTCCCTCCCATGTACTGTAATAGTTTACGTGGACCAATTTTCGACACGGATTTTAAGGTGCATTTTATGGATAGTTCTATAATTTATTTTTGATATTTTCTTTTTTTGTATAAAAATAGAATAATCCTATTTTTATACAAAAAAAGAAAATATAAAAAATAAGTTATAGAACTATATATCATTAAAATGTACCTTAAAATACGTGCCAGATACACGGTTTTTTATGTAAAGAAATGGATGGGACAGAGGGAGTAATTTAGTACAAATGTATAATTTTTTTTTTTTGCTAAAGTACTAATATGAATATTTGTTTGTTCGGTTTTTCTAATGTGTGTCCAAGAGTACATAATAAAAGATGAGTTGTCAAATTTTAATTGACTCCTATTTATTAATGATAATGGATCCCCTGTATGCATAAAAAATCTCTCTAATAAAAAAGAAATAGCCAATTCATAAAAATGATATGAAAGTAAATGACTAGTGCGTACCCTTAGGCACATACTACATAGATCCTTGTTTGTTTATACTCATATAGTCAAAAGGGTTTGTGTAGTTTGTGTTCAAGGGTACATGTCAAAAATCCATGTTTGATGAGTTGTCAAATTTTGATTGATGGATATTAATGTAAATGCAGGAGGAGGCCATCATTATTAATGAAATCTCTACCAATCAAAATTTGACAACTAAACTAACATGAATTATTAGCATGTGCTCTCGGACGTACACAAAAAAATTCGTAATGAAAATGCTACATGACGACAATCATTGCGTTTAGAGAAAGGTGCAATGGGATTACAACATGTACTCATGGAGTATGGGGAGGAAGTCATCATAATCAAAATATAGAAAAGAATATACAGGTAAATAACGCTGAATAAACAAATAAACAAAAATGATTAGTGTAATAATTACGGATAGTTAATATGTACGACTCTAATCATGTAACCACGTCCCAATTCCATGATTGCATACAACCATACACGTCCTTTTCAGTTTCCTTATTCCCAATCCTCCTCTGCTTTTCAACACTATATAAATCATTCACCAGCATCCATATATTCTTGTCCATCCATATATTCTTGTCTCCTAACCCATTCTCAGGTCTTACATTCACACAAACAAGACACACTACTCTGTTTTGAATATATTTAAATGTCCATCTCTGATGATTCTCCTCCAAGAGTCCAAAGGGTGTCCTCCTCCGTTTCAAACAGACTGTTGATCAAATTCTGTGATTTATCAGAATGCGGTTTCGATTATTCGCAGAGTGGATTATGGTCGCCTCCAGTGAAACGCAATGTGTTCTTGAGCTCACCTGGAATCATTATGTCAGAGCATGAAATGCTTGACAAGTTACACAATGTCATGGAAGCGCGGAATAAGAAAAGATATCGAGTTTGCTTTAACGTAAAGATTTGATTTACACAACTGATTTTGAGTTTCTTTAATATGAACAGAATTTGATGGACTTGCTAATGATTTTTAATATTTCAGGCATTCTGGTGTTCTCCAAAGAGAAGCTAATGGAATTGGTGATACTGATGTTGTCTCCTTGAATCGATCAGATTAGCAATGTGCGGAGCTCAATCAAGCCACGTACATTTTGATGGAAAGCAGAATAGATAATAGCAGCTGATGATATTTTGGTTGAGACCACAGTGCGGATCTCAGGGTCAAGTATGTGTGCATTTCAAGAAAATGAGGTCTCAAAATGCCATTGCTAGATATTTACGTGATCACCTTCTAAAGTGTGTGTAACTTTATCGTAGAATGTTCATAGATTTAATTCTGTTTATGTACGAAATACTACAAGGAATTTAAAATTAGGCAGATTTATTTTTGTTTGTCATAGGTCCACATTATTCACCGTCTCAAGATTGAGTTTATTTCCAATGGGCTCAAATTCTGTCTCCTTTAGAGTAGGGAATACGAAGGAGAGACGGAGAAAGGGGAAAGAAGATCCGGACTCATTTCGAATGGTCACTGTTATACATGATTCTGTAATAGAATCAATTCAGTGTTAAAAAACCAAAATTATCAAGTACATAACCTTTTATCTCACTGTTTCAACGTATTCGAATTATACCAACTTGGCAACTTCCGTCTCATTTATAGTTGATTCCGTACACATTATTTTTCAAAAACAAATTTGGAACTAACTAACCGATGTACTATCTCTGTCCAAAAAAGAATGATTATCTAACTTTTTCATGTATTTCAAGGTACTCGTTGAGGTATTTGTAAATATTTTTTTTTCATTTTTTTGTATAATATTAAAATATAAATCCTATATTTTTATACAAAACAAAAAAGTTAAAAAAATATTACTTACAAGTACCTCAACCAAATGAAAGTGGCTTATATTTTTTTTGGACGGAGGGAGTAATTTTTTTGGATTGAAATTGTACATCATTATCAAATTTTAACAATATTAACCGGATGTAAACAAGGAAATAAAAAATCTGGATTCGATATAATTTTTCTGGATTATTTGAATTTTTACTTCATTATCAAATTTTAACAATATTAACCGAATGTAGAGATAACAACTTTGGAACAAGGAATAGAGAAGCGACATTAGAGGAGGGATAGTAGTTCGATGTTTTGATTTTCTGGTATACTAGCTCATATCGGATTGTGATAAATTATCTTAAATTCCTAATTTTTAATTTTTTTAAATGAATAAAATCTTGAACCACCAAGTTGTATATAATACTATATTCTCGACTTTTATTTCGATTGTTAGTTAATAGACTCCTAGTCTATAATTTCAATAATAAATTAATATTTAATTTTATTATTTTAATTAATTAAATTTATATAACTTATCTTTGGTAATATATGAATAGTTATATTATTAATTATATTTATTATTAATCTATTATAGATATATTTAAATATTAATTAATGGAACCCTAAGTCCTATATTCTCGATTTTTATTTAAATTTTTAGTTAATAGACTCCTAGTATATAACTTCATTATTAAATTAAATTAATATTTAATATTATGATTTTATTAATTAAATTAATTAATATTTAGTGGTATACCGCTGTATACATGGCATACCGCGGTATACATTAATTAATTAATTAATTAATTGGCATACCATATTTTAGTTCAGAGAGGACTTGTTTCATTAGTAGTTCTTATTCTTATTAAAGTAAGATCAAATAGTAAAATAAGTTATTATTAATTAATTAATTAAATGGCATACGTGCATACCGCGGTATACATGACATACCATTTAAAGGGGGTTTCTGCTTTTAATAAAGAGTATAGATATACAGAGTGGCATTCTAGGGAAAATTTTTTATATAGAGAATCATAGCACATCATTAATTTTCTGATTTTATAGTAGAATCAAAGTTTTAATTTTTGGTCTTATAAAAAAAAAGATTAACTTTTTGATTATATTATAAAAAAAGACCAATTTTCGATTCTATGATAGAACCAAATGATGACATAGTAGCAGTGGCATCAACAATGATAACGTGACACTGTATGTGTCACGTGGTATGTGTCACGTGGTAGTGACACGTGACAGTGTCACATATATGGCGGTGGTGATATTGTAGTGGGCATAAATTTTTTTTTTATATTTTAATTTGTTTTTTAAATTAAAAAATTACTCTTCTTGTTAATTTTTTTAAAATAAAATAAAAAAGGTGGTGTGATACGATTTTTTATAAAATTTAGTTATATCTAAAACAATGGCCTACATATGCATAGAGCGACCCACTTAAAAAGAAAAAAAAAATCATTATAAATTAACAAATTTTGATTTGGGAATATTTTTTACGAAAATTTTGAGATAAATAAAATGGAGGTTTATATTTTATTTTCTCTTATAAATTAAAAGACTACAAACTCATATAATGTAATTTTATATGTGAATAATATATTTTATTTTCTAAAAATCAAACATTTCTAAAAGCTGTACTACTGTACTTGTCTCTACTGAAAGATGGGGGCTTTTAGCCTCGCATTAGCTAGTCATTTTAAGCTCCAATTTGAATGAGTCTTGTATATATGCTTGTTCACTACAAATTGTGTTTGGAGTGTCCAAATGAGTCATTCGCGAGAGTTTTTCAATACATGTTCAAACACTCACAATGACTAAGGAATGGATGAATTATGATGATCCAAAATTGCTTTCTTAGAAGTGAAAAAATTGATATTGAAACTTTGAATCCCACATTATAATGGAAAATAGTCTTTTATGGTTTTATATAGCAAAACACTTGTGTTGTGTCCAAATGTATCAATGTTGTACTGCTCTATCACCTACGTGCGTGTAGGGTTGCATATCATTGGATTTCAAGGAAAAATTAGTGATTTTGTAAGTTTTCGACCTTTACTCGTGTGTGACCTGCGAACACGAATGGAAAAGAAATTTGGGCCAAATAAAACCATACCAAAATTATTATATCCACTGGTCTTGGGCTTAAAATTTGTCTTAAATTAATTTGAAATAATTGATTCAGTAAAATCAATTTAATTACGGATTTTTTTGCAACCGACATAATTAATTAATGTGATTAATTAATTAATTAGGAAAATTATGTAGCGCACAAGTATTACGGACCTATATATACTCATTATATTGCGTTAGGATTGTTCATTCGAAACACAGCCTCTTCTATTATACATCTCTAATCTCTTTCTCCGGTAATAGTTCTACTCGTCTTAAACTTGTTGAGAGTGATATTTCTGTAACCTCACTGCAATCCGTTTTATCCTGAGAGCGACGAGGACTAATATAATTTAAGGAGATAGTCATGCAATAGACTCGAAATTAATTATTTTGTTTTCCATTCATTGATTTTATTATATACTACACTGTTACTCACACAGCCCGATTATTATTATTCTGTACTTGTCTCACAGATAATTGTCTAATATATTCTCTAGCATTATAGAATAAATTTGATTATTTTATGTTGAGAAGTATAATAAAGCCAAAAAGCGGAAGATGGTGAAGTTGCCTTCAATGGACAACAAAACTTTCCAGTGCAAAAGCAACTTCGAGCTGGGCAGACAACTTCAATGGTCACGCCAACTCCGGTTGGACTTGCTCTTTCGTCTTCTGTAACTATCAAATATTCGACACACATATATTTTAAAACAAAATTAAATTTTGAATTGTAAAAGTATTGTTAATATTAACCATTCAGTATCTATGATCCGGAGAGTCAATTAATTAAGACAGTCCAACTGTAAAAAGTCTGCCATTCTATGAAATTTGCTTAGTCTTGTTCACTCTGCCTCATTGCTGTAGTACTGTGTTGTGTAACAACAACCGAACATGAGAAAAAATACAGTACTAAATATTCCTGTACACACAAATATGATTCAATTTTCATATATGTTTTCGTCTGGTGGCCTTTTATGTAGTGCCATGACTCGTCATAATCAACTATTGTAGTTACTAACTGAATGGTTAAAGTTACAAACTACAGTTATTTTTACATTTAAGCAGTGATGTGTGCCGATCAAAATTTTAGGGGGTCCAAAGTACAATTTTTTAATTTAGCAAGTAATTAGAAGATTAAAAAACTACATCTCACGGTACCGCACCAGCGGAATCAAGAGGGCTAACTTAGTCCTGCTCGAACTTCAAAGTTTAGCATAGAAATTCTAGTTTACATCCATAAATTTAGTAAAAAATCAGTGGAAGGATATATTTAGTCTTGGCTAACATCAAAAAAATTAGCAGTAATTCTTTTTAATTTCATTGGTGTTCGAATCATGATTCCGACACTACCTACCACTATGCATAGTAAAGATTAACATATGCAGTAAATACTCCCTTCGTCCCATATTTGTATATGTATATAAAAAAACAGTGTATTTGATGCGCATTTTAAGATGTATAATTTATTTTTAAAATTTTTATTTTTTTTATAAAAATAACATTATTACATTTTTTATAATTTTTTTAAAAAAAAATAAATTTTGGAACTATCCATAAAATATATCTTAAAATGCACTTTTTTTTTTTTTTTTTGTATACAACTCATGGGAGTAGTAAAATATGCCGTATTCGTTGGAGGGCGGGGGACTATTGATCCCCTTAACCCGTCCCTGTAATTAGGAGATTGCTTAAAATTTTAGAAAAAAATAGTCATTTTATTTTTAAAGTGCATTAAGTTGTTATACATATGGGAGCTTGACCAGTCAATTTTGTTAAAGACACAAGGTAATGATGATTGTGTTTATAAGAAATTAAATAAAAAAATCCGACTATGATCCGATCTGAATCCGAATCCAGTAAAATTAAATGGATCCAGATATGGATCATGCCTGATCCAATCCAGATCCGATCCATTGTCAGCCCTAGTTCGAATCATGATTCCGACACTACCATGATTCCGACACTACCTACCAGGCTACCACTATGCATAGTAAAGATTAACATATGCACTAAATACTCCCTTCTCCCATATTTGTATATGTATATAAAAAAAACAGTGTGTTTGACACGCATTTTAAGATACATAATTTATTTTTAAATTTTTCATTTTTTTATAAAAATAATATTATTACATTTTTTAATGAATTTTTTTTTAAAAAAAATAAGTTGTGGAACTATCCTTAAAATACATGCTAAACATTTTTTTTTTTTTTCTACGACTCACTAGAATAAAGTGAGTAGTAAAATATGCCGTCTTCGTTGGAGGGGGACTATTGATCCCCTTAACCCGTCTCTGTAATTAGGAGATTGCTTAAAATTTTAGAAAAAAATAGTCATTTTATTTTCAAAGTTCATTAAGTTGTTATACATATGGGAGCTTGACCAGTCAATTTTGTTAAAGACACAAGGTAATGATGATTGTGTTTATAAGAAATTAAATAAAAAATGGTGAAAAGGCCAGCAATGCATACGTCCAGAGCATCTGCTTGTTATTGATGCATGCTTATCCAGGCCCGTTAATATATGAAATATGTACACATCCCAGTCACAAACACCACATTTTGGAACTAAAAAAAGTTGGCAAACTGCACAGGCAAACTTTCTTTTCTCAAACAGGCTGGTAAAAACAATTAAGGATAGATTAAAGTTTTAGTTGATCACTTTATCTCCTGACAAAAAAAAAACAGTTTTAGTTGATCTTGATCTTCACCACTGAAAGGGGTCACAGACTTGGAAATGCCCCAAAAACAAACATAGCAGGAGCTTGTCTTTCATCTAGTGTTTCTTTTGCATGGTCTTAATTATTACAATTTCAACAAACAATGAGGCTGTTACAAGATGAATGAGCAGAGATCAATCTCTATCTTCTCTTTCTTTCTATAAATATAAAGAGCTCCAATGAAAGGTCAACTTCAATCTAAACACATACTTGATCCTACAATATACTGTAGTGATATTATGCTAGTTCAAGGACTGTTTTATTTGTGTTTTTTTTGATAATTTTACAAATATTTTGTTCAACTTTGGAAAAATGATGATCGATTTAGGATTATTTCTGATAAGATAGACAACTTTACACATATTCAATGCCACTTGGTCCTCCTGGCCGGTGCAACATTTCAACGTGCTGACCATTTTAAAATCTGATCATGTTGGTTTTGAAATTTGTCTGTTTATAGATTTTTGGATCTAAAATGTTGATAACTTAAGTTTAAAATTTAGCAAATTATAGATAAAACTTTTTCAAAATAAATTCTATCATTTTATACTCTCTCCATTGATATTAATACAAAATGACTTCTTATATAAATTTAGTAGAACATCAAATATTCATGTGTCTTTTAGATTAAAATATCATATATTTATAAATGTGAATAGAATAAAATCTTTTTGATAAAATTATCATTTTAATTATTTGTAGTGACATTAATTCCAAATTCATATAAAGGCAATTTCAAAGTGAAACCCAATAAACTTATCGTTTCAAGCTCTACTAACACGTATTTTACTTACATAACTCTCCTATAGTCTGCCCACATTAACTCTCCTATAGTCTGCCCACTAATGTAACAGTCGATGAAAGACCATGTTTTTTATTTGGATGATTCTCATTTATCCTGATTGCTGACTAAAAGACTCTATTTTTTTCATTTGGATGATTCTCATTTATCTAGTTGTTGCTGACTAATGTAATAGGTGATGAAAAAGACCCTTATTAACATGTCATGTTTTGTTATCAATGAATACTTATTTGTCCACGGAAAGTCGTGATAAAATTTTGTATCATAAAAAAATATCTAAATAATTATGTGAGATAAAAGGATTTATTAATAATTGTCTAGGTCAAATATTTCTTAATATATAACCCAAATCTTCTTCAAAAAGTAAACTATAATTGCAAAAAGTTATAAATAACAAACTTAAAATAATTTGGAGTTACAGCATTTTAATTTAATTTTAATTTTAAAATATAATATTTTAATTTAAAAATTGTAACGAGTTATCCTAAAAATAGTAAGTCTAAATATAAAGCCAACATTTTTCATAAATACTTGAAATTTACATTCACTAATGTTATGCCCAAAATTCGGTTCGAGTCTTCTAAAATGGATTCGGGTCAGATACGGGTTCAATTTGGAAATTTTCAGGATAATTTAGGGTTTTAGCAAGGAAAGAAGAAATCAGGCCGCACCCTCTCCTTCTCTACGAGGAGGGCGCGCCCTCCGTGATAAGCATATTACTGAAGATGTTATTATTAATTGATTATTTAAGGATTATTGAAGAATTCCCTCCTGTCGTATCTCAGGAGGGGGATGTCCGTCGCAGAAGGCCTCCAGGGGTATGCCTGGATATAAGGACCCATCTTAGACACAAAGGGCGCGCCCTAAGGTAGAAAGATGGGAACTTTCTGGTGTGTGCTTTGGGAGCTCTGTTCCTGTAGCCAATGGGCGCGCTCTCATTGGGGAACTTTGGAGTAATCCTGCACTTTTCACCCAAAAGCTCTGGATCTCCTGTCCTGCTATCTGGTGGGTGCTTCTCATTCGGGGGACAGGGATGCGTTCTGCACTTGAGGTAAATCATGGCTATACCTGCGTCCATGAAATAAGGAAATAGCTGGTAACGGATAGGACTAGTCCTCGACGGGGGAAGTTTCCTTATCCGTGAAGTCCAAAGTTCATGGACGAGCCTTGGGCCTTTGTGGTTAGGCCTCATAGTAGAACATTCCGAAAGCTAGTTCATCAATCCAAGCCCATTTGGGTTTCTTGCTCTCCAAGAACTACGTGGGCTTGATCCTCTATAAATATAGAGGTACGTAGGCAAATTGAGGGGGATGGAAGCGAAGAGCTCTACGAGCCACCACCAAAAACCCTCTCAATCTCAGCCCCCAATTCATCACAGCCACCACACTCCGGCGACTTTTCCGGCGAAGAGCCACCATCATAGATCTTGATTCCGGTGACGTATCTTAAATTTTGTTGTTACCAAATTCCTCCATCAACAAATTGGCGCTAGAAGGAGGGCTTCTGATCAAGATCATAATCCAAGGAGGATGGATTTCTCACTGCGATGAAGGTTCTTATGAAGCGACAAGCAAGATCTAAGGAGTAGCCCTCGATAAGGTTGCAGATCTGCAGCAACGGAGAAGATCCAAGGATGGCGATTACTGGCAGGGGGTCGAACAAGATCCGAAGGCGATTGTGATGTCAATGATGGTTCTAGAACTGATTTTCAGGCTGTTGCTGCAAAAAGATGGTTCCTGTTGTGCTCGAAAGCGGTGATTTCCGATCAGTAGCTTTGAACTAGGTTTTTCAAGGGGAGATTCCGAATATGATTCAAAGAAGGATGTTCCAAGAAAGAGGCGCAATTATCGAGACCTCGTCCTCGTCATTAGGACGCGCCCTCACTATCAGGATGCATCCTCAAGAAATCGCAGGGCGCACCCTAAGGTTGGTATCCAAGGTTCAGATGATTTCCAACAAGTTCTGGGAGAATTCAATGACTAAACACGCCCTCATCTCCAGGATGCCTTCTCCAGGTTACGATTATCATCATGGTTTGAAAGATATGGTCTCAAGTATGGCTTAATTGATGATGGGTCATCGATCTTGGAGTTAAAATATATGAAAATTCGTATGTATTGTGTTGCACGCGCTACCCACACTGTTTGGGTTATATCTTGAGTTCTAGAAGTCTGATTTGGATGATTTTACTGCCCACACGAAGCTTATTAAATTCTCGTTAACCCAAAGGTGCTACAATCTAAAGAATTTGGCTGGAATCAGTCCGAAACAGGAGAGAAAAGATAATTACGAATTTTTAATGAAGAATTCTACTTGGTTTAGGAAACCAATTGGTAATTGGTTTAGGTTGAAATCCACATCCTATTCTGAGGAGGAGGTTATGGTGAAAGTTAGCACAGGAGAAAGTTGGGATGAAAACACATGAAGATGGTGTCTTACGTATATGAGACACAATTATCGGGAGTTACATCTTTATCTCAAAGGGTGCCTACCAGTATTCCACTTTCAAGTGGAGAAACACATGAAGCTGCATATTCATCTCTCATCATCTCTTAGGGCGCACCCCTGGAAGATGATATAGAGGAGAGCTGCAAATGGTGAGTTTTGCTAATTCAAGCAGAGCATACCTTAGAAGATTATTAAGAAGCGCGCCTTCCCCTGACTGGGCGCGCCTCCAGGTAATATCCAACCTCTATATTATTTTGCTTTATATATTTATTGCGTGTATAAGGTTACAGGTGTTCACCTGATGAGAAGGCCTCCAGGGGTTTGCCTGGTGAGAAGGCCTACAAGGGTTTGCCTGGTGAGAAGGCCTACATGGGTTTGCCTGGTCAGAAGAAAGGGGAACACTTGGAATCGAGGCCCCGTGATCCACAGCGCGTGCCCCCTGATTACAGGTCGAGGCCCCTTGGACATGAGCGAGCCCTTCCTTGGGATGATGATCCACAGCGCGTGCCCCCTGATTACATGTTGAGGCCCCTTGGACATAAGTGAACCCTTCCTTGAGATTTTGTTGGAAGATAATGAAGCTAAAGATGTAGGAATGACATTGTTTGGCCTAAACACCAAGTGAGGAATAGTCCTCGACATATCGCTAAGGTTGCGCCCTCTAGAGAGAGAGGCCCTACAATTGTTCCCTTGATTTCTCATAGTGCAACTAGTGGAAGATAGGGTGAGAATTCTCAACCCCGGGGCGATGCTCTACATCCGGACTCAGTTTCAAGGAAATGCACAACTCAAGAAAATCCTTCAACATAGGACACACCCTCAAGGAACTCTCCCTCAGAGGAACTTTCTGGTTAGGTCGCGCCCTCAAGGAAGATGCAAATGCTCAAGCGAATTCCAATATCTACGAAGATAATTTACTGCTTGGACTCTAGAAGGAAAGAGGCTGTTGAGTTGCTGCCCCACGAACCATAGAGTGTGCCCCCTGATCATCAGGTTGAGGCCCCAAGGTCGTGAGCGAGCCCCTCTATGAAGAAATAATACTTTGCTACAGAGGACGCGCCATCGTATTTACAATGACCTGAATGATAGGCATCAGGGTGCGCCCTAACTTATCAACCTCATGTTGTGGCTTCGTTTGCATGTATGATCGCAACGATCCATGGCATATCTTTTGCTTGAAGAAAATTGTATTGAGTTGCGGCCCCATGAATCTTTGAGCGCGCCCCCTGATAGGCAGGTTGAGGCCCCAAGGTCATGAGCGAGCCCCTCTACACAAGAATGACATTCATCCGGACTAGAAGAGACTTTGTCATTGCCCTCGTCCTCATAGGGCGCGCCCTAAGCGACAGGGCGCGTCCTCAGCAACTCCAACGGCTCTCTCTTAAAATTCCCCTCTTGGGATGCCTCGTTAAGAGATGATCTTCAAGGAATAATATACTAACGCTGGGGGGTAGTACTGATGCACCTCCCCTTTAATGGATGCCTCTTCGTGAGATGCCCTTTAATGGATGCCTCCTAGTGAGATGCCTCTTCGTGAGATGCCCTTTATTGGATGCCTCCTAGAGATGCCTTTTCGAGAGATGTTATTCATAGGATGCCTCATTTTGAGATGCCCCTTCATAGGATGAGATTTGAAGTAGCCCGTGACCGGAGAATGCAATCTTTCTACCAGAAGTTGATTGAAGTAGAGCAATGCCTGCATAGTAGACTACAAGGTAAATTAATTACCTCCTAGTCTAGGGGGGGGTAGTCCATGTACACTTTCCCTAGTCTTAATTCAGTGAAATTTTCAACTTTTTCGAGAATGCAAGATTATGCCTGTAGGGCGCGCCCTGAAGGGTGAGTTTGAATAGTTCTCGTAAAATGGAGGACGCGCCCTCAGGTAGAAGATGCAATGCAGAACTTTTTCTTGTAAGCATGCAAGCCTTCACTTTTTTGAGGACGCGCCCTCCATCACCACATCCTTTTGAAGCTCCAGTGCAATCCTCTTAGATTTGATGGTTGCAGCTTCCTGAACTCTGAAGTCATCAATCCACTTGATAGTATCTTGGTCAAAGGAAGCTCTTGAGGAGGGGAGGATGTGCAAGATAGGAGGTTTCAACTGGTGACTCCTTGAAGGATGGATTATTTTGAAGAAGGAGCCCCTGTTGTTGAACATCCTAATGGAGAAGTTCGTCATTGTAGGATGTCGGCTGTTCAGGAGAAGGCGCCCCCTCACCCACATTGGTCAGGGTGCGCCCTCAGCGAAATCTAACGTGACAAAGAGAGGCTTGATAGGGAAAATAGAGATTTTGCTAGCTTGAAGGAACGCCTATGTGTAAGGCTTAATGACGAAAATTTAAGAATGGTACTCCTTGAGCATCAGAAGAAGGAAAAGCATTTGGAATCGAGGCCCGTGATCCACAACCCGCGCCCCCTGATTGCAGGTCGAGGCCCCTTGGACATGAGCGAGCCCTTCCTCGGGATGATGTTCCACAACGCGCCCCCCTGATCACAGGTCGTGGCCCCTTGGATATGAACAAGCCCCTCCTCAAGGCGATGCTGGAAGAAAAAGTAGCTGAGACCATGAAGATTAGAGGATGAAGAAGTATCAAGGAGATAAGTGACTTCATAATAAAGAAAACGCGTTCTCAGGAGGTAGAGCTCCTCGCATCACTCAAATTTCTTCAAGTACTTCTAGTGAAGTGAGGTCGAGGGCGTGCCCTCCTTCTAAAGTAAAGCATCAAGGAGTTTCTCAGGAAAATCCACGACCTCAAGGGAATCCACAGATTGAAGGAAATCCACAAGCTTAAGGTCAAAAGGAACAAACTTATACTCAAGAGGTAATTCTCACACAACTTCATGCCGGAGTTCCAGGAAATGCTCAGACGACGGCTCAACCTCTACCCCTGGGGGGTACTCAACTTATACTCAAGTGTGGGCATATTTAATGTCATCGACTTGAAGAGGCTTCTTTCTCACTTGGATGGAGGAAGGATATCTGCTACGACACAAACTCCTTCTCCATTTTCAACAGAGGTTAGAGAGGCACATCTCCCTACAGGATATAGATCTATGACCAATAATCTACGTTTTCATGAAAATGCAGATCCTGTGGAGTTCTTAGGATGTTTTGACATTGAGATGGATGTTTACCAAGTAACTGACTTGGCTAGATGTCGTCTGCTAGCAACAACTTTCAGTGAGAATGCTTAGCAATGGTTTCAAAAGCTTGGATCTGGAGTGATTACCTATTGGGAGACGATGAGGACTTTGTTCTTAGCCAAGTTCCAAGCAGCAGTGAAGTATGCTCCTCCCGTTACAACTTTGTCCAACATCAAGCAGAAAGAAGGCGAAAGTCTTCAATCTTACTTCAAAAGAGTCAATGCAGAATCCGCTTTGGTTAGAGGAACAACTGATGAGACACTTAAGAGTTTCTTGATAGCTGGTTTGCTAGTAGAGACGGATTTCTGGAAGCGTCTCCAGGAAAGGGATTCAGCTATTTTGATTTCAATTTAAAAAAATTGTGAGGCGGTTACAAAGATCAATCTATATCTTCTCTTTCTTTCTATAAATATAAATAGATCCAATGAAAGGTTAATTTCAATCCAAACACATACATGATCCTACAATATATTGCTATTATGGCTAGTTCAAGGACTGTTTTATTTGTGTTTCTTCTAACTATTGCCTTCTATTATTCCTCAATACATTGCAGGATGATATCTAACATGCATGAAAACAATAGGAATATGTGAAAGTCATATTATACTTTTGTGAAAGGTTTGAGTTTAATAAAAAAGAATAATACTTGAGGACAAACAAAATCAAGTATTGTACACATGGTATAGTATATGGCATACAGGAGATGTATTGAAAGGGACGATAATTGTGGTGGCGTGTGCCACGATCCTGCCAGCACATGTATTGAAAGGGACGTGATTATGCCAATCATAGGATTCACTTATTTGTCATTGTCATGTAGGGCCACCATCATGACCTGTGTGTGCCACATCTAGTAGTGTGGCGTAGTGTTGTCTCAAGCATCTTGGGCCTGGACTGCGGGTGTTCTGGATGGGGGGAGTAGAAGTCGACATGAAGGCCAAAACTAGAAGGGTTTTGGGTAACTTAGAAAAAATTGGTTGATTTTTTGCCCCCAAATCCGGATTATTAACAAGGGGAATCAATCCGGATTGAGGTGATGTTAAATTTTTTCACAGGTCCAAAGCTAGTAGAGCCTTGGATAACTTAGAAAATTTTGGTTGAATTTTGCCCCATAATCTGGATTGTTGACAAGGGGAATCAATCTGGATTGAGGTAATGTTGAATTTTTTCACAAGTCCAAAGCTAGTAGAGCCTTGTGTAACTTAGAAATATTTGGTTGAATTTTGCCCCTACTCCAGATTGTTGACAATGGGAATCAATCCGGATTGAGGTGATGCTGAATTTTTCACAAGTCCAAAGCTATTGAGCCTTGGGTAACTTAGAAAATTTTGGTTGAATTTTGCCCCCTAATTCGGATTGTTGACAAGGGGAATCAATCCGAATTGAGGCGATGTTGAATTTTTTCACAAGTCCAAAGCTATTAGAGCCTTGGGTAACTTAGAAATTTTTTTTGGCTGAATTTTACCCCCTAATCCGGATTGTTGGCAAAGGGAATCAATCCGGATTGAGGGAGTCCTGGCTGTGGTGGAATTCCAATCGATTTAGGGGTTTTCCCTCTATCAATTTTGAAAATATGCTATTACACACTCTCTCAAAAGACATGCAACAGCTGTTGTACCATAAATACTTGTGTCTTTTTTCTCTTTTTCTGAAAACTCTTTTATTGCAAATCATTTTTCACCCGATTGCTGCTCTCCACGTGGTTTGTGAACGGTTCACCTTTTAGGCCCTATAAGTAGGCTTCTTCCTCTTCTTTTTGTACTTTACCAAAGTACATTTTCTCTACAAGCTTTTCTTATCTTTCAATTTTCCGAGTTCTTTGCCTCCAAGATTCTCCGCTTTTGTTGTTGTTCCACCGGCTTCTTGATCTTCATTTTACCTTCCTTGGAAAGCTCATATTTGTAAGTATTCTCTCTTTTTCCTTCTCTATCTATTTTAAATTATTTGAGTTTTGAAACCCTCTTTTTCCTTTTCCTCAAAAAACTATTCGCCTTCATTCTTGTCTTTTACCCATGCTTCGATTTTTTTTCTTTTGGACATCTAGTTGTTTTTTATTTTATTAAATGGGTTTGTTCTTGGGTTGCATGTTTAGCAAATTGGGGTTTTAGGACGTTTTTGATTCTGGGTTTGTGTTTTTGATGTTCTTGGTTTTCTAGGCTTGAATATATGTATGCATATGCGATTTGATCTGTTTGTGGTGCTTTAGGTTTGTATGTTATGTGTTTCTAGGTTGTTGTACGTATCTAGTCCGAACTAGGTGTTCAATCCTCATTCAAGTGTGACACCTAATCCGGACTAATGGCTAATAAAAAGTGTTTAGAGCTAAAGGGATTTAGGTTTTAATCTAACTCTCTATAATCACGCTAACTCGGACTAGCTAGTAACAGTACTTTGCCCGGTTTAGGTTCAAAAGGTCTGAGTCCGGATTAGTGGCCCCAATCCAGAACACCTGCAGCCCAGGTCCAAGATGCGTGAGACAATACTACGCCACACTACTAGATGTGGCCCACACAGGTCATGATGGTGACCCTACATGACAACGACAAATAATAGAATCCTATGATTGGCACAATCACGTCCCTATCAATCCACGTGCTGGCAGGACCGTGGCACACACTATCACATTTATCTCCTGGATAGGTGCTTCGTCCGTCGTTCCCGCGCCTGAAAGAGGTGATGCTGTTGGTTGGGCCTCTGCAAAACAATACCCATATATGGGTATTAAAAGGTGATTTAATAAACGAGTATTCCTGGGAGAAGTAGATGAGTTAGTTACTTAACATGATATCAGATTTCGATTTAGGAGGGGTCTAAAGTTCGAGTCCCTCTACCCCCATTTATTAAATTCATTATTTGTTGTCCGTCTCCTTCATGTCTTCATTATCTTTTTGTCGTTTCTCAATCGTAGCGAAACGTATCGTACGGTTGAGAGGGAGTGTTAAAAAATATATGTTGTAGCATAAGATCCTGTTGGGCCTTTTTCTAACACATTAAGATTTTAGATGGACCGGTTACTTAACATCAAGAACGCGTTGTTAACATCAAGTTGCTTAATTTTTCAGTTCTTTGAAACTGCTATGATAACGATGATACGGACAGTATATGCTTCGATAACAGGGTTGTAGGTTTCACTGAAATCAACTCCTGGAGTTTGAAGATATCCTTTCGCCATAAGACGTGCTTTAAATCTTTCTATAGAACCATGAACTTTTCTTTTAATATGAAACACCAATTTATTTCTTACCACATTCATATTTGGTCGCCATGGAACTAGTTCACAGGTGTGATTTTTAGTAAGAGCTGCCATCTCTTCATGCATTGCTTTTCTCCGGTTAGCCTCTTCTACTGTAGCAGGTTCATGACAAACATTAGTAACATAAGCTTTCGGCTTAAAAATTACAGCTTTACCTCGTGTCACCATGCTGTGACTTTCTGCATACAATTTTTCTAGTCTTGAGCTTGTAGGTACATGAGCTGAGTTTGGAGAATATGTAGGAAATTGGTCTTGACCAAAGTCAAATGTGACGTGACAAAAATGATGTGGATTGGTCACACTTGACACGTGAAACACACGTCAACATTTAGGGACCACTTTTATTTGACGTGGCACTTGATGTATATTGGTCTCGTGCCAAGTGACTACTCATGTGGCTTGGGGGGCCTTTTAGAAACAACCCATCAATTCCAACCCATTGTCACTTCTGATTTGAGCAATTATGAAATCGTAAAAAAAGAAAAAAAATCTAATTTATAAAAAATCAAAATTCCTATTCATCAAAAATCATATATGCATCGTTATTATCTTAATCCATATTAATGTAGGCGAATACGTTTTGTGCAAAGACATGCGCTGCATGCATAAGGGCAAACTTTGTCATCCTACACATTACCAGAATTCTTTCCAAGAAAGTTTGCTCACAGACTCACAGTGCGCTGTTTGTATCGGTTTCATTTCTAGTCTCCTTTTTCCTTACGTACTCTTTCTTTTACAAGCAAGTGACATAATAAATTTGATGTTGGTATTCTAATTATGTTCAAATTTAAGGTGCTTTTGATCTTTTGTCTAGGAATTAGACAAGACTTGGAGAAGTTTATTTCGTTTCCTTTCCTCTCGCTGTATCGCATCATTCAATCTAGCTATCTCTCATTTACAATGTGCAAAATATCTTTTAGTGTAGTTTGTCATATACTGTTTTAATCCTCGTAGCTTACTCCTTGCTGGCACATTCTCTAGATATATTGTAAACAATGTATCTTATTAACTACTCCCTCCGTCCCAGCCAATAATTTACATTGTGGCTGGGCACGGAGACCAAAGTTAGTGGGTGTAGTGGGTGTAATAGTGATTTTAGTGTTAAAAATTAAAATAAGTGAAGTAATGAGTGTAATAGTGTAAAGTATTGAAAAAGTGAAGTGAAGTAGTGGATGTAATAATGTATTTTATTGTTAAAAGTTACTATTTTTAGTAATGTAAAGAATTGGTGGGATGTCCCAAAAAGGAAATTGTAAAGAAATGGATGGGACATGGAGTACTTCTTTACAATGGTAGAGTTTTGTTCTTTTAAGTTCAAAGGTGTACATCTTTTTATGAGTTGCAGCCTGTCTAGAACTAATTAACCAACAATTGTTCAACAAAATCTGCTGGAAAATGATATTAAAGTTGTTCAGTAACATTTTTTTCAACTAAATGTGTCACGGACTGACACTACAAGAAACAGAGCTATTTCCGACCGTTCTATTTCCGACCGTTATAATAAAACCGACCGTTGTCGTTTTACAGGAGATAAAACCGACCGTTTGTAAAAATGGTCGGTTTAATTATAAAACCGACCATTAAACCCGACCAGTGTGGGCCATACGAGAGACATTGATACTAAATAATTGACTGACGTGCCACGTCATACTAACCCGGCCAATAAAACCGACCATATGTTTTTGGCCTTACCACGTCATCCTAAACCGACCAATTAAATCCGACCATATGTTTTTGGTCGGATTAAACCTGCATTGAATGCTACCACCAACCTCTGCACCGTTTCTTGAGAAAGTTTAATATTATTTTAATAAAAACGACCGTTGTGGTCGGTTTTATTACTGGCCTTATTCTATCTATACGCCCCCAATTTTCTTGTCTTTTTTCTTTGTTTTTTCTTAACTTCTTCCTCTTCATTTATTGTATATCAATTTCTCTTCATTTATTGTATGGTTGGGGAGAAAATTTTTGTAAGGTGAAGATCTTGAAGAATATTGAAAGCTCATTAATGGTATGTCATTAATTCATGTTTATATTTGTTTTTGTTTTAATATTTGTTCAATTTATGAATATAATATACATGTTTATACATACTATATTTGTGAATATATACATACAATATGTTCTTTATTCTTTGTTTGTGAAGAGAAATTGATTTTTGTAGTAACATGAGCTTGCATTTTTATTTAATTTATATTAATTGTGTGAAATGTGAATATGTATTTTTGTTGATTTGTAGTTATGTGAAAAATGCATTATGAAATTGACAAATATATATATATATATATATATATATATATATATGTAGATGTCGAATCGGGATTGGATGAACCGACGTGTGGAAAATAATTTACTTTCATCGAATAATGAATATTGGGAAGGTGTGAAAGAATTTTTGGAGTTCGCGTGTAAAAATGGGATGAGGGGTGAAAAAATATTATGTCCGTGTAACAAATGTAAAAATGCGTTGTGGGCGAAAGTTGAAAGTGTTGAACTTCACTTATATAAAAATGGTATTATGGAACATTATAAAGTATGGACTTCGCATGGTGAAAAAAGAGAAGTTATCAAAAACAACAAACGTAAGCGTACCTCGAAAACGATTGTTGAAGAAGAGGTTGTTGAAGAACCTTTTGATTTGAACGCATTATTACGAGATATGAGTGGTGAAAATCATGGTGATGCGAGTAATAGTAACGTTGAAGAACCACCAAATGCATATGCTTCTCAATTTTACAAGGATGTTAAAGATTCGGGAGCTCCAATTTATCCGGGTAACACAACTTTTACAAGAATGTCATTGACCACTCGATTGTTACATTTTAAAAAAATGGCACAATGCTCTGAAAAGGTCTTTGATTCTTTACTTGCATTGCTTGGTGAAGTTCTTCCTAAGGACCATACTTTACCGAATTCTTATTACATTATGAAAACAATGATGAAGAAATTAACTTTGGGATATGAGAATATTGATGTATGTGAGAATGATTGTATGTTGTACTACGGTGATGATGAGAACAAGATTGTTTGTGACATTTGTGGTAAAAGTCGTTACAAAGGTAAAAAAAAAGAAAAACAGAAGAGGGATACCGAACAAGGTCTTGAGATATTTTCCACTTATCCCTCGTCTACAGAGATTGTATATGTCGGAGCATACCGCTAAACACATGACATGGTACAAAAAAAGGGAAACAAAGTCGGGGGAACTTAGTCACCCTGCAGACGGAGACGAGTGGAAAGAATTTGATCGTCGTTATCCATGATTTGCAAGGGAGAGTAGGAATATCCGTCTTGGACTTGCAACCGATGGCTTTTGCCCTTTTAGCAATTCCGGCAAAAAGGTGTACTCGGTGTGGCCGGTTATAGTGGTGGTCTACAATCTTCCACCCTCTATGGAAATGAAAAAACCGTACACTTTTATGCCTCTTTTAATTCCCGGAGAAAAGAGTCCGGCCAAGAATTTAAATGTGTACCTTAGACCTCTCATAAATGAATTAAAGGAGTTGTGGGATGTAGGGGTGGAAACATTTGATCAATCATTAAAGCAAAATTTTACCTTGAGGGCGGCGGTTATGTGGACAATAACCGATTTTCCTGGGTTAGGTATGGTTAGCGGATGGTCAACACATGGAAAACTCTTATGTCCGGTTTGTGGGGGAAAAATTCAAGGAATTCAATTGAAAACATGTGGAAAATGTAGCTTTTTTTGGTACAAATCGTTGTTTCTTACCCGAAGATGATCCTCTCCGTCTTCCAAGTACTAAGTTTCCAAGTGAAGAAAAAAGGGTGTTTGTTGGTCGCTCAAGTGGTGAGTCTTTGAAGAATTTTTGTGAAAATTTAGAATTTCCACCACCCGGAAGAGAAAACAAAAATAAGAAAAGTCTCGGTTTCGGAGTTGATCACAATTGGACGCACTTTTCAATGTTTTTTTAGTTGCCATATTGGTCATCACTTTCGATGCGTCATTGTATCGATGTCATGCACACCGAAAAAAATGTGTTTGACAATATTTTTTATACTATCATCAATGATACAAACAAGACGAAGGATCACAAGAAGGCAAGGATCGATTGCAAGTTGATGAATGTTTTGCCCGAGTTGTGGATCGAAGGTGGAAAAAAGCCAAAAGCACCTTTTACACTCACAAAAAAACAACGAAAACTCATGTGTGATTGGTTTCGTTCATTGTCACTTCCGGATGGTTATGCATCAAATATAGGCCGTTGTTGTAAAGAGAATTGTACGTTTTCGGGGTTCAAATCACATGATTGTCATATTATCATGCAAAAGTTGTTGCCGCATGCGATTCGTGAGCTTCTACCTCAATATATTGTTGATGCACTATCTTCGCTTTCAAATTTCTTTCATGACATTTGCTCTTCTACCTTAATCCGAGATGATTTAAAATTTTTGGAAAAGTCTATAGTCCGAACGATGCTCGTGCTAGAAACATTTTTTCCACCAAGTTTTTTTGATTCAATGGAGCACTTGGTACTACACCTGGCCGAAGAATGTAGGTTAGGAGGCCCCGTTAATTATCGTTGGATGTATTTTGTTGAGAGAATGATGGGATATATGAAGCATAAGGTTCGTAATAAGGCAAGGGTTGAAGGTTCAATTGCAGAACGTTATATAGAAGAGGAGATGTTGAATTTCTTCTCATTCTACTTTGATTCTAAATCCGTCACGGTTCATAATCAATTACGGCGTAACGAGGTTGTGTGTGGCACAAATGACAAAAATGAACTCGAAGTGTTCATATATCCTACTAGTACCACGGGAAAGCACAAAAATGCATATTTGACGGATGAAGAACGATTACTTGCGGACGAATATGTTTTCATGAACTCACCAGAAGTTCAACCTTACATACTAGAGTATGAAACTCACGTGAAAGAAGAACAACAAAACACAACACCGGAAGAATTGGAGAGATTGTTAAAAACCGAATTTAAATCATGGTTTCGCACAAAGGTTGAGAACGATGATGTGAACGGTCCGCGTTTTAGATCCTTACTTTTGGGACCAGCAAAATTGACAATGTTTTATGAAATTTGTACCGTTAATGGCTACAAATTTCATACTAAATCTTCTTCAAGTGGTAGTTCGGGAGTTATGGTGAAATGTAGTTCACATAATAATGTCTTAAATGATTATTATGGTCAATTGCAGAAAATCATCAAACTTATTTATCAAGGTGGAAAACAAGTTTACTTATTCAAATGTGATTGGTTCGATAGTGCCGGATCTGGTGTGCTGATTGACCGCAATCGTGTTATTACAGTTGATGTAAATTCACGATTACAATCAAATGAGACATTTATCTTGGCTAGTCAAGCTAGTCAAGTGTATTATGCTCCTAGTGTGTTGTATCCACAAGGTAACATATATATGGTTATTACAAGTAAAAGTCGTCCATTTGAATAATCGATAAATTCATGTAGAGAAGAAGAAGCCTTTCAAGAAAATCAATCTAGACCTTCATTTTCTTTATTTGTTGATTTTGCTCAATATGCGCCCATGACACAAAATCACCAACAAGAAGAAGACGAGGAAGAGGATGAGGAAGAAGAAGAAGAAGAAGAAGAAGAGAATAACGAAGAAGGAGAAGAAAAAGAAGAAGAAGAAGAAGAAGAAGAAGAAGAAGAAGAAGAAGAAGAAGAAGAAGGAGAAGGAGAAGAAGAAGATGGTGATGATGATTCCGATTATGAATAAGTGTAAATTAATTTAATCAAGTATGATCGAGACGATGTTTGCGATTATAACTTAATATTTTGTTGGATTCATTTTATGTATGAATAGGTGATTAAATGTGTTTATTTTGTTGGTACTGGTATGGTGGTGATGTTGGTTTTATCTTGTTCTTGGTTTTTGATTTTGTTTTTTGCAAGGGGAACCAGAACTGCAGGCCAAAAAAAAAATTGCAGACTAAAACCGACCGTTTACTCCGACCGAAAGAGTAAAACTGACCGTTTTTGACCATTTACTTCCAGTAAAACCGACCACATTCATAATATATTGGTCGGTTTTATTTGGTCGGTTACAAAAAAGGTAAAAAATCCAGTAAACCTTCTGGAATAAATCCGACCGTAATGGTCGGTTACAAAATCGACCGATAAAACTGACCGTTAATAATAAAAATAAAAAAATAATTAACAATTAACAATTAAAGAACAAATAATCATATATTATTTTAGGCACTAAAACGACCAATACAACCGACCGTAATGGTCGGTTTTAAACCCTAGCGGTCGGTATATAACCGACCACATTGGTCGGTTTTATGCTGATGTCATAAATGCAAAAACAACCATGCTTCATTTAAAGATTTGCACACACTTTTTTATTATTTATTTTTCTACATATTGTTAGTACTAAGTTTTATGAATTAATGAAAAACATTCTATTATTTTTTAATCATGTTACATAATTTTCAATAATTATATATTATTTTAGGCAATAAAAATTAATAAAAATAACAAACAATTAAATTTACTAACTTAAATAAAATTAGAATTTTCTAATTTCATAGTGTTGACTTTCTTCATAAGAAAAAACATCAACAAATGTTTTCATATTTTTTTTTAAAAAAAATCAAATATTGCGTACTTAATGCGTAATTAAGTGTCGT
The DNA here is from genome assembly GCA_037693485.1 of Kitagawia praeruptora. Classification (NCBI taxonomy): domain Eukaryota; kingdom Viridiplantae; phylum Streptophyta; class Magnoliopsida; order Apiales; family Apiaceae; genus Kitagawia; species Kitagawia praeruptora. The sequence goes on along the minus strand of CM075347.1, from coordinate 106,485,752 downwards.
TTTTTTTAAAAAAATTATAAATTAATACAATACTATAATTTTGACCAATTCTCGAACTATTCATATTATATTGTATATAAAGTCAAGTTATGTCTTAAAAATCTTATCTTACAACATTTAAGTTACGGTTACGTGAAAATTCGGAATATCAGGAGTATAAAGTAATACAATTCGTAGCCATGCATATATCAAAAAACTTTGGTGAAAACTTGGTCTTTTCATATTTTTAAGTCAATCAGGGTAACATTCATCACACAAATAGTGATTATGACTACTTGGGTGTGTATGAATTTATGTTCAAAACTTGGTTTTTAATTTTTTTTATTTATTTTAGAAACTAGTTAAAAATGGGGAAAAATCAAAAAATATGGCAAATTAGTGAATTTATGGTAACATTCATCACACAAATAGTGAGTATGAATACTTGGGTGTGTATGAATTTATGTTCAAAACTTGACCTTTTTCCTATTTTTATTTAATTTTTTAATTTATTTTAGAAACTAGTTAAAAATGGGGGAAAAATAAAAAAATATGGCAAATTAGTGAATTTATGGTAACATTCATCACAAAAATAGTGAGTATGAATAATTGGGTGTGTATGAATTTATGTTCAAAACTTGACCTTTTTCCTATTTTTATTTAATTTTCTAATTTATTTTAGAAACTAGTTAAAAAAGGGGAAAAATAAAAAAATATGGCAAATTAGTGAATTTAGGGTAACATTCATCACACAAATAGTGAGTATGAATACTTGGGTGTGTATGAATTTATTTTCAAAACTTGGCCTTTTTCCTCTTTTTATTTAATTTTTTAATTTATTTTAGAAACTAGTTAAAATGGGGGGAACATAACCGACCAATATGGTCGGGTTTAATTTGGAGGGAAACGAAAATATTAAAAGTGCCAGTAAAATTTTAATACCGTGCCAATTCTAAAACCGACTGTCTAAAACCGACCATAAATAAAGTAACGGTCGGGTTTATTCCGGGTTAGGGTAAAAATATCGCCACTTTCCCCCTTTCTCATTATTCTCTAATTAAACCTTAAAAGTCTCTCTCTTTTCTCCCTTTTCGCTCTTTTCTCTCCGTCAAAACTCAAGAACATGGGTATTAATGCTTTGATTCTACTGATTGCACTTGTGTTGCTGCTTAACTACTCATCCACTGCCGAAAATCCCAGAAAAATGAGGAATCTTTGAGCTCCAACTGGGTTTGTAAGTGGGTTTCGAAAATGGGGTTCCATGGAGGTATCTACTTGTTTTCAAGCATGGTTGTTTCGATTTTACAACTTGTTTGTATCTACTTGTTTCAATTTTACTTATTTTCATGGTTTAATTACTTGATTTCGAAAATGGTTTAATTTCGTTGTTAATTACTTGTTTTCATGATTTGATTGCACTTTTATTTTGTTTTTATTTTGATTTTATATATGAAATTTGCTTCGAAATGACTTTGTTTAGGTAATTTTCGGAATGAGTTTTGTTTTGAAATGAGGTATATATATATATATATATGTTTATGTAACTTTGGCCTATGGGAATATATTTGTTGAGATGATGATATGATTTTGTTTTGTATAATTATGATTATATTGTTATGAATTTGATTATATTCTATTTTAAGGATTAAATTGGTAAATGTTATATATGAATTGAATTGGTAAATACATGTGAAAAGTGTGTGTGTATATATATACGTGCATGCATAAGATTGTGTAATTGGTCGGATATATATTTTTGTTGAATAGTTGATAATTTACTTATCGTCAAATTCAATGCAAGACCTATATATCTATATATACTTTATACATTTACATGATTTTGGTTTTGATCACTCTTACTTTGTAGGTTGTTTGGTGTTTCTTCTTGGTGTGTATGCTTGTTATCACTATCTCGGCACTAATGGGTAGAGTAGGTGATAGAGGCAAGGGAAAGAAGAAGGCAAGTGTTGCAAATACGAGTCGGCGTAGAAGAACAAGAACTAGCGGTCGTTTGAGGGACGAACCCGAAGAGGAGGATGGCGAAGAAGAGCAGCCATCCAATGTTAATGAAGATGTAGATGAGGAAGAGCGGAGGCTGTTGGTTGTGCAGCAAGAAGCGGCACGGCGAGCTCGAATAATAGCTACCCCAATTCGACGTACACATTCAATCGAAATTTGGGGAAATCATCCGCTAACCCCTCATCCCATAAGTATATCGGATGGACAGTAAGTTTCCTCTCTAAACCAAGCATTACGATATTTTAACTACCTCTAAATTTTGTGAGTCATAAATAAAATAGTAGTAGTAGTAAAATAATTTGGTTATATAATGTGAGTCATAAGTAGTAGTAGTAATGTGATTTAGGTGTAGTACATAGACCCCTGTAATTTGAAAAAAATTGAAAACTATCAAATACATTCTTAATGTTTAAGTTGATGGTTCAAAAAGGCCTTTTTAGTTAGTTTTTTCTAATTAACTATATTTTGAAATATTTTTGGAATTTGAAAAAAAAACTTGAAATTGCTAGTTTTATAGTTTTTGCCTTATTCTCATCACTTAATTCGTCATTGTTATTGTTTATTGTAGTATCAAGCATCCGGTGGCTAAAAAAACGATCTTACAAATCATGAGATCAACGTGGCCACGTGGTTTGTTTACCTATAGGCAAATTGTGGCCGGGAACCCAAAATGGATTACGGATGTGATAACCGAATTCAATGTAAGTCAAATACTATTTTATTTTCTTTTTGATTTAGTAAAAAGTTTAGGTAATAGTAATATATATATATATATATATATATATTAAAAATACATATATATATATATATATATATATATATATATATACATATATGTGTGTGTGTGTGATTATGACGATGCTTGTTTTGTAGAATTATTACACACACAAGGTGGATGAACAAACCGACCAGGGCGCTTATGAGAGTATTTATAAGCATGTTCAAAGTGAAATGAAGCACACCTTAAATGAGACGAAAAAAAAGGCCAAGGCAGATGCGAAGCGGTTGAACAAAACCCTTTTTGAAGTTAACCCGGGCATATTTGATGATGACTTTTGGAAGGAGCTTGTGGAGTATTGGATGTCGAAAGCCCATGGTCATCTCTCCGAAGTTGGTTCCAAGAACCGAGAAAAGATAAAGAATTTGCATAGTGCGGGTGCAAAGTCATTTACGGAGATGGAAGATGTATGTATTGTCATTTCTTGGTTATCTTTATTAACTTTTTCATGTTTTGTTGTAATTTTTCTTTGTTGTGATTTATAGGAATATGTTGCCAAGGTTGGAAAGAAACCCCCCCCAACTTTGGTGGTATAAGAAGACTCATTTGAAGAAAAATGGTAAACGTGTTGAGATAGATGAGCTTCCATGTGATTCGGATTTCATGACCGAGGAAAGCCGATTGATTGCGGTATAAATTTAAACCTTTTACTTCCTAATATACTATATATATGCTATTTATAATACTCTTAATTTATTTTGTATAGGCTCGATATGCGGACATAGTCGAACGAAACCGGGATTGGTTTGCGAGTCAACCCAGCGGGGAGGAAGAAGCCACTCATCCTCTACAATGGTGGATTGAAGCAACTGCCCCGGGGTGTGCAAGACCCCCGAGAAATCAGCTTATTGGTTTTCCACGGATCCCGGCATCCACTCTCATCCCGGACCTTGCGGCAAATTATCGGGCCCAACGTGTTGGTGGTGCAGGTTCTTCAAGCCAAGCTAATCAAGGCAGCGGATCGGTTATTCCGGATCCCCTATTCATCAATGTAGTGAGGAATGTCTTGAATGAAGCACAAGCAAATCCGGGCGCCTACCATACTCCACCAACCTTCGCACAAGTGTCAAATATCGCCAATGCCGCTTTAGAAATGCAAAGGAACCCGGAAATGGGTTCACAAGCATTTTCTAATGCTATTGTTGGTGAGGTAACTCGATTGGTTGGAGAAATCCTCCAATCGATTTATAACAAATATGAAAATGCAAATGCGGAGGTAAATAGGAATTTTTCAAGTCACTTTTTACTTTAGTTATTATTATAAATGTTAGTGTAGTTTTGAAAAGGAATTAAGTCTCGTCTCCTCTTATATTTAGGCGATAAGGAGAGCTCAAGGTGGTGCCGATGATGGGGGGGAGGACGATGGAGGAGAGGACAATGGAGGAGAGGGCCATGGAGGAGGAGAGGGCAGTGGAGGAGAGGGCGATGGATAGGATGATGGAGGATACCGTGATGATGGAATGTTACATTTTGAGGGACCGTTTGAGTAGCCGGTTGTTAGTTTTTTAAATTATTGAATGTAAATTAAGTTTGCTATATTTTGGAAAACTCGCGGTTTAATGTATGTTGTTGGTTTTCATGGATTATGCTATTTGGTTAATTAAATGTGTTTATTTTGTTGGTACTGGATTGGTGGTGATGTTGGTTTTATCTTGTTCTTGGTTTTGATTATGTTTTTGGGAATAGTATACAGGGGAACCAGAACTGCAGGCCAAAAAAAAAATAAAATTGCAGACTAAATCCGACCGTTTACTCCGACCGAAGGCGTAAAATCGACCGTTTTTTACCATTTACTTCCAGTAAAACCGACCACATTCATACTATATTGGTCGGTTTTATTTGGTCGGTTACAAAAAAGGCAAAAAATCCAGTAAAACCTTCTGGAATAAATCCGACCGTAATGGTCGGTTGCAAACCCGACCCATAAAACCGACCGTTAATAATAAAAATAAAAAATAACAATAAAAATAATCAACCCGTCACGTGGCATTGGCACGTCACTGATGTGGGACCGCCACGTCAGCTGGGCCCCATGACACGTGGCACAGAGGCCTTTGGTGGTCAATGGCAGTCAACGAATAAAACCGACCGTTTTGGCACAAAACCGACTAGGATAAAATTGACCAATTAAAACCGACCGTTAACATTAAAACCGACCGTCCGTCTGTTAAAACCGACCGTTCAAACAATCGGAAATGACTCTGTTTCTTGTAGTGTGATAATCACAGTATGTTATTTTCTTCTGAACTTCTAATTAATGATTACAAAATTTGATTTTTCATGTTGGTCAAATTTATTTTATTTATTACATCAAAACTGTGTAAATGTTACTTTTCGTCAAGTTAGATATTTAACCTTGTAACTTGATAAATATGTTTTTATTTTTCTTAATGAGATAATGAAATAAACTAATGTACTCAAAGATTACTATAACTGTAATTAGAATTACAAGTTTACCTATAAGTACAATTTTAAATTCTCACACTAGATATTTGAAAGCCAAAGATAACCGTAAATTTAATTTATTTGTTAGATATTAATAAAACATCAATTATTTATGTGTTTTCTAAACTAGATATAATAAATTTAATATGAATAAAATTTAAATTTTATATGTGTTAAATTGTCCTCTTAATTTTTAATTTGAATTGAAATTTTATATTATATATTACAAATTTAGAAATTAAATAAGCGTATCTTGATTTCAGTATCAAACTTTGGCATGCGGTATTCAAACAACACTTACCCTTCCCTTCTTATCTCTTGAAATCATTCTACTGAACTACTCTACTGGTATTCCAAAGTACCTTACTCTCCCCTTCTCGTATCTAATTAAGCATAGCTATCGAACGAAAATAGAACTTCAAAAATTAGAATGTTTCACACAACATTTTTCAAAATTTTAATTGTGAGAATTTTCTTGACCCACATGAGATTCTATAATTTTTATATATGGCATAAATCTTTTTGTATAAAAAGAATATAAAATATTTTTTAAAATATAACAAACTTAAAATAATTTTTTAATACAAAAACGTGTTGATATGGGCTAAAAATAAACCCTATGGACACATTTAATGTGGCATTAATTAGACCTAGAATGGTCCAAGCGTGGGGCCCACCGTATGGGCCCAAATCCTATTTATGATATTAATTTCGTAATTAATATTAAGGGTAATAATCAGCTCAGCAATAAGAGTCAGATAAGGATATTACTCCTACCAGACTTGGCCTACAAGGCACCAAATTCAATATGGAAGCTGACTCCTATCAAGTAGGATCTAGAACCTTCCTCAAGGCGGTGACTTGCCCACCAAGTCACCTAACCCTACTACGATTTTAGGGCTTCTCAGCCTATATAAGGACATGCTCCTTCACCCTCAGAACTACGTTTTCTTGGCTTGATTCTCTAATACAGAGATACGTAGGCATTCTGTGAGGACCGTTAAGTCTCGAACGCAGGAGCAGCCATTAAAGCTCGAAGCTCACAAACCCTAGCCGTCATAATCATAACCTAGTTTTTATTCCACAACATTTGGCGCCGTCTGTGGGAAAAAGACATCAACCATGGTTCAAACACGAAGAACTGCACCAAGCACTACAGAGCCAATTGCTACCGAGGCTCTACCTCTTAGCTCTGCTCCGCCCCTTACCGAACAAGTACTTCCGACATCTGAGCAAGTACCTCCGACATCCGGGACTATCGTTCCGTATCAAGTTTCTCAACCCCTAGGGACGACTACCCATGTTGAGAGTACACTACCTCCGATTGTCCACACAATTCCAGGGACTAACCCCCCTCAGGTGGGGATTTCTTCCCTGGTTGTAGACCCCAACAACCCTACACGAGGGGTCCAGATCCACACTACGGATCTCCCCATAAGCACTAATCCAATGTACGGAATGCCTAACTACGGAGCTGGACCAAGTGGTCATGCCCTGTATATTCGAGATCGAGATTATCGCGACTTTTCTGGTCCTTATACGGATGAATCATCTTCTGGCGATGATTACGAGCGTGATGAAGCTCCAAGGAGGCGACGTGCAAGTAAAGAACCTATGGGGAGAACTCGAACCATCCATGATGGACTCCCTTCAACAGTTGCTGAGAGGATTAAGGCTTATGAAGCCGAGATCTTAAAATTAAAGGAAGATATGGCCAGGGAGCAAGCCAGATCAAATCAGACTTTGCTACCGTCCCAACTGGAAGAACTACAAGGTTGGAAACCCCTAAGAGCAACCCTAAGGATCTGATGCCACTTGGAGATCCTGATGATCCCACGCCCCCATTCACTGTGGAGGTGATGAATGCCCACATATCAAGGAAGTTCAAGATGCCGACAATTAAGGCTTACGATGGAACGGGTGTAATAACCCTAACTTCAGTAATGCTACAGTGATCCTATGAATAGTAAATTTCGAGGATGTAGAGAAATGGTATATAGGTACTCTATAATGGAAATGGAAAATGAATAAACAGAAACCATATTAGTAGTGTACATTGAAAATAAGTGACTCGAAATGACGTTAGATTTCAGAAATTCCTGAAGCATGAAATTTTGAGGATTTTGAATTCGAATAAGCTTCTATTGGACACTAAGGAGCATGGAAACATTATAAGAATTATATATTGAGGGATTAGTGAATTTAGAATTGAGCCAGGGGATTTTTAAGTTAAGAGAATACCAATGGAATTTGGATTGTTAAATGATCTCAAAACCACTGAGATAATGAGGTACATTCGAAACGAACCACAATTAGACGAATATGGAAACCAAGCAACCAAGATTATTAACATAACAAGGATACATACCACATTTTTACTTACCAAGATCATTAGCATTATACTTAGAAATCAAAATGGGATTATTAGGTCATCAAGATGATGTCACACTCCACTAAACCAAATTAAGGGTAGATTAGTCTTTTAACACCTAGATTTTTTTACCAAGCTTCCTAGACAAGCTACACAAACAAGTAATTAGTGAGATAAGATTAGATGAGATCAAAAAAAAACAACACAAAACTCTCTCCCCTCTCATTTCTTCAACTTTCGGCCAAATAGAAAAAAAGAAAGAAAATAAAAATCAAAACCCTAGTTAGCATCAAGATCAAATCCAAGGAAAAATCATGGAGGTTCTTGGAGACTAGAAAGAGATATCCACCAAGTTTCATAGCCATCTAACATCATTTGCCAAGGTAATAAAATCATTCAATTACAAGATGAATAGTAATGAATAGTAGTTTTCAAGTTTTAATCTTTGTTTTTATGGCTCCTTTAGTTAATCCAAGCTAATTCAAGGTTGTTCAAGGTGTGTACAAGGATTATTAAGGATTATTAAGTGTTCTTCAAGCTTCAAAGAGGTATAACAACCCTTGCCTTTTGTATTTATAGTAGATATTGAAGTGATTAGTAGTTAAGTGTGGTTAATGGAAAGTTTATGATGAATATGTGTTATGAATGGTTGGGTGTGATATGAAATTTGTGTTGTGAACTTGGAACCATGGCTGGAATGTAGTCCACATGGTGTGGGGTTTGATTATGGTGTTTGATGATGGTTTTGGAGTGGTGAAATTTTGGAAAGTATGAAATTACAGCAGTTATAATGTCCGATTTTCGTTAGAACTATAAACTGCCCTGTTTTTGGACACCAATGCAGTACGGTACCTTACTGTCTAGCACACTTAGTGACCATGAAATGATAGAGCTTAGTTCATAGATCGTTTTGATATAAGGTGCGTTAAAATCTGACGTACGGTTTAGGAGAAAAGTCAGTTTTAGTGAAAGACGTTCGAAAGTCGAGAAATCGTAATTGTACCAAATTTGAGGTTATAGTTACCATACTTTAACATGTTTAAAAGCCACGAAATTTTGGGATATGGTAGTAGTGTGGTCAAAGAACTAATACCAGTTGACCTTGCATTAAAATTCGAATTCTAAAATTTATAAGAAATTTTACAGTCGAGTGTGGTTGTTAGGGGAAATGGTAAAAACCCCTGAAACTTCGATTGAGCATATAAATGGTTAAGTTCTTGAACCTTTGGGATAATAATAACACATTAAACATATGTTGAAGTGTAAAGGATTTTGTTATACAAGAGGATAGTGAGTAAGAGATGTAGTGTTCTAATGACGGTCCTTTTGTGTTTATAGAAATTCCAGAGGAGGAACCAGCCCCACTGTCAGGATACAGAAATCGAGGCAAGATCCTTCTATCCCTACTTTAAAAATTATTTATCTTCGGAATAATAATGATATCATGGAATATATTTATGTATATGTGATGCTTTTGTTGCTATATTGCAAAGAATATATCTTCTTGATTGTGGGAGGTTAAAGAGATATGAATATAGAGATGATTACGAATGGAGCGAATATGCTCTAAGGTAAAAGAGATATGAAAGAGAATGGTATCAGTTGTTATCTAGGGTTATATGATTTATAATGCTATATTATAAACATTCTTTTAGTGTATGTTATATACATATATTTTATAGAAGTAATGTGCGAGAATGGAAATGAGATAAGTGAATGACATATGGAAATGTGAAATGGTGTTGATAAATTGAATAATGATCTTATAAAAAGGGGGATTAGCAACAAATTTGCATAAGAGGCTATGTCAGGGCTGTGTGCGACATAGTCTAGTATTCATGATTCGGCACGAAGATGCCAAGGGAGGTTGTTAGCAGGTGCCTTCCTCCAGGAGGATGTTAGCAGGTGCCTTCCTCCAGGGATGATGTTAGCAGGTGCCTTCATTCCTTCTACTAGTAGTAAACAGAGAGCGGATACGGTCAGGCGACTGATCATCGTCCTACGTATCTGGTGCCAGTATATATCCCCAAAACTTGAAAGAAAGAATTGAAAGTGGTTTTCAGATTTCTATAACTGAAAACAGAAAAGTGATATGAAACGATGGAATTATTGATATAGATGAAGAGAAACTGATTTTATATTAATTTATAAAAATTACTGTACAGGAGGGAAATGAGAAGATGATAGTGAGAGATTTACTCAAGTATTTATGTTATTTTAAAATATTACACTGAAAGGGTATGTTGGTTGTTATAATAATTAAGAAGAGAAACTGATACTGTATTACTTTGGATTTCTTTCTTATAATAGTAAGTGGATGATGTATTATTAAATAAGAGTTTTATTCCTCCTTAAAGTTTATAAATTGGTTACAGCTTACATATGTATATATATGTATACTTGGTTACATTTTAAATTCTAGTTTTCAATATTATCTTGCTGAGCTATTATAGCTCACTCTTGCTACTTATCTATATACAGCTAGGTATGCCCATACTACGCAGAACGCCCCGCAAGAGGGTAAGGGAAAGGCGACCTTCTGAGAGCTCGTTAGCATCAATCCCTGAGGTAGATGACCATCGCAAGGGGTTTAGTGGACTTATGTATATTAAGTGTGTAAGTTTGAAAGATTGTAATAAATTTGGTTGTTGAAATGCTTCTTGTAGAAGCATCACTCAACGATGTACTGAAGTATGATTCTGGGTTGTAATAACTTTTTAAATTCTAAACTCTTATTATGGTGAATGTTGTTCTCTGAGCATATGACTGGTGTGTGTGTATTTTACTGTGGGGTCAATTGTATAATTATAAAAAAAAAAAAAAAACCCAAGAGATATTGATTTTGAATGGAAGTTGGTCCGTGATGGCCCAAATTCATGACCCCAGATTTGGGGCTGTCACAGTTTGGTATCAGAGCTAAGAGTCATAATGCTCAGGAACAAGAGTGATAATAATATTGTATCATTTATAATATTAAATTTTGAACTTCCATCAAGTTCAGGGGTGGTATAACGCAGGTAGTATTTATTTTAAGTATTGTTTATAATTTTATAGACCGTTACTAATAGAATTTTATGTTTTATTATAGGGCGTAGAGATGGGAGAGCCCAGTCATGTTCGTGAGATTGGAGAGCCGGGTCAGGACCCCCAGTGGCTAGGACTACCTGAGCAGGAGATTAGAGACTTGTTGCTGGTAGGTGTAGAGGTTCCAGAGTATGCTATCACTGACCTCAGGAGGAGAGTTCGCGCAGAGGCCATGGAGAGACACCAGATCAGGATGAGACTTGAGGAGGCAGAGGAGCGCAGACAGAGGGATGCTGTGGCCATAGTGCCATACACTGGTAGACCATATGTAGGACCTGATGGGGCCGGTCCTTCCCGAGTGCGGACGGATATTCCTGAGGAGGAGATGCCTTTACGTAAGAGGCCTAGGTTATCTGTTATACCTGAGGAGCCGATTGAGTGGAGGGACATTCACGTGACTCCTACTCCTGCCCCACCTGTCCCAGTGCCATCACCAGTTCCATCTCCTCTACCTAGCCCCGACCCTTTTGAGGATCCAGTTGAGCAGTTCACTCCACCAGGACACTTTATCTTATCAGAGGATGAGTTGGAGGATGACCCTTCCGAGGATGCGGACACAGAGCCAGTTCCTCCATCTCCACCATTTGCACCACCACCACCTCCACCAGTGGATGCACCCCCACTTGTAGATGTACCTCCCCCAGATGCTTTGCCACCTCAGGAGGCACCTATGTTTCCAGCTGGCCAGTTGCCAGCTATTTTCTTGTCAGAGTACTTTGCCCTTCAGGGACAGCTGGATGAGTCCCGTCGGACTATAGATACGCTTATACAGAGGTTAGACAGGGCGAGAGGAGGAGGAGGTGTGATACCAGATGGGTTGAATTTGAGCATAGTCAGTATCGAGCTACGGGCACTCGGTGACATTAGGACGATGTTGGGAGACAGAGGGGATCCAGTATGGAGGGCTCATATAGTTGATACAGTCACCACTATGGTAGCACAGATCAGGGACGTTATCAGGGCGTCGTTACCATGATTAGGAGTAGTAGTTTTGGATACTAATCAGACTAGTCATCTTGTGGATGTCATTTTGGGGATTAGGTTAGTTGTTTACTGTCTTAATCCCAGTCTGATTAGAGGACAGCTAGTAGTGCTTTTGTTGTAGCGAATTAGTATGTACAGTTATGCTTTTGGGGTTTCGAACCTTGTACTTTATAATGTATGATATTAGTAGTAAAAGATGTTGTACCCAAGTTGTAAAATATTTATGTAAATTAATGAAGTTTATGTACTTTGCCTAATTTTATTGTATTTTGATATTAAATGTTGAGATTCAGAAATATTGGTATACATGAGGTGATTGACTTAAATGAAAAGGTTATTGTGCTAAAGGTACTAAGCTTATTTGTCAAAGTTGTATTATGATTAAATATTACTTGTGTGAATTTAAAATACTGGGATACATAAATAAGATTAACTAATGATATAATGTGCATATATGGAAATGATGCATATTGTACCCTAAATTTGGGTGATTAATGAAGAATACTATTATATACAGAATCATGCCGCCTAAGCGTAATAATAGGATGTATGCAAGGGAAAATGAGAGAGAGGAAGCAAGTCAGAATAGGCAGGGTGAAAATGCTCATAATGAACAAGATCATGAGGAAGAAGAAGATGAATCAACTGGCCAACAGGGAAATCAGGATGGTAACCCTTTTAACCAATTTATGGAACTATTGAGGCAGAATTTAGTTAATCCACAGAATCAGCCACAGCCACCTGTTCTTCCCAACCAGGCAGCTAACTCTTTTCGTGCTTTTAAGTCACTAAAACCCCCAGAATTTGAGGGAACCACTAACCCAGTAGCAGCCAGGGCATGGCTGAAAGAGATGGAGAAGGCTTTTGAGATACTGAGGGTAGAGGAAGATCAGAAGACAGTTTTTGCAGCCTATCTCCTAAAGGGAGAGGCGAATTACTGGTGGGAAGCTAAAAAGAATCTGGAAGGAGCGGGAGTGATAACCTGGGAGCGTTTCACTAGGGTGTTTCTAGATAAATATTCCCCTAGGTACTTGGAGAACCAGATGGAAATAAAATTTTTGGAGCTTAAGCAGGAAAACCTATCAGTGGCAGAATATGAAACTAAGTTTACAGAACTGTCTAGGTTTGTTCCAGAATTCGTGCGTACTGAAGAGCAACGAGCGAAAAGGTTCCAACAAGGATTGAAACCATGGCTACGTACTAGAGTGGCACCATTTGAGTTGACCGAGTATGCTGCAGTAGTTCATAAGGCATCCATTATCGAAGCTGAGAGTGAACAGACTCAAATAGGACGAGAGAGTAAGAAAAGAAAATTTGAAGGTCAGAAGGGAGGTTCAAGTGAGGGAAGCTATTTTAACAAATTTGGTAAAGGACAAAAACCCCAGTTTGGAGGAAAGTCAGGGAATAATAAGACTACCAGTGAGACTGTGAATCAGGGTGGTAGATCCACAGGAACTTTTCAATCTAGTCAATCTCGAACACCATTTCCAGACTGTAACACGTGTGGTAGGAAGCATACGGGAGTGTGTAAAGCGTTAGAAATAAACTGCTATAATTGTGGACAAAAAGGACACTATTTTAGCCAGTGCCCATCTGCTAATACCAATCCTAAGAGGGACATCAAGTGTTACCAGTGTGGGAAACTAGGACATATTGCCAGAGACTGTCGTTCCGGGGGATCATCCGTGCCAGAACAGAGTGTGACTGCTTCAAATAAACCTACTGCCAGGGTGTACAATATGACTTTAGGGGAGGCATTGAGAAGGCCGGATACAGATGCAGGTGAACATTTTTCTAGTATTTAAATTTTTAGTGTAAATGTTTGGTTAGGGATCAATGTGGTCAATGAATGGTATAGGTAGGTTGATAATCTAGATAAGGAAAATCAGTATCTGTTAGGGGTTAGAAATTCTATGAAAAGGAGAATAATAGTATTTTGGGGGTAAACCACAGACTTGTTTATATACGAACAGGAAATATATATTATAGGTAATATTTTCTTACAATTGTTTCAAAGAATCTTATTCTAGTCGGATTTCTGGAAGATTTTACAGAGCCAAGATATAATAAGAGCGAAATATGTATATTTTATGTCATGATAGAGATCAATATAGGAATAAACCATAAGTGAGATACACTACCAGTCAGGAGAGGCCAATGTGGTGGCCGATACCCATAATTAAAAGAGGAATGTTGATGAATGACAAGCAAGTTTATGTTGGTGTAATTCTGCGCAAACAAGATAGAGATATTATGAAGGAAAAAGGATGGAGAAAGTGATATAGAAGTTATAAGGTGTAGATAAAAGGTATCTATGGACAATTCTGACGTGATTCCGGGACGGAATCCTTTTAAGGGGGAAAGGATGTAATAACCCTAACTTCAGTAATGCTACAGTGATCCTATGAATAGTAAATTTCGAGGATGTAGAGAAATGGTATATAGGTACTCTATAATGGAAATGGAAAATGAATAAACAGAAACCATATTAGTAGTGTACATTGAAAATAAGTGACTCGAAATGACGTTAGATTTCAGAAATTCCTGAAGCATGAAATTTTGAGGATTTTGAATTCGAATAAGCTTCTATTGGACACTAAGGAGCATGGAAACATTATAAGAATTATATATTGAGGGATTAGTGAATTTAGAATTGAGCCAGGGGATTTTTAAGTTAAGAGAATACCAATGGAATTTGGATTGTTAAATGATCTCAAAACCACTGAGATAATGAGGTACATTCGAAACGAACCACAATTAGACGAATATGGAAACCAAGCAACCAAGATTATTAACATAACAAGGATACATACCACATTTTTACTTACCAAGATCATTAGCATTATACTTAGAAATCAAAATGGGATTATTAGGTCATCAAGATGATGTCACACTCCACTAAACCAAATTAAGGGTAGATTAGTCTTTTAACACCTAGATTTTTTTACCAAGCTTCCTAGACAAGCTACACAAACAAGTAATTAGTGAGATAAGATTAGATGAGATCAAAAAAAAACAACACAAAACTCTCTCCCCTCTCATTTCTTCAACTTTCGGCCAAATAGAAAAAAAGAAAGAAAATAAAAATCAAAACCCTAGTTAGCATCAAGATCAAATCCAAGGAAAAATCATGGAGGTTCTTGGAGACTAGAAAGAGATATCCACCAAGTTTCATAGCCATCTAACATCATTTGCCAAGGTAATAAAATCATTCAATTACAAGATGAATAGTAATGAATAGTAGTTTTCAAGTTTTAATCTTTGTTTTTATGGCTCCTTTAGTTAATCCAAGCTAATTCAAGGTTGTTCAAGGTGTGTACAAGGATTATTAAGGATTATTAAGTGTTCTTCAAGCTTCAAAGAGGTATAACAACCCTTGCCTTTTGTATTTATAGTAGATATTGAAGTGATTAGTAGTTAAGTGTGGTTAATGGAAAGTTTATGATGAATATGTGTTATGAATGGTTGGGTGTGATATGAAATTTGTGTTGTGAACTTGGAACCATGGCTGGAATGTAGTCCACATGGTGTGGGGTTTGATTATGGTGTTTGATGATGGTTTTGGAGTGGTGAAATTTTGGAAAGTATGAAATTACAGCAGTTATAATGTCCGATTTTCGTTAGAACTATAAACTGCCCTGTTTTTGGACACCAATGCAGTACGGTACCTTACTGTCTAGCACACTTAGTGACCATGAAATGATAGAGCTTAGTTCATAGATCGTTTTGATATAAGGTGCGTTAAAATCTGACGTACGGTTTAGGAGAAAAGTCAGTTTTAGTGAAAGACGTTCGAAAGTCGAGAAATCGTAATTGTACCAAATTTGAGGTTATAGTTACCATACTTTAACATGTTTAAAAGCCACGAAATTTTGGGATATGGTAGTAGTGTGGTCAAAGAACTAATACCAGTTGACCTTGCATTAAAATTCGAATTCTAAAATTTATAAGAAATTTTACAGTCGAGTGTGGTTGTTAGGGGAAATGGTAAAAACCCCTGAAACTTCGATTGAGCATATAAATGGTTAAGTTCTTGAACCTTTGGGATAATAATAACACATTAAACATATGTTGAAGTGTAAAGGATTTTGTTATACAAGAGGATAGTGAGTAAGAGATGTAGTGTTCTAATGACGGTCCTTTTGTGTTTATAGAAATTCCAGAGGAGGAACCAGCCCCACTGTCAGGATACAGAAATCGAGGCAAGATCCTTCTATCCCTACTTTAAAAATTATTTATCTTCGGAATAATAATGATATCATGGAATATATTTATGTATATGTGATGCTTTTGTTGCTATATTGCAAAGAATATATCTTCTTGATTGTGGGAGGTTAAAGAGATATGAATATAGAGATGATTACGAATGGAGCGAATATGCTCTAAGGTAAAAGAGATATGAAAGAGAATGGTATCAGTTGTTATCTAGGGTTATATGATTTATAATGCTATATTATAAACATTCTTTTAGTGTATGTTATATACATATATTTTATAGAAGTAATGTGCGAGAATGGAAATGAGATAAGTGAATGACATATGGAAATGTGAAATGGTGTTGATAAATTGAATAATGATCTTATAAAAAGGGGGATTAGCAACAAATTTGCATAAGAGGCTATGTCAGGGCTGTGTGCGACATAGTCTAGTATTCATGATTCGGCACGAAGATGCCAAGGGAGGTTGTTAGCAGGTGCCTTCCTCCAGGAGGATGTTAGCAGGTGCCTTCCTCCAGGGATGATGTTAGCAGGTGCCTTCATTCCTTCTACTAGTAGTAAACAGAGAGCGGATACGGTCAGGCGACTGATCATCGTCCTACGTATCTGGTGCCAGTATATATCCCCAAAACTTGAAAGAAAGAATTGAAAGTGGTTTTCAGATTTCTATAACTGAAAACAGAAAAGTGATATGAAACGATGGAATTATTGATATAGATGAAGAGAAACTGATTTTATATTAATTTATAAAAATTACTGTACAGGAGGGAAATGAGAAGATGATAGTGAGAGATTTACTCAAGTATTTATGTTATTTTAAAATATTACACTGAAAGGGTATGTTGGTTGTTATAATAATTAAGAAGAGAAACTGATACTGTATTACTTTGGATTTCTTTCTTATAATAGTAAGTGGATGATGTATTATTAAATAAGAGTTTTATTCCTCCTTAAAGTTTATAAATTGGTTACAGCTTACATATGTATATATATGTATACTTGGTTACATTTTAAATTCTAGTTTTCAATATTATCTTGCTGAGCTATTATAGCTCACTCTTGCTACTTATCTATATACAGCTAGGTATGCCCATACTACGCAGAACGCCCCGCAAGAGGGTAAGGGAAAGGCGACCTTCTGAGAGCTCGTTAGCATCAATCCCTGAGGTAGATGACCATCGCAAGGGGTTTAGTGGACTTATGTATATTAAGTGTGTAAGTTTGAAAGATTGTAATAAATTTGGTTGTTGAAATGCTTCTTGTAGAAGCATCACTCAACGATGTACTGAAGTATGATTCTGGGTTGTAATAACTTTTTAAATTCTAAACTCTTATTATGGTGAATGTTGTTCTCTGAGCATATGACTGGTGTGTGTGTATTTTACTGTGGGGTCAATTGTATAATTATAAAAAAAAAAAAAAACCCAAGAGATATTGATTTTGAATGGAAGTTGGTCCGTGATGGCCCAAATTCATGACCCCAGATTTGGGGCTGTCACAACGGGTGATCCCGCAAATCATGTTAGGACGTTCTCGAACGCACTATTACTACAACCTGCAAGTGACGCCTTGAAGTGTAGGGCGTTCCCTCAAACCTTGTCGGGCATGGCTCAAAGATGGTATAGTCGACTTCCTGCAAACTCAATTGGCTCCTTTAAGGAGTTAAGTGATGCTTTTGTTAGTCAATTTATCAGCGGGAGAGTTCATGAGAAAAGTTCTGCATCTCTCATGTATGTGGTACAAGGGAAGAATGAGAATCTGAGAGATTATCTTAAGAGGTTCACCAAGGAGACATTAAATATTACTGATTTAGAGAACAAGGTGGCCATGGTAGCCCTGGAGCACGGCACCACTGATCTTTACTTTAAAAGGTCATTGGCAAAGCAGCCACCCGAGAATATGGCTGAGCTCCAACGAAGAGCTAGTAAATATATCAAGGCCGAGGACAGCACCATGAAGGATGTCGTGATAAACAATGGCAAGGTTAATAATGAAACGAAGAAGCGAAAGCAGGACCAAGAGTATGATGCTAGGGACAAATATCCCCGTACTAGCAAAGATTCTGAGTCAACATCAAAGAAGAGTGTGGGACCAAGATTTTCTGACTATGCAAGGTTGAATGCTCCTAGGAGCCAAATCTTGTTAGAAATCGAGAAGGATAAAGACTTCCGATGGCCGAAGCCACTCAGGGGTGACCCCGCAAAGAGAAACAAGGACCAATACTGTAGGTTCCACCGAGACGTGGGACATGACACGGATGATTGCAGACAGTTGAAGGACGAGATTGAATTCTTGATCCGAAAAGGAAAGCTGAGTAATTTCACAAAGGGTGGAGATCATGGAACCCAAAGAGGGGATTACAACAGGAGAAACAATGACAGAAGGGATAACGATCGTGACCGTAACACGCAGCCCCGAGGGCCAGTTATCAACATGATCTGGGGAGGCCCGACAGCGGCCGGTACAACTCGCAATTCTCGAAAGGCATACGCAAGGGAAGTGATGCATATTGTGGGAGAGGCCCCGAAGCGTGCTAGAACTGAAATCGTGATTGGTTTTGATGACTCTGATCTGGAAGGGGTGAAATTCCCCCATGATGACCCATTAGTTATAACCCCTGTGATTGGGAACTCGGAGGTAAAGCGAGTCTTGATAGACAATGGAGCTTCTGTTGACATTCTGTTTCATGATGCTTTTGAAAAGATGGGATACACCGATTCTCAGCTGACTCCAACTAACATGCCCATTTATGGATTCAATGGGGTTGAGTCCAAGGTCGAGGGTACTATCCAGTTACCCATGACAATAGGGCAGGAACCTAAGGAAGCTACTCAAATGTTGAATTTTCTGGTAATTAAGGCAGCCTCGACTTATAACGCAATCCTGGGAAGGACTGGACTTCATGCGTTCAAGGCTGTTGCCTCAACATATCACATGAAGATTAAGTTTCCAACCCGGAACGGGGTCGGAGAACAAAAAGGCGACCAGAAGATGGCAAGAAGTTGTTATGTATCCGCTCTAAGAGCTGATGGAGTCGGGGGGCAGGTACTCCCGATTGAAGACATGGATGTCCGTAGTGATGATGAACAGCGAGGAAAGCCAGCAGAGGATTTAATACCTGTCCCTCTAGAGCTAGGCGACCCAGAAAAGGTTACATACATAGGAGCATCTCTGAAGGAACCCCTGAAGGGCGAATTGACAGCGTTCTTGCAAGAGAACAACGATGTGTTTGCTTGGACAGCAGCGGATATGCCAGGAATTGACCCCCAACTTATAACTCATAGGTTGAACGTCGATCCTGAACGGAAGAAAATAAAGCAGAAAAAGAGGAATTTCGCTCCTGAAAGGCAAGAGGCCATTAAGCAAGAAGTTGACAAACTGTTGGAAGCTGGGTTTGTTGAAGAAATTCAATTCCCCGAATGGTTAGCTAACCCTGTGATGGTCAAAAAGGCGAATGGAAAGTGGAGGATGTGTATAGACTTCACTGATCTGAATGATGCATGCCCAAAAGATTGCTTTCCTCTGCCTAGAATTGATATGTTGATAGATGCCACCGCTGGACATGAAATGTTGAGCTTCATGGATGGTTTCAGCGGATACAATCAGATTAAAATGCACAAGGACGACATTCCTAAGGTATCTTTCATAACTGATTTTGGTGTTTTCTGCTATCTTGTTATGGCTTTTGGATTAAAGAATGCAGGGGCTACATACCAACGGCTGGTGAATAAAATATTTGCCCATTTAATTGGAAAGACCATGGAGGTCTATGTTGATGACATGTTAGTCAAGAGCCTATTCAAGGCAGATCACATAAGGCACCTAAGAGAGGCATTTGAAGTGCTGAGGCACCATAAGATGATGCTAAATCCAGCCAAGTATGCTTTTGGTGTTGGATCGGGAAAATTTTTGGGGCTGATGGTTTCCAAGAGAGGCATAGAGGCCAACCCGGACAAGATTAAGGCTATCCTGGATATGGAGTCGCCCCGCTCAATACGAGATGTACAGAAATTAACTGGCCGAGTTGCGGCCCTAGGGAGATTCATCTCCAAGTCTGGTGACAAATGCTTGCCTTTCTTTCAGGCATTAAAGAAGGTGAAAAATTTTGAGTGGACCACAGAGAGCCAAGAGGCCTTTGAACAGTTGAAGAAATACATGGCTGAAGCCCCGTTGTTGGCCAAACCTAGTCCTGGAGAGATTCTCTACCTATACCTGGCGGTATCCGAACAAGCATTGAGTGCTGTTCTTGTCAAAGAAGAAAAGAAGGTTCAGAAACCCATCTACTATGTGAGTAAGGTGCTACACGGGGCGGAGTTGAATTACTCTCCCATTGAGAAGTTTGCATTGGCATTGATTACTGCCTCAAGGAAATTGCGACCATACTTCCAAGCCCACAAGATCGAAGTCTTGACTGACCAACAGTTGAGAAGCATATTGCACAGTCCGAAAGCAAGTGGAAGATTGATCAAATGGGCCATAGAGCTTGGAGAGTTTGATATCAAATATAGGCCTCGAACGACCATCAAGGCTCAGGCATTGGCTGACTTCGTGGTTGAATGCACTATTGACAACCAAGAAGTCGGGGGGCAGGAGATGATAACCACCCCTGAGAATGAAGATAAAGGTGAAGAACTTATAGCTGACCAGAAAGAGTGTTGGGTGCTCTATTTTGATGGAGCATCAAAAACAAAATCTAGTGGTGCAGGTTTGGTTTTGCAAAGCCCCGATGGGTTCACAGTTGAATACGCTTTGAAGTTGGACTTTCCGACAACCAACAATGAAGCTGAGTATGAAGCATTAATAGCCGGATTGGGATTGGCCAGAGTCATGAGGGTCAAGAACCTCAAAGTGTGTGGAGATTCAAGACTGGTAGTCTCTCAAGTGAATGGTGAGTTTGAGGCCAAGGATGAAACTATGGCAAAATACCTCAGAGTCGTGTAAGCTGTTATGACTCAGTTTGAGGAGTGCTATGTGGAGCACATTCCTAGGGAAGAGAACGTTAAGGCCGATGCCCTCTCTAAGTTCGCTTCTTCTGAGATAGAGAATTATGCAGGAAGTGTTTACTTCCAGGTCTTGAAGGCCCCGACCGTCAACTCTAGGCTGGTAGCACCTATCGATGGTGGAAGCTGTTGGATAGATCCTATTAAAGCTCATCTAGAAACTGGATGGCTCCCTGACAATGCCTTGGAGGCACGAAAATTGTCAGTCAGAGCATTGAGATATGCCCTGATTGAAGGCATCTTATACAAGAGATCGTTTGTCATCCCGTACTTGAAGTGTTTAAGGCCCCAAGAGGCAAGAGAAGCATTGGAAGAAGTTCATGAAGGAATCTGTGGGCAGCACTTGGGGGGCAGAGCCCTAGCTCACAAGATTACCCGCCTGGGATTTTACTGGCCAGAGATGTTGGCAGATGCCCAGGATTATGTCAAGAAGTGTGACAGATGTCAAAAACACGCCCCTGTTGTAAGGCAGCCGCCTGAGAGATTAACCTCAATCAGTTCTCCCATTCCGTTTGCCATGTGGGGGATGGACATTCTCGGTCCTTTTCCTATGGCTTCAGCACAAAGGAAGTTTTTGATAGTCGCCATTGACTACTTCACCAAGTGGATTGAGGCTAAGCCGTTAGCCAAGATAACCACCAAGCAAGTTTCCCAGTTTTTTTGGGAGAACATAATCTGTAGGTATGGCATCCCACGAATCCTTGTGACAGATAATGGGACGCAGTTCAACAATGAGGAGTTTAAAAAGTACTGTGAATAAAATGCTATTGAGCTTCGTTTCACTTCAGTAGCACACCCGCAAGCAAATGGACAGGCTGAGGTCGCCAATCGTATCATCCTTGATGGACTAAAGAAAAGGGTCGAACGCTCGAGGAATACTTGGGTGGATGAGTTGCTGCCATTGGAGATCATGCATGCTTCACCTCGAATTGAGGCATTTGAACCTGAGACTAATGAAGAGGGCATGCGAATCGCCCTAGACCTGATTGATGAAGTCAGGGACGAGGCAAACGCCAGAAATGTGGAGCATCAGAAGAAAGCATCCTTCTATTACAACCACAGGGTTAAGGAGAGATTTTTTCAGCAAGGTGACTTGGTTCTTAGGAAGATCGAGGCTTCTGGAGTTGGCCAGAAGGGAAAACTAGCCCCAAACTGGGAAGGGCCGTATCGAGTTAGGAAGACATTGGGACGAGGATCGTATAAGTTGGAGACCTTGGACGGGGTTGAGGTGCCCCGTACTTGGCATGCCTTGAACCTCAAGATTTATTATATTTAAGTTGCCTCTGTAACGATGTAGCTTCTTATTTATTCAGTAGGAGGAGTAGAAATAAGGTTCGATGAAACCATTCCAGGGATTAATGCCCCGTGTAGGATAATAATATTCTATGTAAGGGTTGAACCCATTTCAAGTTATTAATGCAAGTTTGTTTTTATTTGTGATTGTTTATTTACCAAGCACCTGATGAGTGTAAGTCAAAGATGACCAAGTAACGAAAATAAATAATACACAAGTGAAAATAAAACAAGTGCATAAATAAAGTACCCCTGAAGGGCCAAAGTCGGATTTAGGTTACAACACCAAATAAAAAGTTAAGTCCCTAAGGACCTTGATTGAAAAGCATAAAAGATAAAGCCACATATGGCTAACAAGGCCATGCAAGGCCACTTACTCCTCGGAAGATTCTCCTATCACTTCATCGTCTTCCTCCTCGTTTCCCTCCTCCTCATCTCCATCTTCATCATCATTTTCTTCCTCCTCTCCGGAGCATTCTTCTTCTTCTTCTTCAACTGCCATCGGCTGAGTCTCACCTTTCTTTGCCACCACTCCGTCATCATCGGAGGTTTCTGTTGAAGAACTAGGTCTTGTTCGAAGAGCTTTCCCAGGGAAAGACTGCCTGGCGACTGCTTCCCTCTTCGACATTCTTCCTTCAGCAGAGCGGGAAGAAGCTGATCCCGAATGGACCACTTGAGTACATTTCCTTAGCCCAGAGCCGGAAGGCCTACGAGAACCCCCAGAGCCTGATGCTTGGGCCACATGACTTCCACCACCAACACCCCAGTTAGGGCAAGGGAAGTCTGTCGGGTTAACCACTTTAGGATACCTGTGGCTGACAGCGCCAATGGCCTTGTCCCATCCAACGGACATATTGAAGGGTCGCATTTCATCGTCATGCTTGTCCATGAACTCATAAAACTCCTCCGACCTGTGATAGGCATCAATTACTTTACCAGCCTCGGAAGATTTTTTCTTGGCCAAAGAGCGGAGACTCTTTTGAAGAGATTGACAGTTAGCTTCAGCTCGAATGGCTCTGGAGTTCAAGTCTTGGATCTCCTCGTTCAACTTGGCTTTCTCGCTCTTTAACGTTACATTCTCATCCCGATGGGCTCGACCTTGGCGAGTCGCTGACTGAAGATAAGCGTTAACCTGCGATAAGGAAGTTAGTAAGACAGCCACAAAGTGAACAAAGAATGTAAATAAACAAGTTGCTACCTGATATAGACCCTGGGCCCCAAGGCGCTCGGCTTCGTCGATTTTGTCCCCCGCAGTCGCGGTCAGGACATCAGGAGGGGTGATAGAAAGTCTTGACCAAGCCATGGCCAAGGAAGAACTCCCAAAAACAGAATCTTGATCGCAGATACCCCAATCCGGAGTAGAAGGGGTTCTAACACCTTCGCCAGCGTTCCTGTATCTCTTTCCCCCTTGGCTACTTTCCTCCAGGAATTGAGGAACTTCTCGGCATGGAGGATTCACTAGAGCTTCGGCCTTCTTTATCATCCGCCTAGTGACAGTTGGCTGATTTGCAGGAAGTTTGTCTATCTCCTCAGCAGCTGAAAGATGAAGAGAAAACATTCGAATAAGAACAAACATAGTTCATAATGAAGTAATGAAGGAAAAATTACCCTCAAAAGAGAGGTTGTTGAGGCCAGCTTCAATAAGCTTCTTCTCAGTTAGAATAGTCCTGTAGTGGGTGCAACCATCGTCAGCAAGAAGCCTGTCTCGGTCTAATAATTCTTGAGAGTTAAGATCACACACGAAGTGTGAGCTATCATGTACAAACCCGAATCTCTTGACAAAGAAGTGACCCCAGTCACCGCCTTCCCACTCCAAGACAACAAAGTCCCTCTCCCACCAATGATGAGAGTCCGGGAAGGAGAAAGAGTTCACTATATGAGGGAGGCCACTTCTAAGTTGAAAGCCAACCCATCCCGGTTTAGCATCAGATGAGTTCTTCACTGCAAAAATACTTCGAAACATGGTTGTACTCCAGGGGATTTCCAACTCGTGGCATCTCAACAAGAAGATGATTAAAAATCTCCAGGAGTTGGGATATAGCTGGCAGGGATGTATTTGAAGTTCTGCTAAGAACCTGATGATGAATGTGTGAACAGGGAACCTAAATCCCGCCTCCAATGCTCCTTTCATTACGCATATCCTTTCGGGGTGCCAGTTGCAGGTTCTGTCACCTGGATTTGGGAGGCATACCCTGACTGCGCTCGGAAAACCGAAGGTGCTCTTGATCTTCTCAACATCCTTTTTCCTTAATTTAGAAGGGCTACTAAAAGCAACTAAGTTTGAACTGTTGGGAAACGACTCTCCCATAGTGCTGAGTAAATCTAACGTTGACTCAAACCGACGTTCAATATATTTAGGAGGCATGAGTTTTAGCTTACCTTTCATTGTTCGCGCCATGCACCTTTTTCTGAAAGCCTCCTCCATGGAGAGTTGGGGGGCAGCAGCTTGCTTGTCAGCCATCTTGACCTTTGAATCTTGAAGCTTGAAGCTTGAACTTGGAAGCTAGAAAACTAGAGAGCTCAAGAATTTTAAAACTTATGAAAGTTTGAGAAATGAAGAAGTGAAGAGAAATGAAGGATGCTCCCCTCCTTTTATAAGGAAAAGGTAACCTGTAATCTCAGGTTGAAATACAGCTCGGTTCGTGTTTACAGGTCAAGTATCGTTAAAATACGAAAAAGGAGCAAAAACTATCTGTTATGGACGGAAAGAATCGTTAAGACTCATGATATGTTGGGAGAAAAATGAAGAATTTAAACGAACAGTCGACAGAATATTCTACCAAAGCAGTCAGATGAGCTTTAAAAGCTATGTATGCTTCAAAAAAGTTTAATGGGAAGATTAATGCTAAGCACTGGATTGGTAATGTGAATCTCAGACAGAGCTATGAATGGCCAAAACAGTGATTCCATATCGATGATCGATATCGGTATGCGAAAGTAAGTAGTTCTAGCCATGAATGGCCAAAACATTGATTCCATATCGATGATCGATATCGGTATGCGAAAGTAAGTAGTTCTAGCCATGAATGGCCAAAACAGTGATTCCATATCGATGGTCGAAGCAGGTAGGCAAAAATTGAAAATCACTAATTATGACGAAGATTGGTTCCAGGGCGATGGTTGAGGTCGGTACGTGAAGATCAAAGTCACTGATAAAAATCGAGCCAATCACTATCACAAAGAAATTTTCGGCCGACCGGCGTCGACCGTCGCCACGGGATCGCTCCAGCCGACCGCTGAACCAGCCGACCGGCCCCCCGGGAGTGCCTCGGCCGACCGGGGTCGACGGTCGGTACGGGTTTTTTCTTGTTTTGTCAAAAAAAAAAAAAAAAAATTTCGAAAAGCCAGCCGACCGGGTGTCCGGCCGACCGACCCCCATCGACACGCTCCAGCCGACCCGTAGCGGTGGTCGGTACGGGTTTTCCCCGGCCGGCCCGTAGCGGTGGTCGGTACGGGTTCGCAAAATTTCGTTTTTTCTTGTTTTTGCTTTTCTGACTTAGTAAGTCAAGAAAAATGGAAACTTAGCACGGATTAGTGCCGTTTAAGCACTGTTTAGTGCCCATTAGCACCGTTTAGCACTGATTAGTGCCGTTAGTGCCGTTTTGATGCCATTTAACATTGTTTAACACTGTTTAAACATTGTTTAAGGCTGAATAGCGCTGTTAAGTGCCGTTTAACACCGTTTAGTGTCGCTCAACATCGTCGTAAATGCGTCGGTCGCTCTACGCTTTACATTAAGATGATATTGTTGAAAATACTCGCGTAAGAGCGATAAACCCTGACCCAAGTCTCGAATAAGGCCGTTAAAACTTCAAGGAAAACCTGATCAGTTTTCCTAGAAGTTGGGGGGCAAATGATATGGGCTAAAAATAAACCCTATGGACACATTTAATGTGGCATTAATTAGACCTAGAATGGTCCAAGCGTGGGGCCCACCGTATGGGCCCAAATCCTATTTATGATATTAATTTCGTAATTAATATTAAGGGTAATAATCAGCTCAGCAATAAGAGTCAGATAAGGATATTACTCCTACCAGACTTGGCCTACAAGGCACCAAATTCAATATGGAAGCTGACTCCTATCAAGTAGGATCTAGAACCTTCCTCAAGGCGGTGACTTGCCCACCAAGTCACCTAACCCTACTACGATTTTAGGGCTTCTCAGCCTATATAAGGACCTGCTCCTTCACCCTCAGAACTACGTTTTCTTGGCTTGATTCTCTAATACAGAGATACGTAGGCATTCTGTGAGGACCGTTAAGTCTCGAACGCAGGAGCAGCCATTAAAGCTCGAAGCTCACAAACCCTAGCCGTCATAATCATAACCTAGTTTTTATTCCACAACACGTGTAGTTTAACATTTTTGTTTAAAATATCATATTTTAATGTCAAGATTGTTATCAACACTAGAAAGTGCATCTAATTAATAAAGCCAATTTGTTTTTTATTCTTCTTTACAATTTGAAATATTATTTACTTGCATTTTTACATGCACTAATATATTTAATATTATGGCTGGAATTTCAACTTCATCAAAACCAAGATAAATGATAACGAGGCGGCTACAGGATCAGATATATATCGACCTCTTTCTCCTCTTTCTATCTATAAATATCGATAACTCCAATGAATCGCCAACTTCAATCCCAAAGCACATTTGAGTGTACAATATATTGCTATAATGGCTAGTTCAAGGGCAGCTTTATTTGTATTTCTTTTCATTCTTGCCCTTTCTTGTTCCTCAACACATTGCAGGAAGACATCCTGCATGCATGGGAAAACTATGAGTAGGGTGCAGGAAAGTGTCTGGGTACGTGCGCTTCCGGAGAAGCCAGCTCATGTTGCAGGTTCAATGGCCAGCCACAGAGGTCATGCCTTGGTTATCGACAAGAAGCTCGTTGCTAATGAACATGATGAAATGATCAGTAGGAGACGTGCTCAATCTGTACCTAGCCCTGGTGTTGGTCACTAGTTTCTGGTGAAAGTGAAAGTTTACTATGCTTTTTACAAAGGTTTGGGTTGTGATAGAAAGGAATAATGCTAGAGGTTAAACAAAATCTAGTATTGTACACGTGACTGGGTAAATAAAATCTAGAATAATGTTTCCTTGAAAACTAGTTTTATTTAAATAAATTAACAGCTTCTTCTTGAAAGCTAGTTTTATTTCACCGTGGCTTGATTTCATTTTTACAAACTGTTGAAAAGATTGCAGGACATGAATAAACTAAAATCTGTTATGTTTTCATCCCAGAGTAGTACTGTATAATGGTAATTAACTGAATATTACCCGCTGACTAAGACATATTGTGATGATCAGTTTGGTTGACAAGGATTATACATGGATATGTGATCATTCTACAAATCAGTGCTTACCTAATACTCCCTCCGGTCCATTATATAAGGCATTTGACTTTTGTGCACGTAATTTTAAGTGCTTTGACTACATAGCTAAAATCATTATTTTTAAAAATTTATTTTTTTAAATAAAAATTAAAATATTATATTTTTATTCAAAAAAGGAAAAATTAAAAAATAATTATTTTTAATATATGGTCAAAGCACCTAAAGTTACGTGCACAAAAGTCAAATGCCTTATATAATGGACCGGAGGGAGTAATTGATAAGTTAATAATGGATTCCTCTTTGTCTCAACTTTCACCTCACCTCACCAGTTTGATATATATTATAATACTGCATCCCTCTACTCATCACATGTAATAAACACTAGCATTTTGTATCAGTTTGGTTTCTAGCATGTAATAAACACTAGCATTTTTCCATATGCAGTCTTTCCTTTACTAGCAAATATTGACATGATATAATTGATATTGGTATTCTTAAGTTCATCTCAAAATACTTGGGGAAGTGTCTGTTCCTTAGATAAGGTGTTTCTGGTCTTTTGTCTAAGAAGTAGCTAGACGAGGCTTGAAGAAGTTTATTTTGCCTCTTAATTTTCTGCGTCGCATCATTCAATCCACCTCTGATTTGAACTTGGAAGCCTCTGGGCAATCAAAAAGCTCGGTAGTAATCTTCTATTGTTTCAGTGGTTTTAGCTTACTCCTTGCCGGCATTATAGTGTATAACTATTTACTATATTAGTTTTCTGTTTTCTGTTTTCTGTGCTGATTGACAATTCTTTAAGTCCAACTGATCAGTATTTATTTATTTTGTGTTGAAAGCTGTCTGCAACTAATTGATAGGGTTATACGATTGAAAATGATGATGTTGAGCCAATGATCATTCAACAAAATCTGCTCTAGAATTAATTGATAGGGTTATATATAACATTGAAAACCATGTTGCTTAGCCAATGATCATTCCACAAAATCTGCTGGAGAATGATATCAGTTGCTTAGCCAGTCTCATTCAACAAAATCTGCTGGGATAATTTTAACAGTTGCTTATCCAATGATTATTGGACAAAATCTGGGAAGTGAAATCAACGATTACAACCAAAGTCTACTATTTTGTTCTAAACTCCTAATTCATGATTCTAGATTTGATGCTTCTTTTTCGTCAAATTTATTTATGGGATATTCCAAATGGTACCGCTGTACAATTGGCTTTTCCATTTGGTACCCTCCAACATTTTTGACTTTCAAATGGCACCACTGTACTTTTGGCTTTTCCATTTGGTACCATTCAACATTTTTGACTTCCAAATGGTATCACTATACAATTGGTTTTTCCATATGGTACCATTCAATATTTTTGACTTCTACGTGGTACCATTTTCCTTTCACTAAAATCAAATCAGAGAAAAATGGTACCACGCAGAAGTCAAAAATATTGAATGGTACCATATGGAAAAGCCAATTGTACAGTGGTACCATTTGAAAGTAAAAAATGTTGAATGGTACCATATGGAAAAGCCAAAAGTACAGTGGTGCCACTTGGAAGTCAAAAATGTTGGATGGTACCAAATGGAAAAGCCAATTGTACAGTGGTACCATTTGGAATTTCCCTTTATTTATTTATCACATCAAACTTATGTGAATATTAAACATCAAGTTAGTTATTCATTTAGTTGATAAATAAATAATTTGTTTTATCAAAAGTATCTATGGAATTCCCTTATATAATATAGGGTTTTTTTCATAAATAAATAGGAAAAAGTAAATTTTTGCACATTTATTTTTGTTAAGAATAGCTATTTGCAATTTTACTAAACTATTTACAATTTTACTATACTAAGTTTCAAAATTGCAAAAATACTAGAAAGTCCCTTCACCCCTGCCCGGCCTGTCCAGCATTTTCAACCACATTCAACCACTTTCAACACTTTTTTTTGGGATGCTATTTTGGTGGATTTGGGTTGCATGGCCCCGCAGGGGCAACCACTTTCAACTGAATGCAACCACATGCAACTAAATTTCTGATTTCAAGTTTCATTTTTTATTTGTCATTTTCGACCTCATTTTTTAACTCTAATATATATATATATATATATATATATATATATATATATATATAGTCCAAAAAAGTGGTCGAAAATGACATTTGAAAAATGGAACTTGAAATCAGCAACTTAATGCAACCACATGCAACTAAATTTGCAACTGAATGCAACCACATGCAACTAAATTTCTGATTTCAAGTTCCATTTTTCAAATGTCATTTTCGATCTTTTTTTTGGAATATATATATATATATATATATTAGAGTTCAAAAATGAGGTCGAAAATAATAACTGAAAAATGGAACTTGAAATCAGCAACCGAATACAACAAGTTGAATGTGGTTGCATTTGGTTGAATATTGCCCCTGGCGGGGCCTTGCAACCCAAATCCACCAAAATCACCCACCATAAAAAAAAGTTGAATGTGGTTGCATTTGGTTGAATATTGCCCATGGCGGGACCTTGCAACCCAAATCCACCAAAATCAACCCACCTTTTTTTTATAAAAAAAGTTGAATGTGGTTTCATTTGGTTGAATGTTGCCCCTGGCGGGGCGTTGCAACCCAAATCCACCAAAATCACCTCACCTAAAAAAAAGTTGTGGTTGCATTTGGTTGAATATTGCCCCTGGCGGGGCCATGTAACCCAAATCCACAAAAATCACCCCACCTTTTAAAAAACAAAGTTGAATGTAGTTGCATTTGGTTGAATGTGGTTGCATTCAGTTGCAACCAAAATATCACCCCACAAAAAAGGACACAACGTAAGGAATGAAGTCGGAGGGGGGAGGGTTAGGGTTGGTATTTTTGCAATTTTGAAACTTATGTTGGTAAAATTGCAATGAATTGAAGGAAATGATATTTTTACAAATAGAAACTTTAAATCTAGTATTTTTGGTAAATATCCTATAAATAATAATAAGAAACATCATAGATTTTTACCTAAAATTGCTTTTATATTTTAATTTTCACATCAAAAATCGATTTTTTATGAATAAAAATATAATCTAACAAAAATTAGAATCAAATACAACATAATTACACATAATTTAATTGTTACAAATATATATATATAAGATGGATTTTATAGTGGATTCTATATAACATTTGATTGTTAAATTTAGATGAGATTATACGTCACATTCAATATAATAAGTTGTCGGATTTCATAGTGGATTCTATACTGCGTTTTATGTAAAATTTGATTATTAAATTTAGATGAAATTCTACGTTAAATTCAATATAATAAATTGTCGTTAAAACTTGTGACTTTTATCGTAATAAAAAGTATTTTTCTTAGTGAAATAGCTAGTTTTTCAAAGTTTACTGTAAAGGTAATTATGATTCCATATAGTAACAATTTCAATATTTTGGATGAGATATTTTAAAGTTGAAATTTATCGTAAATATAATTTTGTAAAAAAAGTTGAAAGATAAATACTAAAACATCAATTGTTTGTGCATCTTTTTAAATTATGATATTATAAATCAAAGTAGAATTAAAAACATTTCATGTATTAATTTTTTATAACAAAATTAAAATTTTAATTTTTAAATTTATAGATATATATGCAAATTAGTCATTATGAAATGATAAGCAATTATAACCTTGACCAACCAAACCAAACCAAACATACCCAGTATATCCCGCATGAAGCAGGGTCTGGGGAGGGTAAAATGTACGCAGACCATACCCCTACTTTACAGTAGAGAGGCTGTTTCCGTGAAGACCCCCGGCTTAGTGCACCGAATATCAAAGTGAATTTAATACAATGATGGTAAAGGTGGGTAAAGTAGTCGACCGAACCTGGGCCCATGGCCTGGATCTCATGGGGCTTACCTTGACCAACCATTATTCCAAATTGCTTGCTCACTCACTTTTCCTCCAACTTAAACCACTCTTAACTTTAAGTAACAACCCGAAATTTTATGAATTATTATTATTATTATTATTATTATTATTATTATTATTAAATACTTTATTGGTTTTTCCATAAAGGAGGAATACGATTATGGATTTTTTTTCTGTAGTAAGTTATATGTTTTGTGTGATGTCATGTTTACATGTTTACATGATGAATTATGTGTGCGAGTGTGAGCATGTGAATTTTAATTTCATTTTTTGTAATTATATCGATATACTAAAAACATGCTTTATTTACCTTCTAGGAATTTTATAAAATCATCGGAGTTATTAAAAATCATGAAAACTTTTGTGTCATCATCTTGATGAAATTATTTAGTTTTTAAAATTTTCGGAAGAACGATTTTAGGAGTGATTCAAATTAGTTTTATTCATTTTTTAGCATGGCAAAATTCCGAAAATACCCTCGGGGCCTTATCCTATCCAACAGATTCTTGGCTTCTCTAGTACGCTGCATTTCTTTTTCTCTCTAGAAGGCTCTCGAGCTCTCTCTAATCTCTCTTGGAAAATCTCTCTCAATCTCTCTACGATTTTTTCTCAATCTCCCCTCTATCTCTCTCGCACAAACTTTCTCTCTTCCTCCTCTGTTCGTCCCTACCTCCCCTGCTGTGGGTATGTGTCCAGTGCGTGTGTGGGTGTACTGAGATGGTGGTGTGTGAGTGTATAACGGGCGTGTGTGTATCATTTATGGCTGCTTACATGTTTATATTGGTATATCACTGCAAAGCTGAACTTTTGTGTTAGTTTAGGGGAGTTTGAGTTGTTTCGAGTATAGATTTAATTAAGTTCTTGTTCGTTTTTGGTTTTTGTTAATTGGTTGCAGTTGTTGATGTTAAGATGATGGTAGTAATGTTTAACCGACTCCAATGAGTACTTATAAGTGGATTTCTGAGTTTAGTTTTGAGTTGGTCGAGTTTTGAGTTGTTAAATGGGTTGTTGAATGATTGTCCGCAGGGTGTATGGTGATTTGGAGAGTGTGTATGTGTTGTGGTAGTGTGTATATATGTATCCATATGGCTGTGTTTGAGTATATGTACAAGTGTGACGGTGCGTGTATTTTGGGTGATAAGAAAGATGGGTGAGAGAGGGGTTGAGAGATTAAGATAAATAAATGAGGAGTTGTATTGGTTTAAATGGTAAGAAAGGGGTTGATGGGTGTGAAATTGGAGTGCGTTAGTGTGAGCAAGTATGTTTGTGTGAATCTGTCGTGGTGTAGTAAGGGCATGTTTAGACGGTTATTAAGTGGGTAGTGCTATATTGCAAGACTGAAGGTGATGTAGAGGGAGGTGAGAAGTAAGAGATGGTGAGTAAAAGAGAAGAAAGAAACAGGGGTTGGGGGGAAGTGTACAGGTGTATGGACCGGTGTGCCATGTGTTTGTATATCTTATGGTTGTGATGCAGAACCAAAACTGAGCGAAGAGAAGGGGTGAAAGAGGAGTAGGAAGCCGTGTTAGTGTCTGTCATGTGTTGGAAATAATAACTAAAACAACAACATAGAAGCAGTTACATATCGTATTTAACAAGTCAAGGCCAAGCAAACAATTAACGAAACAAAACACGAAGGTATAAAACATGCATATCAGTAACTGTAAAAACAAAGGAAAGACAGAATACATACCAGTAGCCATAGCTATATCAGTTTATCAAACAAGTAAAAGAACAGCTGAGTCGATAGGATTTGCTCGAAAACCTGGCTGCTCTTGAAGAGATAATTGCCCCCACTTACTGTGTCAGGAAGTTTGCAACACCTCTCCCAGGATAAAACAGCTCCGAGTAATGTAACCACAGCAATTAGACTACTCGACTTCGACTGGCACCTCAGTCGCCGGAAAAACCCACAAGTAAACAACTTTCACAGGAAGGGAGAAGAGAGTATAGAGAGGAGAAGAGAATGTAGGGTATGGTGTATAAAACCCAGCAGCTTAGCTCTCTATTTATAGGAGAGGCCAAACGTAACTAATGCCACCCAATTAATATTGTAACTCCCATTCCAATTAATTAGAATGAAACGGTCGATTTAATATAATCAAAACGGCTGTAACAGCTGATTTATATTAAATAAATCGTAACAGTTACGTATATATATTATCCACACATATCAGTTTTTATTTTAATTATACGAATATATATATTATCAAATTTTGACCCAACATCAGGATCTAATCCATCAGGATTTGATTTCCATCAGCATTTGATCATCCATCAGGATCTGGTACCGTCAGGACTTGGCCCATCAGGATTCGGTACTATCAGGATTTAATCCATCAGGATTCGGTACCATCAGGACTTGGCCCATCAGTATTAGATGTCTGACCAGTTCCTGATTTATTTCCAAGTACTGATCCCAATTAATATATATATTCTAATTAAAATATTAATCAAACACATAAATAAAATCCCTCGCCCAGGTCGCCTCGCGTACGCGAGACGCCGAGACATTCGCCCAAATCGCCCTTCGACCGAGCCGACCGGACCCGAGTCGAGACGTGACGAGGCGGGCGGCGGCGCGCGTGTGTGTGTGTGCGCGCGCGTGGAGCACACAGTAACACCATGCACCATCATACACCTTAGTAGTTGTACACTACCCATGTGT
This sequence comes from Kitagawia praeruptora, assembly GCA_037693485.1. NCBI lineage: Eukaryota > Viridiplantae > Streptophyta > Magnoliopsida > Apiales > Apiaceae > Kitagawia > Kitagawia praeruptora. The sequence continues at coordinate 106,451,665 of CM075347.1, read as the reverse complement.
GTGATTCTATATAAAGCCAACAACCCCCTTTATTTATTTCAATGTGGGACAAATACACATTCTCATTTCAAGCTCTTTCAAGCTACCCACTTCAACTCCATTTCTCTATGGGTTTCACTAAGAAAATTACTTAGACCCACATATGAAAATTTAAGTCCTCATAGCAAGGAACAATTTCCAATCGTTAAAATCCGGAATTAACATCAAGAACATAAAATACTTATGCACCAAAAACTCCATTCTCTAACAATCCCCCACAAATCCATAAAGAAATGCTTCATGTTTCTCATCATGACTTGTTTTTCAGAGTCGGTACCCTTCCGGGTTTGAACCCTCCTAAGTCCCCTACTTCGATGACTACCGGATTCAGATGGAATGTTTCACCTTGAATCTTAATCCATTTGATGTAATCTGATAAGTGGCTTTTATATCCACTTGGAGCATTCTAAATCGGCTTCAATTGATTGTCTTGGGCTCAAGTTTCTTGTAGTTTTGATGTGTTTTGTTTAGTTGTGCAGATTTACAAGGATGTTGATTATGGTGGATGTTTTTGTCATTTTTGGAGATTTAATTTATTGGAATTCGGATTTATTGGGCTACACGCGTGAGATTTACCGTTTGGGCCATATCTTGAGTTCTACAAGTCTGTTTTAGACGATCTTACAGTCCACGCGAAGATAACGAGATTTTCTATCATTCTAAAGTGGTCCAGAGGCCCAATTGCAGCTGGAATGTTCCATAATTACTGAAGAAAAGATAGCTGCGAATTTCCCTTTAAATCAGAATCAGTTTAGGAAACGTACTTTTATTATAATTCTGATTTGGTATTTTCTTGTTGGGCAAGATGTCTAGAGCCTATATAAACACATCCAACCCTTGTAATTTATCAGGATCATTATCATTAGGAGTAGAACCATTACATATCAATTACTTAGATTTATTTGTATTTTTCATACTTTGTTTTTTTCATGGTTTCATCAGATCCCATGATGACGAGAGGTTCAATTATGAACTAATCGTTGTCATGGGATTCTAACGGATTTATTTATGGAGCTTTAGTATCTTGATGCTTTACAGATCTGTGTGTGATGTATATCTGATATCCTCGTATGGTTGTGTTTCATGTATTTAGATGCGTAGCTAACATCTAATTTGTTAATCTCTTGTGAAGCGAGAGTGGATCTTGAGATTTAGAACTTGCCATGCTAGCATAGGATAGGTTGATGTTTTAACATCATGATTTGTGGCGTAAATAGAGATATTATGCTGCCCTATGTGATCAATTGAATAACTTGTTCTTCAACCGTTATGTTTTCAAATTCTATAGAGATATAGGGTCTAAGCATAATTGGTGTATATTCATCTTCTATCTCTTTTGTGGATGTATGTTTAGTTTGGTATTCGTATACTGAGAAGTAGCATATACTTGTTTCGTGTTATCTGATCAGATATCATAACCATTGCATATAGTGATTAAAGGCGTCAGATCTAAGCGAAGTATTTAATGAAGTTAGGATTCCATGATTTTTCTTGCAAAAGTAATTAGATTTCAATTCTTGCTAGTTAGTTAATTTGTAGTTTTGTTAATTTGATTTTTAGTTAATTTAGAAAGTTAAAACCCATATTTGTTATTTGTCTTAGCAGTGCATAATAACCATACACTGTTGCATATGTGCGTTTACTGAATTGAATCCATAACCAGATCTCTGTGGGAACGAGTTTGACTTATATCTTTATTACTTGTGACCACGTACGCTTGCGTGATTTTGTGTTAACAAGTTTTTGGCGCCGCTGCCGGGGATCATCGGTGTTTTATTTTTGGTTTATGTGCTTGTCAATAGTGGTCGTTAGAGTTCACTGACTCGGATTTTTTTTTCTTACCTATCTTGTTTAGTTGGTGTGTTTCAGGTACTTGTCTGAGAGCGTTGACGTTGAAGATGGATTTTCTAACTTACTATGGAGTTCAGCAGGTGGTTAGTGTTTGTGAGCTATGTGCGGGCGCACATGAGACGTATCAGTGCTGGAGCAACCAAGGTGGTGTTCAACAACCTCAGCAGCCTTATCAGCAGTATCAAGATCAACAATATGGAGCACAGCCTTACTATCCTCAGAATATTCTACAACAGCAGAACCAGAATTTTCTGCAGCAACATGACCCGTGGCAATCTCAACCTCTGAGTTATGAGGAACAACCATATTTTCAATACCATCCTCAACAGTACCAGGAAGATGTTCCAGATACGTCATATTTCTTTGGTAGTGAAGAGTTTCAACATCAGCAACCTATTCCTACTTTTCAGTCAGATGAGGTTGATGATTTGAAGGAGATTAGGAAGGAGATTAGGATGCTTGTAGAGAATCATGAGAAGTCTATCAAATCTATGGGGACACTTGTTGCTCAAGTTTTGAGTGCTTTGGAACAAGAGAATCAACAATGCATACTAGAGGCAATTCCAGAAAAAAAACGGTGACTTGGAGCAAGGTACTGCATGCTTAATTGAGGAAGACAAATTCCAAGGTGAGGTGAGCATTCGCAAGCCATGTGAGGAATTTGATCATGTTAGGATGGTGGATGATTTGGAAAGGGCACTATTTGGGACAAACACTGATGAGCTGCACAAATTTCAAGAATTGGTATGTGCGTACCAAGAGGCTGATGACCATGGGAAAGATGCAGGTCTTCTACTTGTCTCAGAGTTTAAAGATGGAGGTAGCGCATTAGAGCCAATGGAGGAAGTTCTCTTTGAGGAACCAAAGGCTTCAGCAACTTATATTTACCCTCCTCCATTATATTCAAGCGAAGCCCGCGAATGTGTGTTGTTCTACAAATTGACAGATTTTGGGTCAATCGATGAAGGCATTGGAATAGAACATAGTTGTTACACGAATAGGCCAAGCGAGGAGAAGGGCAGAAAGTGTGCCGCCGTGATGACGATGAAGTCTCGCGAAGAGATGACCAGGCCAATTATTATCATCCTTAATGGAGGCTTGGAAGTAACGTCAAGCTATTGACGTTAAAGAAGCGCTTGGTGGGAGGCAATCCGCACTAGTGTAGGAAAAAAAAAATTTGTGTTTCAAAAAAAAAAATGTGTTTCAAAAAAAAAAAAAAAAATCCAACAGAAGGTTCTCCGCGCCGTAGCGCACACATTGCGACATAGCCTGCCTATGTTTTTGTCCAGGAGACATGATTCTGTCCGTGTGTTTAACACTTAGTAAAAAAAAAAAATACGGGAGCAGCAACTTCAAGTCTTCAACGCGCCATGTCGCACAGAGGTCGCTATGTCGAGGCCAATTTACTGTCCAGGTGAGTTTGTTGTCCGTGTATATATGTTTTAACATATGTTAAAATCAATTCATCTCCTTAAATCAAATTCCAACCCCTTTTCTGATTATTCTCTCCACCTAAAATCCTAATTCTAGTCCATATTAATTCCAAATTATTCCCAATCCATATCTTATTTCATATTTATTTTTTATTTTTTTTCCCATCTATATATTCACCTATAAACACACAATTCCTACCCCATTCCAATTATATTTCCTACATTCAATTTCAAAGCTTCAAGGTTCAAGTTTGGGGGATTTTTAATTGCAAGCTTCACCTCTCCGGTTCGTATTTAGGGTATATTTCTTCCTTTTATTTTGATATTACGAATTGTGTTCTTGCATTATTAGGATTGTGAGTTCTTGATTATTTGGGGGTATTTGTGAATTCGAATTTTTTGTGGATTTTGGTGAATTTTATGAGTTGGGGATTGATTCTTTTGGCTCCTAAGCATGGGAGAGGTGGTGCTAGTGTTGTGAAATTTTCGTCTCCCACATGATTCATTCGAGGATGAGGACGAGTAGGTATGTTTTCTGCTATCCCTTGTATTTACTTTCATTCAATGCGAACATTGAATATTTTAAGTTTGGGGGTGGTTTGAGGGATTAGTAGTAGTTGTTGTATTATTTGTTCATGTAGGATTTCATGCTTTGCATATTAGTAGTAGTAAATTATGCATTTATGTTCGTGTTATCTAAATTTGTTTCATATAGGACATTCTGTTTTTTTGTATATCATGTGAGTTCATAATAGTTTGCATTTGCACCCATGCTTGATAGGAATTTTGTGTTGTTGACGCTTTTGATTGAGAAGTGATATGCTTTGTTCTTGTGCACACACATACACTAGTAAGTTGAAGCTAGTAGACTTATTGGTACTTGTTAGTTAGTTAGTTGTAATTGTTTATGCTTGAGGAAAAGCATCGGTTTAAGTTTGGGGGTGTGATAAGTGGCTTTTATATCCACTTGGAGCATTCTAAATCGGCTTCAATTGATTGTCTTGGGCTCAAGTTTCTTGTAGTTTTGATGTGTTTTGTTTCGTTGTGCAGATTTACAAGGATGTTGATTATGGTGGATGTTTTTGTCGTTTTTGGAGATTTAATTTATTGAAATTCGGATTTATTGGGCTACACGCGTGAGATTTACTGTTTGGGCCATATCTTGAGTTCTACAAGTCTGTTTTGGACGATCTTACAGTCCACGCGAAGATAACGAGATTTTCTATCATTATAAAGTGGTCCAGAGGCCCAATTGCAGCTGGAACGTTCCATAATTACTGAAGAAAAGACAGCTGCGAATTTCCCTTTAAATCAGAATCAGTTTAGGAAACGTACTTCTATTATAATTCTGATTTGGTATTTTCTTGTTGGGCAAGATGTCTAGAGCCTATATAAACACATCCAACCCTTGTAATTTATCAGGATCATTATCATTAGGAGTAGAACCATTACATATCAATTACTTTGATTTATTTGTATTTTTCATACTTTGTTTTTTTCATGGTTTCATCAGATCCCATGATGACGAGAGGTTCAATTATGAACTAATCGTTGTCATGGGATTCTAACGGATTTATTTATGGAGCTTTAGTATCTTGATGCTTTACAGATCTGTGTGTGATGTATATCTGATATCCTCGTATGGTTGTGTTTCATGTATTTAGATGCATAGCTAACATCTAATTTGTTAATCTCTTGTGAAGCGAGAGTGGATCTTGAGATTTAAAACTTGCCATGCTAGCATAGGATAGGTTGATATTTTAACATCATGATTTGTGGCGTAAATAGAGATATTATGCTGCCCTATGTGATCAATTGGATAACTTGTTCTTCAACCGTTATGTTTTCAAATTCTATAGAGATATAGGGTCTAAGCATAATTGGTGTCTATTCATCTTCTATCTCTTTTGTGGATGTATGTTTAGTTTGGTATTCGTATACTGAGAAGTAGCGTATACTTGTTTCGTGTTATCTGATCAGATATCATAACCATTGCATATAGTGATTAAAGGCGTCAGATCTAAGCGAAGTATTTAATGAAGTTAGGATTCCATGGTTTTTATTGCAGAAGTAATTAGATTTCAATTCTTGCTAGTTAGTTAATTTGTAGTTTTGTTAATTTGTTTTTTAGTTAATTTAGATAGTTAAAACCCATATTTGTTATTTATCTTAGCAGTGCATAATAACCATACACTGTTGCATAGGTGCGTTTACTGAATTGAAACCATAACCAGATCTCTGTGGGAACGAACTTGACTTATATCTGTATTACTTGTGACCACGTACGCTTGCGTGATTTTGTGTTAACATAATCATGTTCCATAGACGACGACAAGTCAAAGGCTATGGTGCCAATCTACGGCTTTGAGACATTAATGGTCTTGTCTCGATCCTGTTCGTCGAATGCTTCAAGGAATAACCCTTTCCTCTAATTGCGACCACACAATTACATTCGTTTAGCTGGGCATCTCCAGAGATGTACTACTACCATCTCGTCAAATGACTTGACCCCATTCAGAGTTATAATAACTCTTGCTTACTAGCAGCGTCAGTACCTTCTAGGTTTACAGGGGATAGACTCAGATACAATAGTATCATCTATGTAGCAAAGGTACTACCAATTCATCCTTACAGCTTGTTATTACCACATTGAATACACTTCAAGGGATCTCCTCTCATGTGTATTGGGTTCCCACTGATTATGAACTATGATGGGTTGACAGCCCCATCCCCAACCTCGACTTAAGGACCACTGCAGGTTCCAGTCCTTTAGTTAAAGGATCAGCTATATTATTCTGAGTTCCTATGAACTCTACAGCTATAATCCTATCAGACACTAAACCCCTTATAGACTTTAGTCTAACTTGGATGTGCCTCTTTGTTTTAGCATTATACTTTTTACTGCTAATCTTGTCAATAGTTGTTTTACTATCACAATGAATAGCTAGCGCAGGAAGAGGTCTACTTACTACAGGTATCGCGGACATAAGTCCGTGTAACCATTCAGCCTTCGTCCCCGTGGCATCAAGCGCACACAACTCAGCCTTAAAAGTAGACCGAGTTACTATAGTCTGTTTGGTCGACTTCCAGGATATTGCTCCCCCTGCTAAGGTGAACACGTATCCAGTCACTCCATTGGAACCAGACTTCTTAGCTATCCAACTTGCATCACTGTACCCCTCAAGCACACCAGGAAATCTCCTATAGTGTAAACTTAGGTACATTGTGCCTTTCAGATATCTAAGTAATCTATCAAGAGCATCCCAATGAGTTCTATTTGGACAGCTTGTATATCTAGCCAACTTAGACACATAGTATGAAATATCTGGTCTAGTACAGTTAGTAAGATACTGCAAGCTCCCTATAATCTGAGAATACCTTAACTGAGACATAGGAACTCCTGAAGTATTCTTAACAAGGGCAACTTTAGGATCATAGGGTGTACTAGCGATTCTACACTGTGAATAACCATATTTCTCAAGTATAGATTTCTCTATATAATGAGATTGCGATAAAGTTATTCCCTCAGCTGACTGAGTCAGCTTGAGACCAAGAATCACACTAGCCTCACCCATATCCTTCATTTCAAAATGCCTTTTCAAGAAAGCTTTTGTCTCGTTAATAATCTCAATATTGGTTACAAACAGTAATATGTCATCTACATATAGGCACAAGATGACACACTCACTACCTTTAACTTTGGTGTAGACACACTTGTCACTATCATTAATATCATAACAGAACGGCACTATAGTTTCATCAAACTTTTTAAAGCCGTCTTTACATCCATTTGATGGATGATAAGACCATGTACGGAAGCCAATGCTACAAGCATTCAGATTGTTGTCATTCTAGCTACTGGAGAGTATGTGTCAAAGTAATCAATGCCCTCTTTTTGCTTAAAACCCTTAGCTACCAGTCTAGCTTTGTACTTATCTATTGAGCCGTCAGGGTTCAACTTCCTTTTAAAGATCCATCTGCACCCGATAGTAGAACACCCAGGAGGGAGATCAACTAACTCCCATGTTCCATTAGAAACAATAGAGTCAATTCCACTCTTTACAGCGCCCTTCCAGTGCCTAGACTCTGAAGAATCCATAGCTTGTCGGAAAGTTAAAGGTTCGTCCTCGACATTGTAAGTGATAAAATCACTTCCAAAATCCTTGACTACCTTTGCACGCTTACTCCTTCGTGGTTCTTCTGCCTCCTTAGGAGTAGAGCTACTACTAGGTTCCTCCCCCACATTTGTCATCTTTTCCACATGATCAGGAATAGAACTTGATGTGCGAGTAGGATCTTCACTAGAAGTATCTTGAGGCATACCAGTCTTCATAGGGTAAACATCCTCAAAGAATGTAGCATCACGAAACTCAACTATCGTGTTTGCCACTATACCATCTATGTCAGATTTTAATACTAAAAATCTCATAGCTGTAGTGGTCTCAAGATAGCCTAGAAAGATACAATCAACAGTCTTCGGACCTAGTTTCTTTTTCTTGTGTTTAGGGACAAGTACCTTAGCAAGGCACCCCCACACACGAAGATACTTAAGACTATTCTTCTTGCTCTTCCATAACTCATAGGGTGTCTTATCCATGTGTTTCAGAGGGACTCTATTCAGAATATGGCAAGCCGTATTCAGAGCTTCTCCCCACATGTATTTAGGCAACCCAGAATTAATAAGCATACTATTAATCATGTCTTTAAGTGTTCTGTTCTTTCGCTCAGCAACCCCATTAGACTCAGGTATGTATGGTGGTGTAACTTCATGAACTATACCATTGCTTGCACAAAATTCATTAAAGGTGTTACTCGTATACTCACCACATCTATCAGATCTCAACCGTTTAAGTACCTTACTAGTTTGTTTTTCTACTTCAGTTTTATATATAATGAATTTACTAAGTGCTTCATCCTTATGTCTAATTAAATAAACATAACAGTATCTACTACTATCATCTATAAAGGTAATGAAGTATCTAAACTGGTCCTTAGTCAACACACCACCAAATTCACAAATATCAGTGTGTACTAAATCTAACAAGTCTGAATCCCTAACAATATTATGAAAAGGTTTCCTTATTTGTTTAGCAGACACAAATACTTGACATTTAGAATTCTTTTCTATAGTGTGTTTTGGAATCAACTCTAAGTTCATCATATTTTTAAGAGCACCAAAATTTAAGTGACCAAGTCTAGCATGCCATAAATCTGAAGATTCAACATTGTTAACAGAAGGAGTAATATTATTTAAAGAACCCAAAATGGGCTCAGCATTTATTACAAATAAACCATTTGACAAGTAACCCTTTCCAAAGAAAGTACCAGTACGAATAAGAACTACTTTATTACATTTGAGAGAGACTTCAAAACCATTAGCTACTAAACAGCTTCCACTTATTATATTTCTACGCATGTTGGGAACATGATGCACTCTCGTCAGGGATAGAATATGACCCGAAGGAAACTTCAAGTCCACGTTTCCTATTCCATGTACTTGAGCGGCACTTGCGTTCCCCATCGTTACTGTCAAGCTATGACTATGTTGATAAGATACAAATAAACTAATGTCAGCACAAATATGCACATTACCTCCAGTATCAATCAACCATTCATTTGACATATAAGTGGAAAATAGTACAGGGTTGTAGGTAACATACCGGTCAACGTTGGTTTCAGAAGCCAAAGCCTCACCAACAACCATGTTCGCTACAGGCCCACTTGAGGTTCCAAGCACAGCATTCGCTTGAGCTACCCCCTCGGCTTTCTTTGCTTTCTTTGTAGGGCAGTCCTTACTCCAGTGCCCAACCTGCCCACAAGACCAACATGGTTTGTTTGCCTTTGGTTTCTTGGCCTTATCCTTGTCATTCTTAGGTTTATTACTATTACCCTTCTTAGAGACAGCCTTCCTTTTCTGTCCTACAGTTGCTACATTTACCTTCGAACTTCCATGCTCAGTTGGCATCACATGTCCCTGTTTGGACTTGTGTTGTTCTTGCACCGAGATGTCCAGCATAAGGTTGGTCCAGGTGATCTCTCCTTTCTGTCTTTTCAGGGAGAGAGAGAACTCTTCCCAAGACTTTGGGAGCTTTTCAATCACACTCATCACCTTAAACTTTTCAGGGAGGTCCATTCCAGACTCCTTCAAAGCATGCACTATCATCCGAACTCATGCACTTGCTCAGTCATGGACTTATTGTCCACCAGCTTGAAATCAAGGAACCTAGCCACAGAATACTTTTCCAGACCTTGTGAGTCAGTATTATGTGTCTGGTCCAGCTTCTCCCATAAGAGTTTTGCGGTGTAGGCATCAGAGGAGTACACATCAAACAATGTGTTTGTGAGAGTAGCCAAAATGGCCGCCCTAGCCACCCCATCCTTCTCAGCCCACTTCGCAAAACCCTTAACTGATTCAGCCTTCTCTTGATCCACAAACGGCTTCTCATATTCCACAACAGGCCATAGACCCTTTACAGTCAACCACAACTTCATCCTTTTCTGCTAACGAGAAAAGCCAACACCCCCATTGAATTTCTCTGGCAAGCCAGTTAATTCAACGGGTTGTGGAAAACTATAAGTGGTCCAATCAATGACCCCAGCAGATGCAACCGAACTACCACTAGCAGGAATTTCACTCTCGTTAACCATTATGCTAAATACTATATAACGAATTATCTCTTCAAGAATGTTTGAAATAATAACTAAAACAGCAACATAGAAGCAGTTATATATCGTATTTAACAAGTCAAGGCCAAGCAAACAATTAATGAAACAAAACACGAAGGTATAAAACATGCATATCAGTAACTGTAAAAACAAAGGAAAGACAGAAGACATACCAGTAGCCATAGCTATATCAGTATATCAAACAAGTAAAAGAACAGCTGAGTCGTCAGGATTTGCTCGAAAACCTGACTGCTCTTGAAGAGATAATTGCCCCCACTTACTGTGTCAGGAAGCTTGCAACACCTCTCCCAGGATAAAACAGCTCCGAGTAATGTAACCACATCAATTAGACTACTCGACTTCGACTGGCACCTCAGTCGCCGGAAAAACCCACAAGTAAACAACTTTGACAGGAAGGGAGAAGAGAGTGTAGAGAGGAGAAGAGAATGTAGGGTATGGTGTATAAAACCCAGCAGCTTAGCTCTCTATTTATAGGAGAGGCCAAACGTAACTGATGCCACCCAATTAATATTGTAACTCACATTCCAATTAATTAGAATGAAACGGTCGATTTAATATAATCAAAACGGCTGTAACAGCTGATTTATATTAAATAAATCGTAACAGTTACGTATATATATTATCCACACATATCAGTTTTTATTTTAATTATACGAATATATATTATCAAATTCTGACCCAACATCAGGATCTGATCCATCAGGATTTGATGTCCATCAGCATTTGATCATCCATCAGGATCTGGTACTGTCAGGACTTGGCCCATCAGGATTCGGTACTGTCAGGATTTAATCCATCAGGACTCGGTACCATCAGGACTTGGCCCATCAGTATTAGATGTCTGACCAGTTCCTGATTTATTTCCAAGTACTGATCCCAATTAATATATATATATTCTAATTAAAATATTAATCAAACACATAAATAAAATCCCTCGCCCAGGTCGCCTCGAGTACGCGAGACGCCGAGACATTCTCCCAAATCGCCCTTCGACCAAGCCGACCCGACCCGAGTCTAGACGTGGCGTGGCGAGGCGGGCGGCGGTGCGCGCACGTGTGTGTGTGTGCACGTGGAGCACACAGTAACACCATGCACCATCATACACCTTAGTAGTTGTACACTATCCATGTGTGTGATTCAATATAAAGCCAATGACCCCCTTTATTTATTTCAATATGGGACAAACACATTCTCATTTCAAGCTCTTTCAAGCTACCCACTTCAACTCTATTTCTTTATGGGTTTCACTAATAAAATTACTTAGACCCACATATGAAAATTTAAGTCCTCATAGCAAGGAACAATTTCCAATCATTAAAATCCAGAATTAACATCAAGAACATAAATACTTATGCTCCAAAAACTCAATTTTCTAACATCATGGTGTAGTAAAATGGAGATGGGGGAGTCAGAAGGAGGCTGGGGTGATCAAGAAAGATAGGTGGAGAGGCTTTAAGGTGATGCAAGTGTTGCAGGTCCGGTCACGGTGCAAAACAGGGCAAGAGCTAAAAGAGAGCTATAGTAAAGAAAGGGAAGCCATCACCTTTATGTAAGACTATATTTTTATGTTATTAATTGAATGTTTAGAGTAAATTTTGGGGAATTTTAGTTGATAATTGGAGAAGAGTTTGTGTTTGAGAATTTGTGGATAAATTGAGAAAATTGCATAGTATTTGATTAGTTTATTAAATGATGTAATGGATTTTGGGATGGTAGTTTAAAATTTTGGTAAAATGAATAAAAGATAGGATTTGGGATGATTTTATAAAACAGGGGAAAAGTTGGATTTTGGAAATTATAATTTTATTTGGCTAGAGGATTTTATGAGGAGCATTATGATAATTTTTAGATTATTTTATGAGAAGTAGAAATGGAGATATGAATTTTATTATGAGAATAGAATAAAATGATTTATTAAATTAATTTGTGGAATTTGGTGACTTGGTTGAATTATATTAAATAATGGATATGGTGAAAAATTCTAAAATTTGGTTATTAACTTAAGGAGGAAATGTAGTAATTTCTAAGATATTTGGGAGTGGTAGGAGTAATCCGGTGAATTAGTTATTAAATTCGGAAAATGATTAAAATGGAGACTTTGAGGAATTCTTATAAATGGTGGGAGGTTTGATTTTTGGAGTAAGTAATTTTATTTGGCTTTGGGATAATATTAGAAGTTTTATGGAGATTTTTATTTTGATTTGACGATGAAGATCAATGGAGTTATGGATTTTACCAGTAAATGGATTATTAAACTGTCATTTCTAAGGAGGCAAGAGTATTTTAATTAATTAAAATACTTTCGGAACTCAAAAATTTGCTTATAATATATGGACACGACCGTATCGAGATGTACTATTTAATCAGATGGGTTTCATTCAGAGAGTTTGAAGAGAATACCCTATTTTAAAGGAGAGAAGAAATTAAAAGGTTAGGTATTGACGACAACAATTGTGTTTGGATAATCACTGTGTTAGTTGTTTATATTACATAGAGATTGATTCGAGAATTCTTAATTGAAGCATGGTTAATACATTCGAGTTGAGTTTATAAGCGTTTATAGAATATTAGACTTGTCGTCTAGATACTGAATTACCGTATTATGTTTAACTATAAAAGTTGACGCACGGGCTCGATATCGGCAGATCAGACTCGTGGAAATCGCAAGAGCATCAAACCAATGCATGATTGAAAGAGAAGATTATGATGCCGTAAGATAGAAGCAGAAAATATTATTACTGCGACTTACGTAATAGCTAAGGATCAGAGGCAAGTGTTACTATTCCTCATTTATCGTTCAAGTGAGTTATTTATTTAATTGTGCTACCGATATTGATGAGTAAGTATACCTACTTTATTGTTGAACATTTGGTTAAAATACTCTTTTAAATAGCGATGATTTGTTGATGATTTACTGATGAAAATTTACTATTAGTACAGTGATGTGTGAATCAATCATGCTTCCTTGTTGGAAGTAAAAACTAAACCAATTGTTTAGCTAGTCGGGATCCCACTAGTGAAACATTGAACCTATCATGTTTGATTACTCGGTTCATAATTTCTTTTAATACTTATCTTGTGATCTGAGCTTCTGACAAAAGATATTTGTTTTATGATTTATTAATATCCCTGTTTTACTATACGCTTGCTGAGCATTTCTTCCGCTCATACTTGTTTGTTTCGAAATTCTAACTTTTCAGTAAGGTAGTTTGGCGAGATCTATCCGCACATTTCGGAAATAGAAGAATCAAGACGCTATTCTGAAGATGACTCGACTCAGGATGTATGGATCTAGCGTAAGATATATTTTGTATAGTTGGATTTTAATAATTATTATTATGTATTAGATTAGTTGGTCTGGTATACTTCTTATCGAAGTTATACCAGTGGTTTAAGATTTGATCAAAGAGATTGTTGTAAGGAAGAAAGTTTTTATATAATGGAATTTGGAATCTTGTTTCTAGCACTATGACCTAAAAGATCTTGGATAGTTGGGGTTATATATGTTATATTTCAATTTTGGACAATTACAAGAAATATTTTATTATTGAAATGGTGATTTTACTTTTTAGGATTTTCGAGTAACGACCAAATCTCCTGACCCCGAATTTGGGGGCGTTACAATAACCTTATCAAACCATTATTCCAAACTCCTTGTTCACTCACTTCTCCTCCAACTTAAACCAATCTTAACATACCGCATTATTGACACATATTACTTTTCCTCACTCACTTCTCCTCCAACTTAAACTAACATACCACATTATTGACACATCTTACTTTCCCTCCTCAGGGATAGCATGGAATCGAACTTAAGACCCCCCAGGGCCCCATCCACCAAAACTTTGATACCATTAACTCTAATCAAATGCTCTAACATGGTGCAAGAAAGCATTTACCGTAGTACCCTTCGGCGGAAGAAGCCTGTTGCAGCTTCAATGGCGAGCGAGAGTTCCCCAGTCACTAGTCTAGAATCGAATTAGCTTATTATGCATTTTAAAAGTTTTGGGATGTGATAGAAAGGAAAACTTGATGTTAAACAAAATCTAGCAAGTTTGTACAAATGATATTTTATAGTATAGGCACAAGCCACTAGAAACTGTTGAAAAGATGACATGACATGAATAAACTAAAATCTGATATGTTTTCGGCCATGGTAGTATAATTTTGGTAACTAAATGAACCTTTCCTGCGAACTGCTATATATTGTGATCAGTTTGGTTGACGAGGGTTATATAAGAATATATGTTTATGTTCTTAAATTATATATTCAATTCAATTTAGCAACAAAAAAAATCATCTACTCAATTTCATTTCATCGCAAGGTTCATTTTTCATTAATTCTAACTATAATTACAAATGGATCCATTGTGAAATAAAAATTAGGATATATTTATTGCGTATTAACTGCTATAGTTTGTGAATTTCGAGTTTTGATTATTTCTCTCGTGTTTCGTTACCAGATTATAGTCATTACAAATATGCCTACATATCTCAATGAATGCCGAGAAACAAGTCAAAATATGTACTTTTGAGAATGAGGGGTCAAGCCCTCTATATAGACATTGGGTGCATTGGACTTTGAGTAGGGTTTGGAGATTTATTGGGGAAGTCAACTAGGTGGAATTTTAGATCTTTCCCCCTAGGATGATTCCTATTGGGTCTTAATGTCTTGGGAGCCACTCCTCGTAGGCATTGGCATCTTGTTGGACCGAATAACAGAGTATAATTATTAGCTGAAATATTAATTACTCCCTCCGTCCCATCCATTTCTTAACATAAATTTTTCACTTGCGTGGCACGCATTTTAAGGCTCTTATAAAGTATAGTTCAATAACTTATTTTTAAAATTTTCTTTTTCTGTATAAAAATAGGATTGTTCTATTTTTATACAAAAAAAAATTCAAAAATAAGTTATGGAACTATCATTAAAATCTACCTTAAAATGCGTGTCGAACCCCCGTCCCCCAATGTTAACTACTGGGTGGGACGGAGGGAGTACGAATTTAGTAATTAATTAGGGTTTTGGACCTCATTAATGGATTTTGTTTTTGGACCAAACTAGGTTTAATTAGTGTTACATCAAATGTGCTTTAGGACTTATTTTTAGCCCATATAATTTGCCCCCAACTTCTGGAAAAACCTCAAGAATTTTCGTAGAAGTTACAATTGCCTTTATCGAGACTCAGGGTCCATTTCCATTTCGGTAATGTTTGTCAAATATCATCTTGATGTAAACTGTGAAGTGACCTACACATGATTTACCTAATTCGAGGTTAAGCAATGACTTTCAATGACTCTTGTTCATTGAATTTAGGTCCTTATCATTTATAAGGAATTATTAATAATAATCCTGATTTTCTTTGTACTGACAAGTATTTTCTCTTATTTTTGATAAATTTATTAAAATAACATCAACACAATCTTTTCTGAAATGATTTTATAAATTATCCCCTATTTTTCTAGAATATTTGTAATTTTATATCTAATTTTTCTCGAGAAATATCATTTTCTAACTAATTTTTCCATTTTTTCTAGATAAATTAATTTTACTGGTAAATCTTCTACCAGGAAATCGACCAGGATTCTTGGTCGATTTCGACCAGGATCCTTGTCGAATTAAGCTCCTAGAATTCTTCTGGTCGAATTCGACCTAGATCTTGACCGAATTATAGGCAAAAATTTCAGTCTGATCGAGGGACTTTCGATCAGAATTCCTAGTCAAATTCGACTAGAATCCTGATCAAATTAAGGTCCTTTTTATCACCCTAATCGAAGGTTTTTAAACAAGAATTCCTAGTCGAAATCGACGAAGATCCTGATTGAAAATTTTGCCTTTATTTTTCTCCAATATTTTCCAAAATTCTTTTTGGGCTTTTGAGCCTTGGGCTTTTCTAATAAATCTTTTTGGCCCTGAAGTCCTGGTCGATTTTGACCGAGATTTGGGTCAAATTAAGGCCATTTTTTCACTCCAGTCTAAGGTTTTTCGACCAGGAATCCTGGTCGAAGGTTTTTTGACCAGGAATCCTGGTCGAATTAAGGCCATTTTTTGAGCTAGATCGAAGTTTTTTGATCAAAATTCTCAGTTGAAATCGACTGGAATCATCAAAAAACTTTCCTTTTATTTCATTCAAATAATTGTACTTTGAAAAACTTCTGGATATTCGCGTGTCATGTATATGTCTCTTTAGCGTAAAATACCTTATACATGATGATGTCTTGTACGTGCTTGTGAAAATTAAAAGCTTGAATGTACGTCATTGTCAATTTTGATAAGTATGGCATGCTATCACCCTGTGAGATCTTGAGCCTTAATTTACGATTGATACATCTTTTATCAATCTATGTTTTTGTGGTGAGTTATTCGTCATTGTACGTGTGGCTCTAGAACTTGTTTAAACCAGGTCGTGCGCATATTTATATTGTGTATTGTGTAAAAATGATAAAGGCACTAGGATTAACTGTATTGTCCCAAACAATACCCTTAAAAATAATCCTTAGTGAGCCCCCTTGAGCCTATATCCTTTTTCTTCGTATATCACCATCTAAATTTTTGAGCTTATATAATTCTTCTTGTCTTGATTGACTAGTAAAGCATTGTGATGTATACATGAGATTGGTAATATATTAAGTGTGGGGATATCTTTGTTATTGTGTGAAAATTTGGGTGGGAATTGGATTGGCTTGGCTACTTCCTCTCCGTGGCACTTCAATAAAGTCACTCGAATCAATAAAAAAAGGGAGGAACAACAAAAAAATAGACAAAAGAAAAAGTTAAAAAAAGAAAAAAAAAACGAAAAAAGAGAAAAAAAGAAATCTCTCTGTGAAAAGAAAGAGATAGAGAATGCATGTTCAATGGTCCTTGCAATGTGATATTTATGAGTTTACATTTGTATGTGGGATGATATCTCAAGGTTAGTTTCATGTTATGTGCTTCAAGTATATATGAACATTATGCTCTATTAGTTGTCAAGTTAGCCACTTGTTAGCTTATTTCTTTGACATCCTACATATCACCTAAGCCTCGTTACAATCCTTGAAAAAGACCTTTTGATTTATATGAACACAAAGTCTAGAGATTTTGGTGGACAAGCAAGCTTATGGTAGCACATGTGTATTTGATTGAACTTGAGTGATACAGTTGAACCTAAACACTTGTGTGATTTGAGTGTTTGTGAGGTTATTTTCCATCCTAAGCATGTTATTTTCTTGTTGATTGAGACTTTGATGTTATTATGATATTTTAGTCTTTTGAGACTATGTGTGCGTGCTTGAATAGTTGTGTTGGTGTGTAAAGTCAAGGAATCACATTATATGACATCTAAAAGCTATTACATGATTAAGTTTGCATGTGTGGAGTGCTATGATATTTTCATGTTTAAGACTTGGCAGTTAGAATAAAAATTAGGAATTTTATGGGTAAATTCACTACAAACCCTCACGAGACCATACTCGTCCACTAGGGCTACCTTGGGGTTTAAAGTGCTTGTTGCATATGCCAAATGCAACCGTGATCACCTACGGAAGTGGTATTAGTTAGTTAGGATTTAGTTTTTTTCTTTCTTCTTTGCCCAAGGATGTGCAAGATGCTAAGTGTGGGGATGTGATAAACGTGCATTTAATAATAATATTGTCCCTATATTTAAGTTACCTTGCATTAATTTGGATTTTTATTTAATAAATTTAATGTTTTATTGTAGGTATAAAGGAGTTATAATAAAGGAAGACTTGGAGCTTGAATAACAAGAGTTGGAAATTAATTTGATTAAAAATCGGATTTTATGGGTCGCTTGCGCAGTCTACACTGTTTGGGCCATATCTGGAGTTCTAGAAGTCCGTTTTAGACGATTCAATAGCCCACAGAAAGCTTATGAGAAGGGCTTCAATTTAGAAGTGATCTTGGTATCAGAATTCAACCGCATCAGCCTAGAACTAGAGCCCAAAAGTCAGCTACGAATTTTCTTTCTTGGAATTCAATTTTGATTGGGAAATCTCCTTGTATTTGTGTTAAATAATTAAAAATACTTTTATTAGAGGATATTATTATTAGATACATCTGACCTAATATAGGGATATGACGGAAAAGACAAGGTGCCGTGCAAGGGAGGAGGAGAAGAAGCCGTCAACAACGAGGAATTCAGCCATTGAAGACATTCAATTGGCTTTGTTTTCACTTTATATTTTTATATCTCTTCTTATGATTTTGTATTGGTTAATTTTGAATTGTTTTGATACGTTGATTATGAATTAATTTTATAAATTTAGATTTTTTATGGAACCCTAGCATAGGATTGTTGATGTTTTGAAAAGAAGTACTATTTGCAGTTACAGTTTATTCGTTCAAGTGGATTTCATGATATATATTTGTTATTGTTTGGCCAACTCTAGTAGATTGTTGAGTTAATTGTAATACTGAGAAGGTTATGGTTAACTGACAAAATACTTGAATGGTGCATGCATATATCTGTTGATACAAATTTTGTGATGGTATAGACATATATCATTACCTTGCATAATCGTGTAAAATTGGTGCTTAATTGTATTCTGGAAGTTGAATTGGGTATAGACATATGTTAATTTAATTACAAAATCTATAACATAGTGATTTCAAAAGAAACCTATGATCTATGAATGTTTGGTTACTAGACTGTGATTTTGCTATAGTATTACACTGCTTTATTGCCGACATGAACATATTAAGGGGAAGTAATTATCTTGAATTATCTTCTCGTATCTAAAACTCTCGTAACTCTCTTTGCTAGTAAAATATTTGTTAGTTAATTTAGTTATAACTTGATTAGTTTAATTAGAAAAACCAAACTCAAATATTGTGTTCTATAATCGAATTGTTTGATATTAATTACGATTTACACAAATCGACAGTCCTTGAGGAACGATATCTGGTATTTACTACTGTATTACTTGCTTGCGATTGTATACACTTGCACATCTGTATTTTACGCAACAGTCTACATTAGACAATGCCCAAAAATTCCTCCCATTTTTAAAGGGCATTCCATCGTTGAGAAGAACCCCAAATTAAAAGAAGAATTTATGTATCTTGTATGGGAAGGGGTAATTGGGGAAACCTTTTTAGAAAATCTTTTGGAAAGGTTGTTGATGGCAATCCAAAAAGAATCACTTTAAATGCGGAGGAGCAGGCCGCCTACGAGGATCTTACCAAAGACGACGACCAAACTCTCAACCAGAGTCTCCTAATTTTCATTTTTTTTTTTGCATTATTTACTTGTTTATGTGTATGTCCTATACCAACATTGCATTTGTTCTTTTTTGTTTTCAACTGCTGCAAATATTATGGAGGCTAAAAAGCCTACCGACGAGGAGACTTCCCGCATGAAAAGGGCTAAGCGAGTTGCTAATCCTCGGGGCAAACCTATAGATCCCCTCTTATTGAGGCCTCACAAAGCCCTCAAGAAGGATTTAGTTGTCGTGGATCCAGATGGGGGCCTCATTTTGTCAGCATCCAGTCTATTGTTTACAGCCCCCCTAGGGGTTCAGGAAGCAGGACTCCGTGGTTTGATCAACGAAGCATTTTGTTGACTAGTCCCTCAATTCCATCACCCCTTGTGATTATCGGGACATCGTCACCGGGGGTGACATCGAGAGAACAAAGCTCATGGGTGCTCAGGCCATGGCAACGGTAATCTTCGATCCTACTTCTTTTAATATCCATTTGTTTACTATCGTGTATTTTCTTGTGTGCTAATCTTTTCTTGCAGACTAATGTTCACTTTCAGGGGGCCATTCATCAGGCCAAGTCCTGGAAGAACCAAGCCAAGGCTCAGGAAATAAAGTTTCAAAAGCTGAAGTCCAAGCACGAGGACTAGGAGGAGAATCTGAAGAGGGAGGATGATAAGCTGGCCACTATGCACTCTGAGCTGATGGACCTAAGGGCCAAGAAGAAGGAGATCATTGATCTTACATGGACTCCAAGGAGTTTGAGGCCGTTATGGAGAAACATGACGATATCCTCTACCCCAGTCGATACCGAGGGGTGGAACGAGGCTTTGAAGGCGATTTTGAAGAGGCATCCCGGGTTGTTCTCTCCGACTGACTTCCCTAGCCCTCACCCTCCAGCCATTCCCCAGACCGCAGTAGCCGAGGAGGAGGAGGAAGAGGATCATGATAGTCAGATGGAGAGAGAGAGAGAGAGAGAGAGGATCCTTGATCCCACTATATCTCCTCTATAGAAGGTAGCTGCTACACCACCACTTCTACCCCGCTTCTAGTAGCAGAGATGCATGTTCTCAACCGAAGGGGGACGAGAAGGGATCAGACTCCTCTAAGACTTCTTGGATCCTAGTCTTTAGCTTTTAGCCCTGCGTGGCTTAACTTTGTATTTATAGCTTGTTTTCGATTAAACTTATAGCCTTAAGGCTTTTATTTATCGTACTTTTATTTTATTTTCCTTAACTTGTTGTCTTTTGGTACTTGGCTACTCTAGCTTGCAAGTTCAATATGCTTGATGCACAACAAATATAAAAACTTAAATAACTAAAACTGAAAACCAAGTTGCATAAATAATTCTAAAAGGGGTTCCACCCTTAAATAATACTCTACTTCCTACTCGAAGCTACAAGCTCTGGAATGGTTTCATCGGACCTTATTTCTACTTCTCCTAATAAATATAAAGCTACGTCCTACTAGGATAGTTAAACATAATAAACTTTGAGGTTTTATGTGTGCCAAGTGCGAGGCACCTTATTCCTCTCCAAAGTCTTCAACTTATTTGAACCTCGTCCTAGAGTCCCCTTGACTCGATACGGTCCTTCCCAATTATGGGCCAGCTTCCATTTCTGTCGAACTCCGAATGCTTCAATCTTTCTGAGAACCAGGTCCCTCTGACGGAAGAACCTTTCTTTCACCCATAGGTTATAGTTGAAAGAAGCTTTATTCTGATGTTCCACATTCCTTGCGTTAGCTTCATTCCCCACTTCATCAATTAAGTCGAGGGCAAGACTCATTCCTTCTTCATTGGTTTCTTACTTAAAGGCTTCCACCTGAGGGGATACATGAGTAATCTCAACGAGCACAACAGCTTCAGCCCAATAAGCCAACAGGAACATAGTTGCCCCAATTATCACTTTGCAGGTGGTACGATACGCCCACTATATGGGTAACAACTCATCCACCCAAGTGTTCCTAGAACATTCAACCTCTTTTTCGGTCCATAAAGGATAATTCGATTAGCAACCTCTTTAAATATCACATGCTTTTTTACAATTAATTAATAAGATAATTAATGAAATGTATTTAGCATGCATTTATATGAATCCACCAATTAAAATTCTCCACTTTACCAACTTAAAACTATCACATCATTTTTGGAATAATTTATTAATAATAGTTATCACAACAAATTTTATATATATATATATATATATATATATATATATATATATATATATATTTGGTATCCTATATATAATTTTTGTTCACTTACCACATTTCATTCTTATATAAAAAAATTTGAGAAAATATTTATGTAATGTTTAATTGGGATAAATAGAATATAAGATAATGGTCATCTGATTTTCAAATTTTAATTTTTTTCTACTAATACATTCCTAACAATATAAATTATAGTACACACTTTTGAATTTTGGATAAAATGTTATATTCCTTGTCATACTAATATTCTTCACAAATATTGTTTTAATGAATTTGTAGTCTTTGAATTTTTTTTTCAAATATTTTCACCAATCTTTATTAATTTCTTTGATTTTATTAATCAATTTCATTTTATTTTAGGGATATTTACAAAAGTATCTAAATTTTTAAAAGTATTTTCAATCTAAAATTGCAGATGAGGTTGCAAATGTTACAAATCAGATTGTAAATGTTGCAGAACAGGTTGCAAATGTTATATTTGAGGTTGTAAATCAGGATGCAAAGCTTGCACTTTTTTTTGAAAAAAATTTCTACAATATGAATAATTAAAAAAAACCCTTTATTTTATTATATGCAACCAAACATAACATTAAAAAATTGGGAGGGCGTGGGCCTTTACCGTTTTACAATTACTCCATCTGTCCCTTAAAACTTTTCTCATTTCCCCTGGACACGTTTGCCAACGCACACTTTTAATCGTTAATATCTTTAATTTTGTATTAGTTTTAAATTTAAAAACTTCACTGTATTAAAGTACTCATAAATACGAATCCAACAAGATCACTCACGACTATATTTGATCTTATAGAATAGACGTAAATTAATAATTTGTCTCATGTTATGAACAGTCCCGACATTTCAAATGAGAAGAACAATAAGGGACGGAGGGAGTAGAAGTTTTCTCAAGCAAGTGTCGCTTACCGGCAGACAAGTATTCGCAGGCCAACTCATTCACGCCTGTACACGCGCCACTGAAATTATATCCATCTTTAATCATGTTATGCTGCTGGCTTTATTACCGGTAACAGCGATGATTAATTTAATTCTATTTTCTTATAATGAATCTACTAGTATTAAATTTTCATTAAATTTTTGATGATTGGATGCTTATATTTTACTCCCTCCGTCCCAGAATACAAGTCTCTTTTGGAAAAATTACGCATCTTAAGAAAACATTAATTAGATGATACATTTCCTCTTATGCCCATTATAAATGCATTGACTTTTAAGAACATGAGCTATTTTATACTCTTGGTCATTTCTCATTAATTGCTATATAATTTTCAAAATGGGTAGTTTAGGAAAATTATTACAAATTTACATTGAAAATTGAAAATGGACATGTATTATGAGAAAAAAAAATTCCTCAAAAGAGACTTATATTATGGGACGGAGGGAGTATTGAATTCTAGATATCTACATATCAGTTTATAGTTATCAATGATTTTTGAATTGTGCCAACAACATGTTGGTGCAGTGGTTGAGCCACTGGCCTCCTTTGAAGGAGGTCAGGGGTTCGACTCCTGCGTGTGCGTGAGTTTCCTAGTTTGTATTAGGTTTCCTTTCTATATTTGTAATTCTGTACTTGGCCGGGGGTCCTTCGGAAACAGCCTCCCTATTGTACAGGGCATGGTCTGCGTACATCTATCTACCCTCCTCAGACACCACTTTGAGTGGTATTATAACTGAGTAAGTCTTGTTGTAATGATTTTTGAATTGTATATTCTTATGACAGCATCTTCAACGGTGTAAGGCACTTAGGAAAAATTCAAAATAAATTACCTTAAATAAGATATATAGAAAATTTGTAAAATTTTGTCCATTCCAATGGGACAAAACTCTTAGTTAAAATATAGATAAACACAATAGGTTGATTATATTTGTCGAACCTTTAGCAACCTCTAGTTTAACTCCACATAATCAATTACCATATAAAAATAATACTCCCTCTGTCTCTAAATAAGTTGCATGTTTTGACTGGACACGTTTGCCAACGTACACTTTTGATCGTTAATATCTTGAATTTCGTATTAGTATTAAATATAAAAACTTCACTGTATTAAAGTACTTATAAATACGAATCCAACAAGATCACTCATGACTATATTTAGTTTTATAGATTATACGTAAATTAGTAATTTGCCTCATGTTATGAACAGTCCCGACATTTCAAACGAGCAACTTAATAAGAGACGGAGGGAGTACATTCTATTTTTAACAACTTGAAATAATAATAACATACCATTTTTAAAATATAGCCAACCAATATAGTCAATCCAATTGGAGTAAAACACGTTACACAAAACTCTTAGGTAAAAATATAGATAACCACAATAGGTTGACTATATTTGTCGAACCTTTAGCAACCTGTAGTTTAACTCCACATCATCAATTATCATATAAAAATAATACATTCTATTTTTAACAAATTGAAATAATAATAACATACCATTTTTAAAATATAGCCAACCAATATAGTCAATTCCATTGGAATAAAACACGTTACAGGTTCAACAAATTTTACATAATCATTATTTAGCCAATCATTTTACAAAACACCGTTGGAGATGCTCTGATATACTTGTTTGGATTTGGATACTTGTATTTTTAAATATCTATTATTAAATTGGATTTGATATAATTAATGCACATCCCTTAAGTTTTGTAATATTGAATTTTAGAAAAGAATAGAAAATGATTTATTTTCTTTTCTCTCTAAATATTTCCAAAAGTGGGAAGAAGATTTTGTAAACAAATATAACATTGTTATAAATATGAACATGATTTGATTGTCAAAAGTTGTAGCACACCAACCAAGGTCGGCTAAGAAATTAGGAGCTGTAAGTCAATACACGGGGCCGCAAAAATTATAGTGTTTTCATATTTAATTGGCGGTGTCTATTACCCTATAAATAGACATGAATGTACTTGTGCAACACACACAAAAGAAAACTATAAAACGTATACTCCTGCTTTCTTTTATCAGCCCCATCTCTTCTCTTATAGATATAATTCCTTTTACAATAAGTTGATTGATTATTATTATTATTATTATTATTATACTTTATTTACAATACGTTATCAGCACGAGTCTCTGCCCGAGTAAGATTTGAAGTAAGGAGGTACTGCCCGAGTAAAGTTTATTAAAGAAGAAGGTACTGCTCAAATAAATTCTATTAACGAAGGAGGTACGCTCTATTTTTAACTTATAAATATGGTTATAATATCCTTGTTTATATTACTCTTTAATATATTAAATTTGTTGCACTATGAATATTATTATAAAGTTTCTGGCTAGCGATGCCGTTGTAACTTTTAAATAAACTGGCTGGCTATGCCGTCGTAATTTTTAAATAGACTGGCTGGCTATGCCGTCGTAACTTTTAAATAAATTATGTCATTATATGTTTGTATGTGTTTAATTGTTTATGTTTAACATGCCATATTGTTATACCATGTTTTGAATATTTATTTTGCGTTCAGAATGGCGAATCTTGCAAAATTAGATTTTGTTGCTTTGGATGTGTCTGGGGATAATTATCTGTCTTGGGTACTCGATGCGGAATTACACCTTAGTGCCAACGGGCTAAAGGATACCATAGAAACAGGAAAAACCCCAACTGTTGAACAAAATGCCAAAGCAATTATTTTCCTTAGGCACCACATTCACGAAAACTTAAAATATGAATACCTCACAGTCAAAAATCCACTCACTCTTTGGACCAATCTTAAAGATAGATTTGACCACCAAAAACTTGTCCATCTGCCACATGCCCGTTATGACTGGATCAATTTGAGGTTACAAGATTTAAAATCTGTTGCTGAATATAATTCTGCCTTATTTAAAATAAGCTCAAAGATAATCCTGTGTGGTGAGAAAGTCACTGATGCTGAGATGATTGAAAAGACCCTTTCAACCTTTCATCCCAACATTATGATCTTGTCACAACAATACAGGGAACGCAATTTCCAGAAATATAGTGAGCTGATATCTCTCCTTCTTGTGGCTGAGAAAAATAATGAGTTGTTGCTGAAAAATCATCAGATACGTCCCACAGGCTCTGCCCAGTTACCTGAAGTACATAACACGTCATTCCGGAAGAATGAACGTGGGAAAGGGCATAGAAGAGGACGAGATTATGGACGAAATCGTGGACGTGGAAATTTTCGTGGTCGATTTCGAAATAAGTATAACTCTGGCCACCTGAAGTGGTAACGTGATGGTTACAACAACTCTAGTCACCAGAAGTGGCAAAATGAGGTGCCAAATAAAAGGAAGGCACCACAGGAAGGAGATACTAGAGATATATGTTTTAGATGTGGGGCTCATGGACATTGGACTCGTACTTATCACACACCTAGACATCTTGTAGATCTTTACGAGTCATCTCAAAAGCAGAAGGGGAAAAGGGTGGAAACAAATTTGGCTAGTTTTAATGATGAACCAATCAACAAAACTGCAAATGGACTAAATGATAGTGTTAATCTTTACTACGACTTAGATGATTAGTTTTCATATGTATCTATTTGAATTCATGTTCCTTATGTATCTGCTTCAATTTCATGTTTTTCATATACTTGTTTTATGTTCTTGTTTTAAGTACATGGTTTGCTTTAATAAAATTGTTGTTCACTGATATATGTGCACAGCATAAAATATGGGAGATTTATGCATTGCTGATTGCGCCACCACTCACACTATTCTACAAAATCAGAAATACTTCTCACAATTTATTAAAACCAGCTCACATGTTTGGACGATTTCGGGTACATCAGATATAATAGAGGGTTTTGGGAAAGCTAGTTTTATCCTACCAAATGAGACACAAATCCAAGTACATAATGCTCTATATTCTAGTAAATCCACTAAAAATCTTTTGAGTTTTAAAGACATTCGTCTTAATGGTTTCCACGTAGAAACTACTAGTGAGAATGAAAAAGAATATCTCCTTATCACTTCAATTACCTCAGGCCATAAGAAGATCTTAGAAAGATTACAATCAATCTCTTCGGGATTATATGCTACAAATATTAGAGTCATTGAGTCTCACAATATCGTCATTCCAAAAATCATAGACCCACAATCACTAACCCTTTGGCATGAAAGACTTGGTCATCCAGGAGTATCTATATATGATGCGTCGTATAATAGAAAATTCTATAGGACATCCTCTTAAGAATCAAAAGGTCATACCTCAAAATGAACTTCCCTGCCCAGCATGTTCATTAGGAAAACTAATTGTCCGACCATCTCCAGTTAAACTTCAAACAGAGTCTCCAAGTTTCTTAGAAAGAATTCAAGGTGACACTTGTGGTCCTATTCATCCATCATCCGGCCCATTCAGATATTTCATGGTTCTAATCGATGCATCAACTAGATGGTCTCATGTATGTCTGCTCTCTACACGGAATACAGCTTTTTCCAAACTACTTGCTCAAATAATCAAATTGCGAGCTCAATTTCCTGACCATCCCATTAAATCAATTCGACTAGACAATGCTGCTGAATTTACATCTGCAAGTTTCAATGATTATTGTATGTCAGTAGGAATCTCAGTCGAACACCCTGTAGCTCACGTGCATACACAAAATGGCTTAGCAGAATCTCTAATTAAAAGGCTTCAACTTATTGCACGTCCCTTACTTCTAAGAGCAAAGTTACCTACATCTGTTTGGGGTCACGCAATACTTCATGCTGCAAGTATAATTAGGATAAGACCATCTGCTTACCACAAACAATCACCTCAACAGTTAGCTTTTGGACAAATTCCTAATATCTTACACTTTAAGGTGTTTGGTAGTGCTGTATATGTTCCCATTGCACCTCCACGGAGATCCAAAATGGGTCCACAAAGAAGTGTAGGCATATATGTTGGTTTTGACTCACCATCTATCATAAGATATCTTGAACCATTAACTGGTGATGTGTTTACTGCTCGTTATGCTGATTGTCATTTTGAGGACTATGTGTTCCCTCCATTAGGGGGAGATAATGTTTTGCATAAATTAAATTCTGAACTATCATGGAATGCATCAGGACTAAATGCTATTGATCCACGTACTAAACAATGTGAATCTGAGGTTTTAAGAATCATTCATATGCAAAATATTGCTAATCAAATGCCGGATGCTTTGAACGATTCCAGACTTATTATAAAATCGCATATACCTGCTGTTAATGCTCCGGCCAGGGTTGAAATCCCTATTCATAAATCAATTCCTGAAGAATTGGTTGGTGATTCAAAACCACGCCAGAAGCGTGGTAGACCTATTGGTGCGAAAGATGTTGTACCACGAAAACGAAAATTGAATGGACATGCCCCTAAAGTGGCAGATGTTCCTGAAGTAACTACATCAAAAACCCCAGAAGTGGTATCACCTCCTGAAGAGGTTCAAGCCCCTGAAGTGGCTGTGACAAAACCACCCGAAGTTGTATTACCTCCAGAAGAGGATATTGCCCCTGAAGTGGCACATGCTTCCATAAAAGCAAAGGTACCTGAAAATTATGAGATCTCAATGAGTTATGTACATAACGGAAAATTATTGGATCGTGGGAGTAGTGAGGTTGATGATGTATATGCTTTTCCGTGGCATGTGATATTATTATGAACTCCGATCCTGAACCACAAAGTGTGGAAGAATGTCGACAAAGAGATGATTGGCCAAAATGGAAAATTGCAATTCAGGAAGAATTGCAATCCTTGCGCAAGAGAAATGTATTTGGACCTGCAGTCCGAACACCAGCTGGTGTGGTTCCCATTGGAAATAGATGGGTGTTTGTACGAAAACGAAATGAGAAAAATGAAATTGTGAGATATAAGGCCCGGATGGTAGCCCAGGGATTCTCTCAAAGGCCTGGATTTGATTACCAGGAAACTTACTCTCCTGTGATGGATGGAGTTACTTTTCGTTTTCTTATGGGTATGGCTTGTATGGAAAAATTGGAAACACGTCTGATGGACGTTGTGACAGCCTACCTTTATGGATTACTTGATAGTGATATTTATAAGGAAATCCCTGAAGGATTAAAGTTAGAGGAAACTAAGCCTCTACATTTATATTCAGTTAAACTACAACGATCATTATATGGATTGAAACAATCTGGTCGTATGTGGTACAACAGGCTTAGTGAATATTTATTGAATGATGGGTATATAAATAATCAAGTGTGTCCATGTGTGTTTATCAAAAGGTCACAATCTGGTTTTGTTATTATTGCAGTATATGTGGATGATTTGAATATTGTAGGTACTTCTAAAGATATTACTAATGCTGCTAACTATTTGAAAAATGAGTTTGAAATGAAAGATCTTGGAAAGACAAGATTTTGTTTAGGTATACAGGTGGAGTACTTATCTTCAGGCATATTTGTTCATCAGTCAACCTACACAGAAAAGGTTCTTGATTGATTCTACATGGACAAATCTCATCCACTAACAACACCGATGATTGTTCGATCACTAGAAGTTGAGAAAGATCCTTTCCGTCCTAGAAAAGAAGATGAAGATGCACTTGGGGCTGAAGTTCCATATCTTAGTGCAATTGGAGCTCTTATGTATCTTGCAAATAACACACGACCTGATATTGCATTTGCTGTGAACTTGTTGGCGAGATTCAGTTCTGATCCAACTAAAAGGCATTGGGATGGAATCAAACATATATTCAGATATCTTCGTGGGACAATTGATCTTGGACTATTCTTCCCAAACAGTTCAAAATCGCAACTAATTAGATATGCAGATGCGGGATACATGTCAGACCCTCATTTTAGGCGATCTCAAACAGGTTATATATTTACATATTGTGGAACTGCTATATCTTGGAAGTCTACAAAACAGACTATGGTGGCAACTTCATCAAATCATGCAGAGTTACTAGAAATTCACGAAGCAAGCAGAGAGTGTATTTGGTTACGATCTATCATTCAACATATTTGAGAATCATGTGGTTTATTAGGTATCTCAGACAGTCCTACAGTTATGTTTGAAGATAACTCAGCTTGTATTAAACAACTCAAGGAAGGCTACATCAAAGGGGATCGAACAAAACATATCTTGCCAAAATTCTTCTACACTCATGAACTACAAGAGAATGGTGACATTGATGTACAACAAATTCGGTCATGTGATAACCTGGCAGATTTACTTACAAAGTCACTACCTACATAAACATTTGAAAAGTTGCGAAATAATATTGGGATGCGAAGATTGAGATCTTTGCAACAACAAGATGTCAAATTGTGAGACATTTGATTCAGGGGGAGATTGTACTCTTTTTCCTTCGTCAAGGTTTTTATCCCACTGGGTTTTTCCTTGCAAGGTTTTAACGAGGCAGTCAATCTCTGTAATAACTCACATTTGATAATCAAGGGGGAGTGTTATAAATATGAACATGATTTGATTGTCAAAAGTTGTAGCACACCAACCAAGGTCGGCTAAGAAATTAGGAACTGTAAGTCAATACACGGGGCCACAAAAAATTATAGTGTTTTCATATTTAATTGGTAGTGTCTATTACCCTATAAATAGACATGAATGTACTTCTGCAACACACACAAAAGAAAACTATAAAACGTATACTCCTACTTTCTTTTATCTGCCCCATCTCTTCTCTTATAGATATAATTCCTTTTACAATAAGTTGATTGAATATTATTATTATTATACTTTATTTACAACAAACATGATTTTCTTTTCAAATCTTTAGAAATCTTTTCTTTTCTTTCTACAAATATTTTTGGGAACAAGTTCAAGAAATTAAATCTTCACATTTCTTTTCTTTTCTTTCAAAAAAAAAGTTTTTTTTCTTTAAAAAAAAAAGTTTGTGGAACACAAAAAGAACAAAGGAGCCGAAATTGGAATTTATTTGGTACATTGAACTTCTTGAACCTAACAGTCTAACACTATCTTCAATTTGCAACACAAAAAAGATTTACTAACCAGAGTAAAACTAGTTAAAAAAATAAATGTAAAAATGATACAACAATGACATTCTATAGCAACTTAACACTATCAACACCCTGCATTATATACAAATGCTAACATTTAGCCGGAGATAGAAACACTTGACTTTGCACCACTGTTTTACCTATCTTGAAACCGGGAACCACCGTGAATGCCACCGTAAAACCACGGTCACCGGCCGAGCTAGATTCATTACTAACAACACTCTCCATATATACTTCAGAAAATCTACATTTCTTACCTACTTGAAAAACACTCAATTCTTTTCCATTACCAAATGAGAAGGCCAAGCAATGTAAAATCCAGACCCTCCTAGCCATTTCAGCAAATGATTCGAAAAACGGAGTCTCCGGGAACTCCCATGCATTTATCATTTTCCTTTGTTTCAAATTCCCATAGAATGAGGCCTCCATTTTCGGGTGAACCAGACGTAGATATTTCGATCTTGTGAATTTCGCAAATGAAGAATTGGGATGAGTTTTCAAGAAACTAACTGAATTAACTGACTTTAATTTCTTGAATTGGTCAATATGGTATGGCACAAAAGAGTCACATGACTGATCATTTTGTAAAGAAAATGTAGGATTTTCGAAACCTTGAAACATTTCTTGGCACACAAATGATTCAAAAACAAAACATTTATGATTCTTGTTTGAAAAACTCAAGTTGGGATGGATTGAATCAACAGCAACATCAATATTCCAACTTGAAGACTCCATTTCTTGAACCAAAAGCTTGACAAAGCTTCTAACAGATCTTGTTGCATATTGTAAAACCAATATGAAATCTTTAGGATTTGAAGCAGAAAGATTGATGTTTTCAAGTATCGAAAAACATCCACTTGAGTTTAGTTTTTTTTCAAGTGATTTGTTTTTCAACATTGTGTCTTTAAGCTCACCTTGAAGATTCAAAAGTTTGTGTTTTTTAGCTTCAATCTCAGCTTCCATTTTCTTGATTGTGATCTCATACATCTTCATAAGACTTTGTTGTTCTTGAATCTCAGTAAGTAAAAGAGTGACATGGGGTGGTGAAGAATCAACTTGTTTTTTCAAAAACCTCTGTTTTAGCTCAGAAAGTTTTCGAAGTTCATCGACAACACCTTGATCAGCTAATTGTATAGCTTCACCATTGTACTTTGGAAACTGAGCCATTTGTAACTCAGCATAAGAAGCTTTGATTGTAGAAATAGTAGCAAAAAGCTTGGCCACAAAAGCTTCCATGGCTGCCCTGTTTTTGGACTTGACCTCATCATTTTTCTTAAGTTTTTGGTCACCATTTTTGGTTTTTTCTTGGGGAATGAGCAAACAAAAGGGATTGTTAGTGAGGGTTTTTGTAGGTGTTTTGAGGTGGATTACTTTGAAGAATGATTTGGTAAATTTGCTTTTGGTTGAAGATGAAGAATGAGATTTGATTGAATCCATAATAGTGTTTAAGATAGAAGAGTTGTGTGAGATAAAGCTTAAGAAATATTTGAGGGTTTAGTAAATTGATGTAGGAAAATGAATTACAAGGGTTTTGAGAAAAGAGAAAGTGGAAAATAAAGTGTGGGGGCAATGACAGGGTTTAGAAGAAAAAGAGAGGTATTTTATCGGATACTAAGAGCATCTCCAACGGGAATAGCTAAAATAGGCTGGCTAAATTGAACCTGTAGGACATTATGTAAAATTTGTTGAATCTGTAAGATATTTTACTTCAATGGTATTCTATAATAGTTCGTATACTAAGAAAAATGTACCTTAAAAAAAATTGACAATGACACAGTGTACATTTATATTCATATATGTGCAATGTGCTTAGAGCATCTCCAATGGTGTTGGCTAAATTGGTTGGCTAAAATGATATAAAATATTGATTATGTAAAATTTACTGAACCTGTAAGGCGTTGTGCTCCGATGATATTGGCTATAATGATTGACTATTTTTTAAAAATGGTATGTTATTATTATTTCAAGTTATTATAAATAGAATGTATTATTTTATTATGGTAATAGATGATGTGGAATCTTCTTACAGGTCTTTAGAGGTTCGACAAATATAGCCAACATCACGGGGTTGGCTAAATTTTTAGACAACAGTAATGTATGGTTGGAGTGAAGAATTTTTTACATATTCTCTATAAATTTTATTTATGGTATCAATTATCCAATTTTACCTAAGGGTTTTGGAGGGTTGGAGATGCTAAGAGCATCTCCAATGCAAGAGACCCCTTAGGTAAATTTTAAAATTAATTACCATAAATAAGAATTATAAAGAATGTGTATAAAAATTTACACACAAAACTGTTATCTATAATTATAGATAATCTCTTGATGTTGGCTCTTTTTGTCGAACCTCTAGAGACCTGTAGTGAATTGCCACATCACTTATTTCTATATAAAAATTATATATTCCATTAATAACAACTTGAAATATTAATAACATACCATTTTTAAAATATAGCCAATCATTATAACTAATACCCTCGGAACACAATGTCTTACAGGTTCGACAAATTTTACATAATCAATATTTATGTAATTTAGCCAATCATTTTTAGCTAACGCCGTTGGAGATGCTCTTAGCTATATTGGTTGGCTATATTTTAAAAATAGTATGTTATTAATAATTTAGGTTGTTATAAATAGAATATATCACTTCAATATGGTAATGAATGATGTGGAATCTTCTTACAGATTTCTTACAGCTATATAGAGGTTCGACAAATATAGGCAACCTGTAGAAATTATCTAAAATTATAGCTAACAGTTTTGACCCATTGGAGTTCAAATTTTTTTTAGATAATCTCTATAATTTTTATTTATGGTATCTTTTATCTAATTTTAGCTAAGAATTTGTTGTGGTCGAAGATGTTCTAACAAGGAAAAGGAGTCATTTTTTCTTCTTTTTTGATCTTTGAGAATTGAAGGCGCAGATGGAGGCTGTTAAGCATAGATTAAAGTTAAACTTCAAAGGGCGCGGAAAGCAAAATTACATACCACAGAATGTGACGGTTGATTTTTTATTATGTTGCTATCAAAATTTTGTCGAATTCACAGAACTATCTTAAAGAGTGATTCGTATATTAATAATCGAATTCGAGTTTGTTGATAACATATTTGAATAGAGTTCATACACTTCAATTTTTTGTTATCGGTCAATATATTGAAGAGCGATGATTACATTTACATTACAATAATTTCTTAATTGCAATCGAGAGTTAGAATAAAGAAAACAGTGACAGCTTATTTAGGCTTTACAAGATTCATTAATTTATAAATGACCCTTAATTGTCATAAAGAGTTTGATAACTTAATCTAACAAAATCGGATCAACCACCGTTTATCATTTGACTAGGACTTCGGAATGTTGTACGAATCTTCTTCACAAGAAAACAATGAATTAATATTGTTGTTTACATCAAGGAAAAAACATTCAAGGAATGGTGTCCGTAGGTATTCATTAGCAACAGAGGGTTCTAGTTGTCAAAACATAAAATAAATTAAATCACATTAAATTGATATGCTTGTCCCTCCATAATTTACTGTTTGTCTAATTTTGATTAATAATGTATAATCTGTGCTGCTTGTTAGCTACAATATATTGAATATATTCTGTTTGCAGGCATATTTTAAAGTTTAAAGTTGTAAATGAGCAGAGATTCTGTTTGTTTAAGTATATTAAAGTTGTAAATGAGCAGAGGTTCTATTTTAAGGTATATATTGTGAACCAGCTGCACACCAGCTTGATGCTTGATTTGGTCGAGAATGAAATCAAAACTTAAAACAAATTAAATCCCGAGTCAAGAAGTATGTCCTGTGCTTGCTCAACTAAATACAATTATGCAAGTTAATTGTGCAGGACCCGAAGTGTACATTCAAAAATCCTATATGATACATCAAAAATAGCTCGACTTAAAAATATTTATTCAAAAATTCTATATGATACTTCAAAAATCGCTCGACTTGAAAATATTTATTCAAAAATTCTATATGATACTTCAAAAATCGTTCGACTTGAAATTATTTCTACTGGGTTGTAACGTCCAAATTTCAAAATCCCTTGATTGATTGTAAATTTGTAGTTACAAAATTCTGAACAAATTGTATCTAAATAGCATGCGCATTTCACTAATCATGACCCCTGCCAATCCTAAAATTTGGTAAAGTTGTTGAGATAATTAAAAATAACTTGTAAAAGATTAACCAATAACAAAGCCTGAAACACAAAGGATAAGTGGCATAATGTTTTAAATATATACACACAAAGAACATTGTAGAGAAAGTTGCTAAGGTTGTCTAATCTCAGGGGCCACAGGCTCTCCAAAAGCTAAAGCAAGTCTCCACGCTCCACTACAGTCTAACGACACTTTTGAACCGTTAAGCTTACAATATATACTGATTTTTGTGGGTACTCAAACCTTACTGAGAAGGCCACTATTTATGTATGCATTGTTGCTTTTAAACATAATCATAAGCTTCATTAGAGAGCTAGGTAGGAGTGTAATTCACTTGCTTAAGATGCAATAATTAGTTAGTTTTACTAAACAGTTATCACTTATCCACAAGGTTGGGCTATAAATTGTGTATTTGTGTTGCTTTAAGTTATTATGAGCTTTCATTACAAGGACTTCAGCAGGACATGACTATAAGTTGAATCAGAAGTGTCTCCAACTCAAACTTGATTCAATTTATTACAAAAGAGATGGTGTTTAGACTTTTTTTTCAGGAGATTGTGTTTAGACTTAAACGACTTGTTTATACGAGATTAAAACTTGAGCTAACTAATCGTGTGAACTCACAATCGTATCATGTACTTTCGTATTTAAAACATATTGTGAACACAACCTTTCTCCTTCCTAAAGTCCCTAAACCCCACAAAACAGACACAGTGACACACACAGCACCACAACCCAAAAAGAAAATAAGATACAACATTAGATGTCATAAGATACGGGACTTGTAACACACATAAGTTTTCAATATTCTCATGATAAAGAGGATTAAAGTTTTGTCATATGAGATGACATTACAATATCAGTGAGGGATCCAATGCCTGAAAGTGGGACAACTTATTGCAACTTCCTCCACTACCTTCAACTCTGTTTGTCAATATATAAGGGACAAGTAGCCCTTATAACAAGGGTTCATCCAAAAGGTTTATATAAAAAACGACTCAGCTTATACTTGTGTCCCAGTCTGACAATGTTGACGAGGATTCATGTTTCATTCATCTGTTTCTCTCTTTCTTGTCAGCACAGATGTCTAATCAAATACTCCCTCCGTTTAGTAATGTAAAGAAATGAAATGAACGGCCCAAAATAGAAAGTGTAAAGAAATCAAAATGACGGAGGGAATATGCATTCTAAACTTATATCTCAATTCTACAAGCTATAAAGATCTCATCTGTGACCAAATTTAAAACTATATAGGTCCCATCTTAAACTTTAAAGGCATGAACATGTCCATATCCAATGGTTAGATTATGCACTACTACTTTATAGTGGATGATACAAGTAGAAAAACTAAAATGTGTTCAATATGAGTTAGAACTCAGAAGATACATATTTGGGACATGTAAATTTCTAAATATTTTACAAAAAAAAAAAAAAAACACTAGGAATGTGCACCACTTCTTTCTGGTGATTACCGAGTACTCGTTGCATTTACATGATATTTTGGACTGATGTTTTAGTGTTTTACATTGTGTTATTTTGAAGAAATTTTTGAGATTATAGTAACAATTGGGCCAACATTCCAAATAGCATATTTATATTGTTATAGTACCAATTATCAGAAGAGCCTGAGACCCATAAATGTTACAATTTACAAATCGGTATCTATTTGCTTACCAGAAATAAATTCAAGACATAAATCAAAACTGATCCTTTAGCATCTACAAGCCTAACAAACCTAGTTCACCAGCTTTCTCCTTCAAATGTTTCAAAGTACTGATAGATGATTGTAACTGCAAGCAAAATTCCGGTCCGTGAGCCAATAGCAACCATGAAGTCTGCTAATATCTGACATGCACCAATACAGATTCCCCCGGAGGCAGCCGCTGTTGGTTTGTAGCGATTAAGTTCCTTCTGTAAGTTTGAATCACGATGGCCTGGCATCACCGTTTGTTGCTCCTACACAAGTGTTATCAAAAGCAACACCATGAACTAAATATAGAAGGAAATCGGTTAGAGAAGTAATTGTTTAGAAAAGTTGAAGTTAGTTTAACCATAATTATATAGGCCTGATTCACCAGATTGTAATAACACCATGAGCTAAAAAATACTGGTCAGCTATTCCAATAACGACCCATCGCAGTTCAAGTTCTGAAGAACCAACTCCTATGGTTTCAAAAAACTCAAATACTACTTCCCCTAGTCCCTACTATAACATTGCTACTGCGTCAACTACTAAAGGCACACAGAGATGTGCATGCACGCGAGACATGAGTTGTTTGGCCACGTCTCTTGCAGAAGATCCAGAAACCTCGATCCAGGTTTTAGAGAACAGGGCACAAGCTGATAGCATGAACACTACGTAGAGTAGAGCTTGGAAACGATTGGCTGCCACATCTGCTAAGCTGGTGAATGGAAACATGATTTGGAGGATAATTAGTTTCAGTAATGCTACTATAAATTACAGACAGGGTGCTGATATTTGCACACCCTAAATTGATGGTTGCACACCCTAAATTATTTGTTTGACCAGATTATCCTTATTTTATCACATAATGTCCACTTTGTCCTCTCACTCAAGCATTTGCTTCATTAAAATAATTTTTCTATTTAATTTGATTCGTGCAAATTATATTGTAATTTTTTTTTAATTTTTCTTATCTTATTATAAATGTGAAATATGAAAAAGTTGATTTACATTTAGTGAAAAAATAAAGATGTGATATTAATTATCATAGAGAACATTAATTCTAGTAAATTATTATAAGATAATATAAAAAAATTAGAAAAGAACAACACAATTAGTGTGAAACAAAGAATAACACAAGTAAAGAAATTATAATTTTTTTTAAATCATAGCTGCAGGACTTTTTAAAATTTTATACAATTAAAAATTATAAATACAAATGATCACATCAACATAATATGCTTGATTTACTTTTTTTTAAAAGTTAAAAAAATTCAATAATCAAAAGATGTAATACGGGTTTATATGCTTACCTTTTTTTTATTATTATATGTTTGATTTACTTGAGTTTAACTCAAAGAATTATTTGATTAAAATAATATGTAGAATTTACTTGAGTAATATATTTATAGAGTTTAATAGAATGAAAATTTTAATATCAATCAATTTTGATTTAAAAATTTAATAAAATTTATTTAGACACGATTTATTTTGTACCACGTGATTTAGTAAAAAAAATAAGTAATAAAATTTGACAACAAAGTAAAATAAAGAGGAAGATTAAGGATATTATGGTCAAATATACTAAAAGGGTGTGTAACCATCATTTGAGGGTGTGCAAACATCATCACCCTTACATATAACAGACTATGCCAATTACAAACAGTATCGTGGTCCATATATATGAATAATGTTAGGGATACCAAAATTGGTTCCCAAAACTTTCCCCAAATACACATGGCACATTCTGATTTGTTGTAATAATAAATGGGCCCCTGTATTCACAACAATAAAACCAATCAAAAATACACATACGGCCACATCAACCATGCCATGTCATTTGGTGGCAATTTTTTATACCAAATTTTGGTGCCTCTAGCACTACTCCATATATATATAACATACTTTATAAACAGTTTTCATGACTAAACAATCCCTTTTCAAAGCTCTAAACTAGTTAGAAAGGAAAATATAATTAATTAGAAAAACGGGAAAACTTTGGACAATAACAGTAAAGAAAATAATTTGAAAAATGCCTGTTCCCCAAAAGCACTAATTCAAAAGCCGTCCATCCATCAACAAGATAAACATGAAAACATTGACCACACCTACTTCACCTCTAATTATGCAACTATATTTATATAGGGTACCAGACTGTTTATGGAACAATGATCCAACGGCTCTGATTTAAAAAAAAAAAATCATCGTACCGTAACAAGTTTTCGCGGTACGTAGAAATTACAAAAATGTCCCTACTGTTCACGTACCGCAGAAACTTTCTGCGGTACGGTGAACAGTAGATTTTTTATGTGAAAACAGGGGCATTTTGGTAATTGCTCCGTACCGCGGAAACTTGTTGCGGTACAATGAATTTTTTTTTAAATCAGAGCCGTTGAATAAACGATCCAACGGTTCTGAAACCGTATGTTTCATAAACAGTCTGGTGCATACGTTTGCACCAGACCGTTTGCCTTTATATAGAAGAAACATAAAGAGAGCTATATTACCTTGATGGTAGAGTAACATACTCCTCCGTCCCAAAAAGTATGAGTCAGTTATTTTTCCACGCATTTTAGGGCCTGTTTGGCTTTCCGTTTTTGTGACAACTTATGGCTTATAAGGCCATAAGCACTTATGGGGGGTGTTTGCCAAAATAAGTTTTAGCTCAACTTATAACTTATAAGCCCATAAGTTGAATGTTAGGAAATCCTAACATTCAACTTATGCTTATAACTTATTTCTCGATATACGTAATATATAATATCCTTCGAATCTTCAAAACCATATATCTCTCGATACATTCATTAGAAAATTGATATGTATATATCAAATTTCTCTATTCATCGAGATCTATCCATTGATATCCATTGTTATATATAAAAAACAAATATTTTGAAAATTATAAAAAAAAGTTAACTTATAAGTTCTGATTTACCCAAACAGTTTACTGATTATAAGTTCTGATTTACCAAACACTTTACTGACTTATAAGTTATGCTCTACTTATCACTTATATGACATAAGTGCTTATAAGTCATAAGCTACATTTTTTAAGATACCCCAAACACCCACTTAATGTGTTCGGTTTAGATATTAATAAATAATAATTTTTTAATTTTTTAATAAAAAAATAGAAAAATATTATTTGTAAGTACATCAACCGAGCAAAATGAAATGCGTGAAAAAGTCAGATGGTTATTCTTTTTGGGACGGAGGTAGTAGTAAGCAAGTCCTTTGACCGTGTTGATTGACCTGAATATTCAGATTCTTGTCACTTCCCCAACAAATTTATCATGTCCTTTGACGTTTTTTTAACATTTTACTTAAAAAAGGGTATGACTAAGAGAGAAACAATATGTCAGGTGTACCACGTATAGAAGCCAAAAATGTGATGGTACCATTGGCAAAAGCCAATTCCACGAGTGTACCAAAGAGAATATCCCTAAGTTTTAAGTACAATTTCCATTAAATATACAGAATAAAATATCACACGGAAATAAAATATTAATTGGATACAAGTTCCGACTGAAGAATAATAGGCATATTTGATGTATAAAATATCGTTATTGGATAAGAAGCCTTGTTGTCCACGGGTATTCTTCCATCTAACAGGCAAAATCACACGGAAACCTTGGAAGTAGATTACGACAAGGAAGATCAGGACAGTAACAAGAAAATTAGTCACATTTGGAAGATTCTGGCGGTAGAAAGCTTTTCGAAGAGCTCAAACTTTGTCTGTCCTAGTTATTAGAAAAATGGAACAATGCAATAACGGCACCTTTAAACTGAGCTCCACAACCACTGTTGATTGTTGTAGGGCTAAATGTTTTCCAGATTATACTTTCACTGCAAGGTAGATTATGTTTCCTGGTAAAGCTTGAAGGAGTATACAAGTATCTTACCAGATTTTGGTAGCTATAAATAAGGAAATCCCCGAGCCAAGACCCCCCTTCTGAAGAAGTACATCTAAACATATCACAATTATTCCAGCAAAACAGAGCTGAACAATAATGAGAATCGCATTACCACCTTTAAGTTGATTGACACTGCCATACATCCCTGAAAGAACATAAGCAACAGCCTCTACGACAGCAATCAGGATGCCACATAACTTCTTAGCACCATTTCTAAAGAAAGAAGACATGGAAAGAAAGAGAAACATGAAAACAAGTTGAGTAACATCCAAGGAGTTTATGCACATATATCGTATAAAAGAGAATGGTGTTACTGAATTGATTACTTAAGGCATCAGAAACTTTCGTGCACAAAATAATCTCATTCCTAAATTGGTTAATATCAACTTCTGTAAAATCTCAGATTTTTATCTGTGTAGCATAACATCCAGCAAGACAGCAAGTTCATCCCAATTGTTTCATCAATATTTTTCTTTTTATAAGAAAATAAAATATGTGATAGTAGCAAAAGAAAAATGATAAACAAAATAGCAGAAAATGAAAATTTTAGCAAGTATTTGGAGGTTGTGATTAGCATTAGGCCACTAGCAAAAAACAAATACCTAAAAGAAAATTTAGCAACCCTGCACCAATACACTTACAGGAGTGCACCATCTTTTCGAACATCATTGTCCAGTTCAATGATCTTTGAGCCAGCCAAAAGTTGCATCACAAGTCCAGATGTCACAATGGGCATAATTCCCAGCTCCATGACTGTAACAGGGATGGAGTAGAGAGCATCTCCACCTGTTGTAGAATGTATGCCATACAGAGTAAGTTGACTACTGTTGGTTTTGTAAATGAAAAACACGGCTAATTTAGGCTAAAAGTAATGTAAAGATATAGATATGGAGTAATAGTTCTACATTTATTCATCAGTAAAACAACATTATATATATGCTGGAACTTAACTGAAATGCCTATCTAGACGATTCAAATTCTAATCAACAAGATAAGAAACAAAACCAACTATATCCCGGATAACAGGAACTACTTATTGACCAAGTATACTAGCTGTTGTAGACTAGGTATACTACTAAAATAACAAAAATAAAAAACATACATGCAGTCCCAGAGCAAAAAATTAACACTCCTCCTTGCTGTAGGAATTGCAAAATCCAATTTTCTCCATTAACAACTGTAATGTGCCAACTGGAAGTGGTTTTGTGAATAAATCAGCCAAATTATCCGCAGAACTGCAGTGAACCAAGGTTATATCACCATTTTGCTGCACCTCCTTCAAGAAATAGAACTTGATGCTGAAATGTTTAGTCTTATAATGAAAGACTGGATTGTGTGAAATATTTATTGCACCTTGGTTGTCCACAAACACCTCAGTACTTTCTGTTTGTTCCAAATGCACATCAACAAAAAAATTTCTGAGCCACAACACTTGATTTACAGTTGCAGTAGCTGCATGTACTCCACTTCTGTGGTAAATTGTGTCACAATATCCTGCTTTCATGAGCACCATGAGAAAATGCTTGATCCTAGGCTGAAACAGTAACCTGAAGTACTCCTATCATCGATTGATCCACCCCAATCACTATCAGAGAATCCAAATAATTTGAAGTCTTGACTCTTTCCAAATTTGAGTCCATAGTGTCTTTGATATATCTAAGTACTCGTTTAGCTGCTTGCAAGCGCAATGCATAAATCTAGATAAAAGACTTACAACAAAAAAGATGTCAGGTCTTGTTGTAGTGAGAAACATTAGGCATCCAATCAAGCTTCTGTATTAGCCTTCATCCACTTTTTCTACAATACGTTCCTTGCTCAGCTTCTCCTTTTGATTCATTGGCATGCTTACTTCCTTGCACTCCTCCATATGAAATTTCTTCAGTATTTCTCTCGCATACTTCTTCTAGCAAATGAACCCTTCATTTTTTCTCTGCATGTTATAGGTCAATTAGTCAACTAGTCAAAGTCAACAAAAGTCAATGACTAATCAGTCAATATCAAATAGTTGTTTTCCTTTTATTTTCAATTCTATTATTTTAGGCGGGAAAGTCAGTTGTTGAATTTGTGGACTATAAGAATACAGCTGTATGGTACTCTCAGATTACGATTGAAATTTACAAAGCTTATTCTGAAATCTCTCATCTCCTTCTTCCTCTCTCTCTTTATATCTCTCTCTCCATATCTTTCTCTGGGTGTTCTTGTTAATGTCTTAGTTTTAATTGTAAGCATTTCATACGTTCATCTTTATCACTGCATCACCTCCATTTCGAGAAAGTATGTCATCAAACCTAGATCAGTCATATCAAAAATCTGCATTAGCTCTTGTTTAAACTCCACAACTAGCCTTGAATTGCATCATGTCACAAGAATGTCATCAACGTAGATGAACACAATGAGTATATATATTAGCTCCTCTTCGTTTCACGTAAAGAGTGAAATCAGATAAGCTTTTCTCAAAGCCTAAATTCAGCAAATAATCATCAATTTTGTTGTAGCAAACTCTAGACGATTGTTTGAAAGCGTAAAGAGACTTTTTGAGGGAATACATTGTTAGGTAGCCTACTATTTTAGGTAGCCTACAATTTAATACAATCTATTTCCAAATTCACACTGACCTACCACACCTACCACACCACATATCATCTATAAATACCTCCTCTCCCCTTCATTCTAAAAACACCAAACACCAAAACATCTTACTCTCTTCTCTCCATCATAGCTGCTAGATAGTCCGTCTAGTAGGAAACTTACCTTGCGGTAGTTTCAGGCAGGTCAGGATAGGGGCCCTCGTGCTACTCTATTCTTTCGTTTCGGGTGAGTTAGTGTGAGAGTTTGGTCGGGCTGTAGCCATCTGGGTCTAAAGCATTAGGAGTTCGTCCAGCCATTGCAGCCGCAACAAGGGGAGTCCTCCAGGTTAATCATTATATTACTATTCAGGTGTACCTCAATTGTTACTTCGTAAACTTGAGAGAGAATATTGTAACCATTATTATCATTATAGTGGAAACATTCGGAGCAGGTCCCGTGGTTTTTACCTCTTTGGCTTAAGGGGGTTTTCCACGTATAAATCTTGGTGTTCATCTATCAATATCTGTTATTATTATTGACTGTTATAATCTCCGTATTTAATTTACGCAAAGACAGGAAACGGGAATTCCTAATAGTTGGTATCAGAGTCGGGCCCACGTTGTTGGTGTTTAGGAAAGTGCTTTGTGCGCAGTGGTTATTTGATAAAGCGCCGTACTAATACGGAAGGCTCCCCAAACACATCCACTTTCCTGGCCAACTTGTGTGGTTCTAAGTGAGATTCCCATAGTCTTTGGTAAATTAAAATGGATGATTCTTCCAGTGTAATGGTAAGCCTAACAGCTTTAAATTATCCGATGTGGAAAAGCAGAATAAAGGATTTGCTTTATAGTATGGACTTGTTTGATCCGGTGGAGCTGAAAGGAGTCAAACCTGCAGCAAAGTCTGATGCTGATTGGAAGAAGATGAACATGAAAACTATCAGCCAGAGTCTCAGGATTGATAATTCGGAGTATTATCATGTCTCTAAAGAAGAAGATGCTTTTACGCTTTGGACGACATTAGAGTCTACGTTCCAAGAGAAAAGTTCACAAAATGTAAATTTTCTAGTTCGTTAGCTGGTGAACATGAGGTACCAGGATGGGAACAACATGTCAGAGCATATGAGCGAATTTCAAGGGTTGTTAAATCAACTATCAAATATGAAGATGGAGT
Organism: Kitagawia praeruptora; assembly: GCA_037693485.1. NCBI lineage: Eukaryota > Viridiplantae > Streptophyta > Magnoliopsida > Apiales > Apiaceae > Kitagawia > Kitagawia praeruptora. The sequence goes on along the minus strand of CM075347.1, from coordinate 106,407,788 downwards.
CTGAGCAGAAATTCCAAGCAATATTTCTTCTCAACACTTTACCATCCAGCTGGGATACGCTAGTGGTGACAGTAACTAATGCTGTACCAACTGAGCAACTAACGTTGCGATCAATTAGGCAGAGTATCCTTAGGGAATCCATGAGAAGAAGAGTACAGGGAGTCAACCACGATTCCCAGGCTCTTGTTACTGAGAACAGGGGCAGAAGCAACTACAGGGAGACAAACCGAGGACGTAGTAAAAGTAGGAATTTTATGAATTCCGGTGGCAAATCAAATGCCAATGTTGAATGCTACTATTGTAAGGATTGTAGGGCATGGCTCAAAGAGCGGAACAATGGTCAGCAAGGGAAACATGCCGAGAAAAATATAACAGCTACTATGACAGAAGATGTTGTGATCCTTTCTTTTGGGGAAGAAGAATGCTTACATGTTGATGATCAGAAGGTCGAATGGGTGATAGATACTGGAGCAACGTATCATGCAACACCCATTTAGGAATTCTTTATGACGTACAAGTTAGGGGACTTTGGTACTGTAAGAATGGGTAACTCAGATCAATCAAAGATCGCAGGCATTGGTGACATCTGTATTGAGACAAACACGGGTTGTTCAATGACTTTGAAAGATGTCAGGCATGTTCCGGACTTACGGCTCAACTTGATTTCCGGCATGGCGCTAGACAAGCAGGGGTACGTAAATACCTTCAGTGGTGGAAGGTGGAAGCTTACTACGGGTTCGTTGGTGGTTGCAAGAGGTTCCACTTGTGGTTCTTTGTACAAGACACAAGTGACGATGTGTTCAAATGAGTTGAATACAGTTGAAGATGTAGCTTCAGCAAGTTTGTGGCACAAGAGGCTTGGTCACATGAGCAAGAAAGGGCTGCAGATTCTAGCAAAGAAATCCCTCATTCCGTTTGCTAAAGGAACTGCATTGCAGCCGTGCGAATATTGTTTATTCGGGAAACAACATAGAGTATCATTTAGCAGTCCATTGAAGAAAAAGTCGGAGCTGTTAGAAAGAGTTTATTCTGATGTATGTGGTTCGTTTGAGGTGCAGTCCTTAGGCGGAAATAGGTACTTTGTTACCTTCATTGATGAAGCATCTCGAAAGGTGTGGGTTGAGATACTCAAATCCAAAGATCAAGTGTTTGAGTACTTCCAGAAGTTTCATGCCATGGTTGAAAGATCAACAGGGAAATAATTGAAGTGCCTTCTCAGTGACAACGGGGGGGGGGGGGAGTAAACTTCAAAAGAGTTTCAAGAGTACCTTACAAAGCATGGTATTCGGCATGAAAAAACATTTCCCGGCACCCCACAACAGAATGGCGTTGCGGAAAGAATGAACCGCACCATTGCTGAACGAGTCAGATGCATGTTGAAAATGTGTAAACTGTCAAAGTCATTTTGGGGAGAAGTTATAAGAACAGCTTGCTACTTGATCAATCGATCTCCATCGGCACCTCTGAATTTTGAGATTCCAGAGAAGATCCGGTTAAGAAAGGATGTTTCCTATTCCTACTTACGGGTGTTTGGATGCAAGGCTTTTGCACACATCCCAAAGGAGCATAGAAGAAAGCTTGATGATAAAGCAACTCCGTGTATTCTCGTTGGCTATGGGGATCCAGAGTTCGGGTATCGGTTGTGGAATCCTGAATCGAAGAAGATATTCAGGAGCAGAGATGTGGTTTTCCATGAGTCTCAAAATTATGAGAATTTTGGGAGCACTCAACAACCAAGGCAAGCTAGAAATCCAGATACATTAGACGATAAAGGAGATGATATGGCAGATGATGAGGCTACTGAGCAGGGGGAGCTACCGCCTCAGCCTGAAGTTAGAGAAACTCAACCACGACGTTCTATGAGAGAACGGAGACCATCAGGAAGATATCTTTCATCCGAGTATATCTTAATTGCTGATGAGGGGGAGCCCGAGACCTTTGAGGAAGTCAAGACTCATAAAGAAAGCAATTGCTGGTTGAAAGCAATGCAAGAGGAGATGGATTCTTTAAACAAGAATGAAACTTATGAGTTGACTATACTTCCGAGAGGACGGAAGGCTTTGAGGAACAAATGGGTCTTCAAAGTAAAAAGGGATGATGAAAAGCTTGTAAAGTATAAAGCACGCTTGGTGGTTAAAGGCTTTGCACGGAAGAAAGGCATTGATTTCGATGAAATCTTTTCTCCGGTTGTAAAGATGACATCAATCCGAACAGTTCTCGGATTAGCGGCTAGCATGGATCTTGAGCTTGAGCAGTTAGATGTGAAAACTGCATTCCTTCATGGAGATTTGAAGGAAGAGATCTACATGCACCAGCCAGAAGGATTTGAAGTGAAAGGGAAGGAGCACATGGTTTGTAAACTCAAGAAGAGTTTATACGGGCTTAAGCAAGCGCCAAGACAGTGGTACAAAAAGTTTGATTCATTCATGAGGAATCATAAGTTCAAGAGAACTGCATCCGATCACTGTGCTTATGTGCAAAGGTTTCCTAACGGTAACTTCATTATCCTGCTGCTTTCTATTGATGATATGTTAGTGGTCGGCCAAGATGCTAACATGATTCGCAAGCTGAAAGAAGATTTGTCCAAGTTCTTTGATATGAAAGACTTGGGTCCAGCAAAACAAATCCTAGGGATGAAGATTGTTCGTGACAGAACAACTCGGAGGTTGTGGCTTTCACAACAGGGATATATTGAACGGGTATTGAAAAGGTTCAATATGGATGATGCTAAAGCAGTTAGCATACCACTGGCGGGACATTTTAAACTGGACAAGAAAATGTGTCCATCAACAGACTAAGAGAAGAAGGATATGGAGGAAGTTCCCTACTCATCCGTATTGGGGAGTCTTATGTATGCATTGGTTTGAACAAGACCAGATATTGCTCATGCTGTTGGAGTTGTGAGTAGATATATGTCAAATCCAGGAAGAAAGCACTGAGAAGCAGTTAAGTGGATTCTCAGATATCTCAAAGGCACTTCCGGGTTATGCTTGAAGTATGGACATGGAGAACCAGTCTTGGAAGGTTTTACAGATGCTGACATGGTAGAACATCCAGATGGGATGAAGTCCACGTCGGAGATGTTTTTCACTTTTGCGAGGGGAGCTGTAGCATGGCAGTCCAAGTTGCAAAAGTGTGTTGCGCGCGTTCTCAACAACTGAATTAGAGTATATTGCTGCTTGTGAAGCAGGCAAGGAGCTGGTTTGGTTAAAGCTGTTTCTCTAAGAATTGGGTCAGAAGCAAGACAACTTTGAGTTGTATTGTGATAGCCAGAGTGCTATTGACTTGAACAAGAATGCTACTTGTCACAGTCGTACTAAGCATATTAATGTACGTTACCATTGGCTACGGGAACATGTTGAAGATGGGGTGATACAGATAGAGAAGATACACACGGATAAGAATCCGTCTGATATGATGACAAAGGTGGTTCCACGAGAAAAGTTGGAGATGTGCAAACAGGGCGCATATATGGAGTGCAAGTGATTAGTTGTGAGTTTGGAAATAGGGGGAGATTGTTAGGTAGCCTACAATTTAATACAATCTATTTCCAAATTCACACTAACCTACCACACCATATATCATCTATAAATACCTTCTCTCCCCTTCATTCTAAAAACACCAACACCAAAACATCTTACTCTCTTCTCTCCATCATAGCTGCTAGATTGTCCATCTAGTAGGAAACTTACCTTGCGGTAGTTTCAGGCAGGTCAGGATAGGGGGCCCTCGTGCTACTCTATTCTTTCGTTTCGGGTGACTTAGTGTGAGAGTTTGGTCGGGCTGTAGCCATCTGGGTCTACAGCATTAGGAGTTCGTCCAGCCATTGCAACCGCAACAAGGGGAGTCCTCCAGGTTATCTGGTCAAGTACCGAAGGGATAGTTCTGTCCAGGTTATCCGGTCCAGTACCGAAGGAATAGTTAATCGTTATATTACTATTCAGGTGTACCTCAAGTGTTACTTCGTAAACTTGAGAGAGAATATTGTAACCATTTTTATCATTATAGTGGAAACATTCGGAGCAGGTCCCGTGGTTTTTACCTCTTTGGCTTAAGGGGGTTTTCCACGTATAAATCTTGGTGTTCATCTGTCAATATCTGTTATTATTATTGACTGTTATAATCTCCGTATTTAATTTACGCAAAGACAGGAAACTGGAATTCCTAACATACATTATCTTCTTCACCCTGTATGACAAATCCCTCCGGCTACTACACATATATTTCTTCCTATAACTCACCATTTAAAAATGCTGATTTGACATCCAAGTGAAACACTTTCCAACATTTTTGTGCCGAAATAGCAAGCAACAACCTAATTGTTTCTAATCTAGCAACAGGAGCGGAAGTTTCTGAATAATCGACACCAAAAATCTGTTCATACCCTTTAACAACGAGCCTGGCTTTATATTTGCTAATGGAGTTGTATGGATTAAGCTTTGTCGTAAACACCCATTTTAGTCCAATAATCTTCCTATCTTTTGGCTTGTCAACTAACTCCCAAGTTTTGTTTTTTCGAATCATCGATGTTTCTTCTTCTGTTGTTTCCTCCCATTTTGGATTGCTAATTGCATCTTCAAAGCTAGCAAGTTCACATATTGCCACATTACATCTGTTATAGATGTTCGAAAGTGCCCCTGTACCTCTTGTTGGAGGATCATCTACCATCTCATTGTGCAACTGATTTGACTTTTCAAGAAAATTGAATTGGCTTGGTCTTTGAAAGTTCTCCCAATCCCATTGTTCATCCTCATAGAAGTGTACATTCCTAGTGAACGTCATACTTTCAATTTGTGGATGATAAACTTTGTAGTTTTGATAAACCGTAACCCACAAAGATTCCTGGGATTGCCTTCTTGTCGAGTTTGTCACGCTTAAGCTGTGGAATGTGAACAAAGCAAACACAACCAAATACTTTAAGGGTGTATATTCATTTGTGACTCGTTTTAACATGGAAACCACTTGTAGCTTTGTTCTTGACCGCTTTGACGCTTAAAACTCACTAAAACTTCATTCTTGACTCGATTAACCCTAAAACTCACTAAAACTTCATTTTGGACTTGTTGGAACAAGAACATTAATTTTGCTTCATTTTTCACTCGTTTGAACAAGGAAACCAGTTGTAGCGTTCTTCTTAACTCGTTTGACCCCTAAAACTCACTAAAACTTCATTCTAACCCCTAAAACTCACTAAAACTTCATATGGGACTCGTTGGAACAAGAACATTAATTTTGATTCATTTTTGACTCGTTTAAACATGGAAACCACTTGTAGCATTGTTCTTGACTCGTTTGACCCCTAAAATTCACTAAAACTTCATTCTTGACTCGATTGACCTATAAAACTCACTAAAACTTCACTTTGAACACGTTGGAACAAGACCATTAATTTTGCTTCATTTTTGACTCGCTTGAACATCGAAATCACTTGTATCTTTGTTCTTGACTCGTTTGACGCCTAAAACTCACTAAAACTTCATTACTGACTCGATTTACCATTAAAACTTCATTTTGGACATGTTGGAACAAGAACATTAATTTTGCCACATTTTTGACTCATTTTAACATGAAAACCACTTATAGCTTTGTTCTTGACTCGTTTGACCCCCTAAAACTCACTAAAACCTCATTTTTGACTCGATTGACCCCTAAAATTCACTGAAACTTCATTTTGGACATGTTGGAACAAGAACATTAATTTTGCTTTATTTTTAACTCGTTTTAACATGGAAAGAAGTTAAAACCAGTTTTCACATGTTATCATGTGACCAAAGTCGTATATTGGTATTGACACGTAGACCCGACAAAATGGGTTTGGATCCCAAGAATAGAACCGAAATTCATGGAACCGAATTCGATTTTATATCCAAATTGGAAAATCCGATAATTATCCGAAAACCAATTTGATCCGATCCAAAAAATATTTGAACCGAAAATTTAACCGGATATAATCCGAAATACTAGACCCGATTATGACCTGGAACCGATCAAAACCGAATAATAAATTATCTGAACCAAATTTGAGTCGAAATATTGGATCCGATCTAGATCCGAATCAGAAAATGATGATTTAACTATTTGTTATAATTTTAACGAAATGGCCTATATACGCACATTTCATTCAAAATCTACTCATTCATAAGCAAAATGCATATCTATAACAATTTAATATCAAATAAATCATAATTATTTAATCAGTTTTTTTTTGAAGAACTACATAATTTTATATTAGAAATATTATTTATATTCAATAATAAGGTACTTTTTAAAATCTCACAAGTTAAAATAATGAATGAGTAATGATCCGAAAGAATCTGAACTAATTCTAATCCGAATCGAATTTCATCTGACCTTAATCCGAATTTCATCCGATTTTAATCCGAATCAGACCCGAACAAAATCAAATCCGATCCAAATCTTATTCAAATTAATCATAATCGAGATTGTTTTGATCTAAAACCGATCTGATTATCCGAATTTCCAGGTCTATTGGCATATATTCGAGTGTGTCTCTTATATGAATGGTAGAGGTCAATTATCTGAATCACTTTTTTTTTTGCTAATTTTAATATTTTATATAAAATTTGGATTAAGGGAGTACAACCCCTCGGCCTGTCGAGACAAAAGAACACGTGACAAGCCTTCGTCATGAAGAGTTAAGGGTGGAACAGATTCAAAACCTAAGTAAGTTTAAACTCTTTTGAGCAATACAAAGGAAGTTAAATGGGAAAAATTCCATTTTCAAAAGATCAGTTAAAAATTGGAAGAGACGGAATTAATTGGTCAGACGATCAAAAATCAGTATTAATCGGTCAAAGTTAAAAAAAAATTAGAAAAATTTAAAATTTTAAGAAAAGAGTTAATAAACAATGTATTGACTAATGATATATGGGTATAAGTTATTGATTTATTGAATAAATCCATTAACAAATCCCTAGTAGGCTAATATACAAGTTATTCTCTCAAATGTTTGAATTACTCTGTTCGTTCATAAGTATGTACCGTTAACGTTTGTTTTTTTATTAGAAAATCTTAACACTTAAATGCCAAAATTGAACTAGTGATATATGGCATTTTTCTTGTAAATCTTTTGGCAGCTTGATGATGTTTATAAAAATTATTTATTATAATTTATTAAATTAAATTGCTTCCGAGTAATCGATCCGATTTATTATCGATTATCCGATGAATCACTACAAGATGCTCTACCACATATGTCTTTTAGAGGGAGAGACATTTAACATACACCTTGCGAGCCAGATCCATTTTCCGCACCTTTGGGAATATAGTTTTGGAAAATCTTTCTTTGGTGTTCAAGATGAGGAACAAAGAAAGTATAAAAGAAATTCGGGAATAGGTCCATTCCCCGCTTCCTATATGAAAGAGAACTTATATATATATGGTATATTAACTAAATTTTTATGAATGAATATGATTTACATGTATTGTTATAGTTTAAAATTTTTATTTCATTTATTTAATTCAAAATTTTTATAGTAGTACATAAGTAAATTACAATAATTTTAATTTATCTTGAATTATAAATAAATGTTGATTCAATTTTTTATTTAAGATATGATATTTTATTTAAAATTTGTATTACATGCCATAATTTATCAAATTAATTTTATAAAAAAAAGGTATTATAGAACATAAAATTTTATTTAGGCCTAGTTACGCCTAGTTTTGCCTTAAATTGGTCTTAACAGAAGAATTAGCCCTAACTTAAGCTTGTTTATGCCGGAATTTTGAGCTAAACATCTTTTAATTAGGTTATTAGTGCTAATTTAAGCTTAACTTTGCCTTATATTCTTCTCAACGGATCTTAATTAGGGTGGATAAATATTATACTTCATTTTGCCAAAAACAGGTCTAATTAAGGTGTTATCCCATTATGCAAGGACAGATGACCAACATCGCTTGTTAATTGTTATATACGGGGTAAAATGATGTGATTTAGATTTTTTTTTCAATGTTCATAAATCAATATCATGTTAACCTTCTTGTCATTACACGTACAATTTCATTATTTTAATAAAGAGTAATGACAAAATGTTGTTGTAAATATTTTTTAATTTTGGTCATTGACAAAAATTAGACTTGGCTACAGTTATTGCGTTGCATATATACAACCCGACTTAATTTTTATATTCCTTCTTAAATGTAATTCGTAAATAATATCCTTTTATAAAGAAATATTTTTATTCATCTTATCCCAAATAATAACACATATATCTGTATGATTACAAATAAGCTAAACAATACACTAAAATGAAAACAAAACATATATTTCTTATGTTTGTGACATTCACTGTTACGAAACAAAATAGAAAGATATATATATATATCTTGTACATACTGGACTTAAAAATAAACTATAACAAAACAAAACATAGAAATAACCCTATTATTGGGGTTTACCAAAATTTGGTAACTTCATCAACATTTCCTTCACTTTGATAAGACATCGTAGCGTCACCTGCCTTCAAATTGTCATTGTAACAGTAATTGTAATTGTTAGGGAAGACATGAGGATATGACACTTCGTTGAGAGCCAAATTTTGAAATGTTGGAGAAACAAAATTTTCAGACAAGTTCTGTTGGAAATTTATGTTATTAATAGTCGAATTTTGAAAGGTAAGGGGAACAATATTCAAAGGCATGTTTGGGTGAGAATTTATGTTATTAAGAGATAGATTCTGAAAAGTAGGAGAAACAAGATGAGAATGGTTTGGTTGGAAACTTATGTTATTAACAGCTGAATGCTGAAAGGTAGGAGGAACAATATTCTGAGGCACATCCGGTTGGGAACTAAAGTAATTGAGGTGATTGTAGGTTGAGAAAATGGAATCTTCGACAAATCGGATATCATTGATGCTACGCCTGCGTTTTTCTACAGGGGTCTGGGTGTGAATGCGGTTGATAAACTTCTGGGCATGACTAGCGACTTGAGCAGGAGTTTTTGTGGTCACGTAAAACTTTGATATATTCTTCCAGTCTCCTTTGCCAAATCGTTGCATGCCTAATAAGAACAACCTGGTACAAAAATTAATAAGAATTATAAGAGTAAAATATAATGTAAAAATGGATATGCATATAAGCGAATAAACACTAGATACTTATTAAATTGTTTTCATGCTATATATAAAAAAAGTACACATGAACAATTTCGCATTACTTGTGTTCTTCTTCTTTCCATGGAATCGCCCTAGCCCTCGGTCGTTTCGTGACCTCTTCCCTCTTTCGTTTACTACCATTCTCCTCCTTCGTATCATCTATATCATTATCAAACTCAGCCCAAAAATTCTCAAATGCCTTGTTTTCTTCAAAGTTCCATCCATCATTATTATAGTATGCATCATGATGGTTATTCATTTTTTTTGGCTTAGAGTAAAATTGATAATTGTTCAAAATTGAGTATGAAAAAAATGTTGCCGAGTACTTTGGGGATTTATAGCGTGGCACTAGATTATTGAGTAATAACTGAGTATCCATGCCAAGATCCATATAAATGCAGGAGATAACTCACGGATGTATAAAGTAGATTTTACTTTATCTGTAGAGGATGTTATATTTGTCGACTGGTACACTCACTCATTTTAAAATGAAATCCTTTGAGTATTCTATTTATGTGTCTATCAATGATATCATTTTTGTAAACAAGATATGTAGAAAATCGATCACATTTTGGCTCAAAAGGTCAAAAAAATATTACTATAATCTGTAAAACCGATATTGTAGATAAACAAGTAATTTATTATGCAGTAACTAGTCTTGGAAAATCAAAAAAAAATATTAATTATCAGATTTTTTTAGGTGGGGGATATGTGAAGGTGTCATAAGTATTCAACACTAGTATAACCGTAATTGCGATTAAAAAAATTAGATGAGACCCCAAATAGAGGATATTAGTTCAAGTGAGTCAAAAATACAATATCTGAAAAAATTGAAAAGCTTGTATAATTCATTTTCATTCTTTAATATTTTAAAAATAAATCATTCGCTTTTATTGAAAGACAAAAGTTTTTATACTTTTTGTCTTAAAATACTACTGTATATTATCCAAATTTATTACTGAATGCATACCGAATCCAACAACTCATCATAATTTAATCCAAAAGAGCTAGCAATTTGGTATACAGTAGTTACCAAATTGTACTTATAAGGCACCAAACACTCTTATTTTAAATGATGTAGAATGTTACAAACACTCTGCTTGACGTAGAGACCACACATAAACTTAATAAACGTGGGAAGTGCCTCTACAGTTCCGTCTGGGCAGAGCTTTGATACCATTTATGATATACAAGCCTATAATTGAAGGCATACTAGACCAAACAACCTACTACAGGTTAATCCAAAAGAGCTAACAATTTGTTATACATTAGTTATTGACTTGTACTTATAAAGGTCTCAAACACTCTTATTTTAAACGATGTAGGACATACTGATAAAATTGGAATGATATTGAAAATATGAGAATGGTCCATGCGCAAGGATGACACGCACAAATCGAGTAATGGTCCAAATTTTTTCAAAAATCGGTTCAAGTTCTAATTTCGAATCCAAAATAAGAAAAATATACTAGCCCAAATGCAACCAACTTGGCTAATCCACAAGCCCACCGTAGGCCCCTAAAAGATCATGATTTGTTGGTGCACTTAGTAGTAGTAGTAGTAGTAGACAAATCATCCGAATATTCTCGATGTGGGACTGGATGTTACAAACTCTCCCACTTAAACAAATGTCTTCCTCGTCATGCCTGAACGAATAACCTATAAACCCAAATCATTGATGCCTAGCCATCAAGGGATTATATCGACTAGCTTCGTGTCCCACCTCTGGACCTCTGTCTATTCTAGAATAATACCACATGCCTTCGTGTTCCCACCTCCGACAACTTGATGCATCAAGCTTTCGAGAGTCACTTTGATACCAAATGTGACAATCCAAGTCAAATTTAGGGTGTTTTCGAAAATCGAGCCAAATTATGCCGAAATTCAACCAATTTGGATAATCCACAAGCCCACCACATGCTTTCAAAAGATCATGATTTGTAGATTATCTTAAAATAATAGTTTGAACATATATGTTTTTGCACCTGTATGCACATTTGGGTTATGTAATATATATATATATATATATATATATATATATATATATATATATATATATATATATATATATATATATATATAAGGGGGCTGCTCAAATGAGACCCCTCTTATAATAAGACCCTCTCTTATAATGAGTCCCCCTCATATTTGTTCTATTCTAAAGGGCCCCACCAGGGGCATCCAATACGAAAATGTTTTATAATTCTACCCTCTATCCATTCATAAAAATAATAAAAAAAGAATTTTTTTTAAAAATGATGACGTGGCAGCAGATTTTTTTTTATTTTTTAAATTTTTTTTAATTTTTTTTTTGATGAATGGATAGAGGATGGAATTATAAGACTTTTTCGTATTGGGTGCCCCTGGCGGGGCCCTTTAGAATAGATCTAATATGAGAGAGACTCATTATAAGAGAGGGTCTCGTTAAGAGGGGTCTCATTTGAGCACACACACACACACACACACACACACACACACACACACACACACACATATATATATATATATATATATATATATATATATATATATATAGGATCTTGTTCTAATAGAAACTAACTTAGAATAGAAACTAGAAACTAAACTTAAATTAAATATTTCAAGCTAATCTAATGACCAAATTAGGGGTACCCCAATACAAAAAACGTTTAAAATTATTGGCTCTATTCAACAAAAAAATAAAAAAAATAAAAAAAAATTTAAAAAAAGTTACTGTTCACGTGATGACGTGGCACGTGAACAGTAACTTTTTTTTAAAATTTTTTTATTTTTTTTTATATTTTTGTTGAATAGAGCCAAGAATTTAATGAGTTTTTTGTGAAGGTGCCCCTAGCGGGGCCATTAAAATAAATGAAATATAATTTATTTAGTGTAGGTTTCTAGTTTCTATTCTAATGTTGGTTTCTATTTGAACGCTAGCCTATATATATATATTGTTGATAAAAGTGGCTAAAAACGTGTTTGAGAGTGCAGCTGATCAAGATGTCCACATGTACTACTAGCTGGCATTTGGCATCTTTTAGTTTCTCTCTCTCAAAGTTTGTTAGAGTTATTATCCTTTCTTTTGTACTACTGAAAACGATGTCAGGGTTTGGTTGAGCTAAATTATAACATATCTTTCACACCATTGTTGTCTTCTTTCAAGCTTTATGAATGAGATTGTTAGTTTGTTGATTATTACTAATATCTAGATTCACTGATTATGAAGAATAAAGAGTTGTATCATGGTATCAGAGCGTTGGTAGCTTCTCTTTCCGCATCACAAAGTCGTATTGAAGCCATTGTTATCTGTTAGCTCTTTGCTTGAATCGTGTTCTTCATTGTCTGTAAGTTTTCTTCTCTTAAGTCATCATGAGTATTGTTGCTTCATAATCTTCTGCAACTGTTGGATCTACTACAGTGGCAGCTACGATTGATTGTCATCATCCATACTATCTTCATCCATCAGACAACCCTGGTATGCAAATCACCATTGTTATCTTAAGTGAAAATAATTACAATCAATGGCGTAGATCTATGGAGATTGCTTTATCATCAAAGTTAAAACTAGGTTTTGTAGATGGGTCTTACACTAAACCTGTTACTACATCACCTATGTTATCTTATTAGATTCATTGTAATAATATGGTGACCTCATGGTTGCTTAACTCTATTTCTACTGATATTAGGAATAGTGATGTTTACATTCCATCAGCTTATGATACTTGGATAGATCTTGAGTCTCGTTATGCCCAGAGTAATGTTCCTAAACTGTTCTATTTACGAAAAGAGATTGCTCATCTCATACAGGGTACTTTGTCTGTTTGTGCTTATTTTACTAAGTTTCGTACCTTACATGATGAACTTGAGTGTCTGTATTCTAAGCCTCGATGTACCTGTGATAAGTGTACCTGCACTGTTAATGTTAAGCTTGATGAATTTGATAAGAGTATTCAACTCACTCAGTTTTTGATGGGGCGGAATGATACTTTTACTGGTATTAGAGGACAGATCTTATTAATGAAACCTTTACCATCAATAAGCCAGACATACTCTATATTGCTTCAAGAAGAAAGTCAACGTGAAGTACATAATTCTTCTAGTCTTGGAGCTGATAATGTTTCTATGGCAGTGAAGTCCAATTTCTCTAAGCAGCAAACTAGAGGTTCTCAAAATTCAGTCAAAAAGCCTAGTGATACTTCAGTGATATGTGATTACTGCCATATGCCTGGTCATCTTCGAGATAAGTGCTATTGCATTCATGGATTTCCTGCCTGGCATAAAATGTTTGGAAAACCTAAGCCTAAGCCAAAATTTCTCTCACCTAGAGGGTCTATTGTGGCCAGTGTTGTGCATGACTCTTCTAACACTGTGTTTGCAGGATTATAAAGTTCTTCTGATGGCTTAAACCTGTCTGAAGGACAGTGCAGACAACTCATTAATATGTTGCAGAAAAACTTAACTATAGCATCACCTCAGATAAAGTCCACTCAACACAGTAAGGCTGAAGCTACAGACTGGATGGCCTCAGTTAATGCAGTAAGATTTTCAGGGATGGTTTGCAGCAAGCAACATTCAGTGAATCATATTCATGTGCTTGATAGGGCACTTTCACAGAGTAAGTGGATTATAGATACAGGTGCAACCGATCACATTACACCTTTCTTACATCTGTTACATGATGTACATCCTTGTACTGGTACCTTATAGTTACCTAATGGAGCAACAGCTGTTATAAGTCATGTTGGAAGTCTGATTCTGACTCCGTTCTTGACTTTATCTAATGTTCTCTATGTTCCTTCGTTTGCTTACAATTTGCTGTCTGTTTCAAAGTTAGTGTTGCAAGATCCTTCTTACGAAGTTAACTTCTTGACTGCTAAGTGTTATCTAAAGAATCACAGTTGGAAGCAAACAATAGAACTTGGCAAAGAAGAAGGAGGTATCTATATGCTTACAAGTGATCCTAATTCTGCTACTTTGTCACCCAAATCTACTGGTATGGCTTCTACTGTTGCTTCTGATGTCTTTGTTGCAACTGCTTATAGTTCTGATGTTTGGCTTGCTAGACTTGGACATGCCTCTGCCAAAGTTGTTCAAATGTTACCTGTTTTTTGTGATAAAAAGGTGCTTGATGTTTGTGATAGCTGTTATTTTGCTAAACAAACCAGGTTAAGTTTTCCTGTGAGTACTTCCACCAGTGCTCAACTATTTGATTTAGTTCATGCAGATCTTTGGGGTCCATATCGATTTAAGACTCATGGTACCTGTACTATGTTTTTAACCTTGGTTGAAGATAAATCCAGGACAACTTGGATATACTTGGTAGCTGATAAATCCTCTGTTTCTCAGCTAATTCAAGAATTTGTTACACTGATTCAAAATCAGTACAAAGTTGTTGTTAAAACCTTTCGAACAGACAATGGCACTGAGTTTATGAACCACTCTTTGACCAGTTGTTTTGCTTCCTTAGGTATTCTACATCAATCCAGATGTGCTTACACACCACAACAGAATGGATTAGTGGAACGCAAGCATAGACACCTGTTAAATTGTGCAAGGCTCTACGTTTTCATGCCAATTTGCCACTGGTTTTCTGGGGTGATTGTTTGCTAACAACTGCCTATTTGATTAATAGAACTCCCTCTCCTACCTTGAATAATAAGAGTCCTTATGAGGTTCTACATGGATGTGTACCTGATTATTCTGCTCTTCGTGTTTTTGGTTGTCTATGTTATGCTGTTGTGTTACCTCATTCTTCAGACAAGTTTGCTGCTAGGTCTGTAAAAGGGGTATTAATTGATTGGTTATCCATATGGTAAGAAAGGTTATAAGATTTTGGATTTAAATACTCGAAAGATATTTGTTTCTCGAGATGTACAGTTTGTTGAAACTGTTTTTCCATTTAAAGATATAGATGTTACTCCACCTCAGCTGTTATTCCCTGACTCCTCTGTGTTTGTTGAGGATGAGCCTCTCCAATCTTCACTTGTGATGGAATATTATGATCCTATATCCTTGGCTGAGCATACTGAGCATCCATCTGCTACTGATTCTGTGATTACTAATGTACCAGCTAGTACTTCAACTATAAATGAGGCTTCAGCTCCAGTACCTCGACCTTCTAGACAAAGGCATTTACCTGTAAAATTTCTTGACTATACTGGACTACCTCCTACATTGAGTGATTCTACTTCAGCAAATCAACTTTCTACTACTCTTATAACAGCTGGTTCATCTTCAGTTGATTCTATGTCCTATGCAACTATCTTAGTTGATGAACCTCAACACTACAAGCAAAGCTGTTGATATTCCAGAATGGTGCACAACCATGAATGTAGAATTAGCTGCTCTTGAGGTAAATCATACATGAGAAGTGGTACCTCTTCCTCCTGACAAGAATGCAGTTGGTTGTCGATGGATATACAAACACTACGCCATATATGGCCTATCGCAACCTTTTGGCATGGGTGTTACCACTATGGGTGTTACCATAGCTATCAAAATTTTTACCTATCGCAACCTTTTGATTGTGGTGTTACCATAGGCACAAAAGTATGTTACTTTAGTTATAAAAGGTGTTAACAATGGGTAACACCATGAGGTGTGTTACCATAGAGTATTCATTAATAAAAAATTTATTTCATTTAAAATTAATGATTTAATAATTATTTGACTTTAAAAATAATTAATTTTAACAAAATCTTTGAAATAATCATTTTAAAACGTAATATTCCATCAAATAAATTGATCATTATTATTCATGATTTTTACCTTAGCTTATTCATGATTTTTTTAATTTTACTTAAAATCAATGATTTAATAATTATTTAGCTTTGAAAGTAATTAACTTTAATAAAATTGTTGAAATTATTATTTTAAAAATAGTATTCCATTAAATAATTGTATTATTCATATTTTATAGATATTAAACCATTTCTAATAAATTTAGAATGAAAAGATTTCTAAATAAAGTAATATTTTAAAAACATTAAATTTTCATGAAATATCAAAAAATTAATTTAAATTTATAATATTTTGTTTTAAAAAAAGAAAGTACATGAATTATTGAGGAGGCTGGGCGGCAAATAAAATAGCAAGCGGCAAAACCAAAAAATTAGAATAGAGATTGGGGGGAATTGGGGAAAAATTAGTCAAATACAGATCGGGGGAAAATTGGGGAAAAGATACAAGTCTCACATTTCTCTCACAGCTCTCCCCTCTCAATTAGGGTTCAAGGTTTCAATTGAGATTCGAGCTCGGTTAATTGAAGCTTGGTTTAACGATTCAGTTAGGGTTTGAGCTGTGTTAATCGAAGTTATTTGTACAAGTATTTTAGTTTGTGTATTTGTATTTATGTTTAACCTTCATCTCTTCTCTCTCAGTATCTCTCCCTATCTCTCCCACTTTCGCTATATCTCTCTGTATCTCTCCCTCTTTCTCCCTCCCATTCTCTCTCTCTCTCCCACTCTCTCTGCAGCTAATTGTTACTTTTTCTTTTTAAATCTTGAAAATCATGACACTGTATAATCCTTGAATATCTTGACTTACTGTAGGCTATGCCAGGCCACTTGTTGACAGAATAGATGATATAAATTGCTTGAGTCGCAGGCTTTATCGGCCCTCAACGATTAGCACGTAAGTAGTTCTGTAGCTATTTGAATCATGGGTTCTTCTTGCTGATTTTAATCATTCTTTCCTTGTGTTCACTTCAGTTGACAATTACATTACCCACTATTTTGTTTAATGTCTATAAAGGATGGTTCCGAATTCTGAACGCATATAAGTCATATATTCTTTATTACTTTCTAAAGTTAGGTCCACCCTTCCTAACTTTATAAATTTTGACTACACTATTGGGGACTAGAAATATGTTTCTTGAGCCTAATCATTTAGAGGGTTATATCTGATTGGATTTAACATATGAATAAGGTTTGAGAGTTAAGAGTCAGACAGAGGTTCGCAAATTATCCTGGAGGCCGGAGGGGGTGAGCAGATATTAATCTATCAGGCCTGGAATGTTTCATAACTGATATGTAGGATGCAAGTTTGACTTGTCATGATTATTCTTCTTAGGGAAACAATTGTGTAACCAATTAAATTTGAGATTATCGTAGGACTACTGTTGCATCCAAATAATTCTGGCATCTCAGAAAACTTAGTCTTCTTCTGAAAAACTATCGTTTAGAGATATAGCCCAGATGTAGAACAATAGTCCTACACGAGTAGACATTCCATCTGTAGTCTTATAACACAGATCACTGTACCTATTTGTGTAATAAAGGTAGACCATTGTTGTAATTGATTAGTTATCATCCCTTCATCTTTTGGAAAATTGGAACCTATTTAATCAAAGTTTTATTGATTTATCTCTAGAATAAAGTATATTGGAATAAAATGATCCGCAAGTAATAATATGTAAATAGTTTATCATTTCTGGAAAAGGGTAGTAGTCTGTATGACTGATAGAAATATTAAGTCAATCGATGAAAGAAATGACATGCTGTTATGTTAATAAGCCTTCTGCATATACGGTGGCTGAAAAAACTATCTCTTCCAGGTGAGCAAAAAGCTCAGTCGGGCTTCAAGCTCCAGTCCAAGCAAGCAGAAGTGCAGCAGTACTAGGCATTCTGCAGATAATTTAGTACAAATAAATTTACCAAGTACCTGAGGTCAGCCAGACATATTCAAGCTCCCAAAACTACACTAGCTTGACAACTTTCAGATAAGTCATTTTTCTTCTCTGTTTATTTGTTTTATGTTCTCAATATTTTTGCATACTTTGTTACATATAGAGATAACATTTTTGTTGCTTCTTCTTTAACTGATAGACATAGAGTAGTATCATGACAAGTAATAAAATACTATATATTACTTCCTTTGTAATTTTATCAGTTGTCAAATCTTTTGTCAAATGTCACTTGTCAAAGCTAAGCGTCTGCACATTGCTCACGTCATACATTTCAGAATTTAGTTAAGCTTCTTGTAACATTGGACACTATGTGCAGGTGTTATTGGAAGGACATGGAGGAGCATACACATCCACACTAAAGCAAAATCAGGCCAAGGCAATCGTTTTGCATATGCTTGTCAACGAAAGAGTGATGGCTACACTGGGCCTAACTCCTAAACTTCAACTTCTTTGGACCTAGTATAGGTTTTTCTAGTACTTGTACGTTATAATTTATGTTCAGTGTTGGTGGATTTGATTTATTGATGTGGTTGTAATTTATGTTTTTTATGAATTAAATTAGGACTTGAATTGTTGTTGGTTTGTTTGATGGAAAATTCAATATTCAAGAAATACATTTTTTTTTGTGTTGTAATAGGCTATCGTTTTTTATCATTATATGTGTTGCATTAGGTAATATTAGGTGTTACAATAGGCCTTGTACATTGAGCAGGTGGACCCCACAAGTAGGCCAAAAAGTGGGATCTAAATCTGGGCCTCACATGTGGGCCCCACATGTGTGGGCCCTATAGTTGCCCTTGTGCAAATTTGTATCATCTATTGTAACACACAAACTATGTTACTATAGAGTGTTTAAGATGTTGCTAGAGAGGTTTTTGGTAACCACATTTGCTATGTTACCTTAGGCTGTGTTTTGATGTTACCTTAGATACCTGTAGTTACTGCTGAGAACCTAACACAGCTGAAGTGTTACCATAGCCCTATTTTGGCCTATGGTAACTTCAAACAGGGGTCTATGGTAACACAGTTTGGGGGTTGCTATAGGCCATCTATGGCGTAGTGAAAGTTAAGTACTTACCAAATGGACAAGTTGATCGGTTTAAAGCTCGACTGGTAGCAAAAGGCTTTACTCAAACAGCAAATATGAATTGCTTTAAAACGTTTGCACCAGTTGCAAAGAAGACTACATTTCGTCTTCTTCTTGCCTTGGCTATTTTATATAGTTGGTCAATTACCCAACTTGATGTTACGAATGCTTTTCTACATGGAACACTAGTTGAGGAAGTATACATGTCTGTGCCTCTAGGTTATACAATTTTTGCTGAAATTCTGGCCAAGTATCTAAATCAGAAATTGGTGTGCCGTTTGCTTAAGTCTCTCTATGGTTTAAAACAGGCACCACGACAGTGGTTTATAGCCTTATCCAATGCCTTGCTATCTTTTGGCTTTGTTCAAACAAATGGTGATCCCAGCTTGTTTCTTTATGCTAGAAATGATACTACTGTTTTGCTGTTTATTTATTTTGATGATATGCTTATGACTGGCAATAACAATGTGGTGATGTCTCAAGTCACAGAATTTCTGAGTATTCATTTTAAGATCAAGAATCTAGGTGTTTTGGATTATTTTTTGGGTGTTCAAGTGACTCGAACTGAAGAAGGTTTGTTTATAAATCAGCAAAAATATGTCTATGATATATTAAAGGACTTTGCTTATCTTGGTACCAAGACTACTCTTGTTCCCATGGAACAACATCACAACTTACTTAAAGATTCTGACAGTCCGTTTCTTAGTGATGTTACTGCTTATAGGCGTTTGGTTGGTCATCTGATTTATCTTACTATCTCTAGGCCTGATTTGGCTTATCATGTCCATGTTCTAGCTCAGTTCATGAATGCTCCAAGATCAGTACATTGGCATGCTGCACTTAAACTTATTCGTTACCTGAGTACTACTATGTCTCAAGGATTGTTCTATGCTTCCAAATGTAATCCAGTGCTCACAGCATTCTGTGATGCAGACTGGGGTAGTTGTGGTTAGACTCGACAATCACTTACTGGATTCTGTATTATGCTTGGGGGAACCTTGATTTCTTGGCGCTGTAAAAAGCAACAAACTGTCTCACGATCGACTGTTGAAGCAGAGTATCGCAGCATGGCTGATACTTATTGTGAATTATCTTGGTTAGTGGCATTGCTTACTGAACTTCATGTGCCAAATCTCACACCTGTTCCTCTCTTTTGTGACAACCAGTCTGCTCTCTATATTGCTTCA
The DNA here is from genome assembly GCA_037693485.1 of Kitagawia praeruptora. NCBI lineage: Eukaryota > Viridiplantae > Streptophyta > Magnoliopsida > Apiales > Apiaceae > Kitagawia > Kitagawia praeruptora. The sequence goes on along the minus strand of CM075347.1, from coordinate 106,387,730 downwards.
AACCCCGTCTTTCATGAGCGTACTAGGCACATTGAAATCGACTGTCATCTTGTTCATCAAAAACTAAGAGCAGGTCTTATCTCTCTTCAACATGTCTCCAGTCACAATCAGCCTGCTGACTTGTTCCCAAAAACTCTCTGTTCTGCTCAACTTCAGTTCTTGTTGTCCAAGTTAGGTGTGTGTGCTTCTCTTCCCACACCTCAGTTGAGGGGGGTTGTTGATAAAAGTGGCTAAAAATGTGTTTGTGAGTAAAGCTGATCAAGATGTCCACGTGTACTACTAGCTGGCATTTGGCATCTTTTAGTTTCTCTCTCTCAAAGTTTGTTACGTTATTATTGGACATTGTCCTGAGTTTTTGTTAGAGTTGTTCCCCATATAACTTTGTCTTTATCCTTTCTTTTGTACTACTGAAAACGATGTCTGGGTTTGGCTGAGCTAAATTATAACATATCTTTCACACCATTGTTGTCTTCTTTCAAGCTTTATGAATGAGATTCTTAGTTTGTTGATTATTACTAATATCTAGATTCACTGATTATGAAGAATAAAGAGTTATATATATATATATATAGAAAAATGGGCCTGAGGTTGTCCTCAGGAATCTCCCCTGAGATTTGTACTATAAAATTAGGGGCCCCGCAGGGGCATTTTTGTAACTATCGATGTTTTTATTCAGTAATTTACATAAATACCAATCAATTTGTATGGGAATTGTTTTAACCTCAGGGTTTTATCTGAGGTCAATCTCAGGCACATGAAACCCTATATATATATATATATATATATATATATATATATATATATATATATATAGTTGTACATGTTTGAACAAGAACGTTGATCCTTCAAAAAAAAATTATTAGAGGGAATAAATTGTGTATGACTTTAGTTTCATTGCTATTCTGTTTTAATGGCAGATGGTAAATGTATTTTTGTGTTTCCCATAAGGTTTTCAATAAGGATACATCGCCATCGCTGCTCTGTTCTTTTTCATTTTATGCAACTACTGAATTTCGCTGAAATGAGAAGATCAGTTTCTTTCTTTATGCAGTTTTTTTATTGATCTTAAACTATTTTACTTGAGCTTTCTTACATGATTTGGTTGCGGCATTGTCTTTGTTAAAATTTTCTTGTGCCTTGATCACTTTGTGCCACCATCTCTGAAAATGCAACAAGCAAACTAACAGGTATAAACTTCAAACAAAGTCCCCAGGACCCACTTTACTCCAGTGGCGGATGTAGGTTATGCCGAGCGTACTCGGTCGAGTACGCTGGGTTTAAAATTTTTGTAATTTTTTTTAGTTTTGTAGTTGTTGATAATTTATTTTAGAAAAATCAAAATAACTTTTTAAAGTTGTAAATTTTGTACATTAATTATAAAATATTTGAGTTCAAAAAAAAATTACAAAATATTAGATATTGGTAAAATTATGAAATTAAAATAATGTTTCAAATAAATAACTAATAAAAGATTATGTTATTTATCAAAAATAAATAAACAAAAGATTATGTTAAAATAAAAAAAATATAACTAAACAGAATTATAATCCAGAAGCTATCATTCATTAGTGTCTCACGGCTGGGGTAGAAAGATCATTCTCTGCAATGAATATCGTAAAAACTAGGCTACGTAATCGAATAGGAGATGAGTGGTTAAACAATCTTTTAGTCACATATGTTGAGAGAGAGATGTTTTGCTGACTGTAAAAACTGAAGATATCATTCAGCGATTTCAAAATATGAAATCACGTAGAGGTGTACTTGATCTTTGAAAATTAATACATATATTTTCGCTCCCCCTGGAACTAAATCCTGGATCCGCCACTGCTTTACTCCAACTTGATATCGGAATATCGGATCATGGTTTGTGACCAACTTGATACTGCTAAAGCTGGATCGGAGTTTAAGTACCCAAAATGGTCATATAGTCTACGATGCTCAACCTCGATCCGTGCAGGTATTCTATATCAGAATTGATTTCTTTTTCTATAGCATCTTATATTCTTATCTCTGGATGTTATTGTTGCTTCTGCTTAAAGGTCTAGCGTAGCTGCGAAGAAAGAGCTTCATAAACCTGCATATTACCGTTCCTGCATTCACTTGGAGTTTGACATTTTTCATCCTGGGCTTGCATCATATTGTCTTTGATTGTTATGGTGTCTCTGTAGAGTATATTAGCTGATGAATTTTGCATCATTTTTGGTAATCATTTCTGTTAAATAATGAAGAACTTTATTAAGTAAATACTAAATAAGAGGTTTGTATATATTTGAATATAAACCAATAAGCTTTTAATAGTAGTATAATAAAAAATCATTAATTCTTATGGTACATGTACAATTACTATATTTATATGAACAACCTATGAGTATAAATAAGGTTGTTATGTAATCAGATTGTAAGTAGAAGAGTTTTATTAATATAAACACATTTTATTCTCTTTTATCTTCTCTGCACTATTAGAGTATTACTCTAAACCCAACATCTGGTATCAGAGCCTTAAGATCAAGAAGGCTTTAATACAATTTCCGCAATATTATTTTTGTTGAAGATGGCTTTTCCAAATGCCAACCAACAAGTCATTCCCATTTTTAATGGTGAAAACTACATGTTCTGGAGTATAAAGATGAGGACAGTTTTAAGAGACACACAAAACTGTTGGGAGGTTGTAGAAAAGGGCATACCTCAAAATGAGGAAAATGCTACTACACAAACAATTGATTGGTCACAAAAGGATGCTGAAGCCTTGAACAAAATTCATATTGCTGTGGCTGATACAATTTTCCCAAGAATTATGAATGCAACTTCTGCCAAAGAAGCTTGGGATATTCTCAAAAATGAATTTGAAGGTAATGAGAAGACAACCAAGATACGCCTTCAGAGTCTCAGGCGTGAATTTGAAAATTTAAAAATGAAAAATGGTGAAAGTATCAAAGATTACACGTCTCGAGTAATTAAATTGGTGAACGAGCTGAAGTCAAATGGGGAAAATATAACTGATCAACGAGTTGTTGAAAAAACGTTGGTCAGTTTATCTGAAAAATTTGATACAGTTGTTACTGTGATAGAAGAATCCAAAGATCTCACACAGTTAACCATCTCAGAATTAATGGCTTCTCTACAAATTCATGAAGATAGAATGTCCCGAAAAAATGAAGCAGCTGGAGAAGGAGCTTTTCAATCAAAGCATAAAGTTCCATCATTCAAGCAAAATAAAAAGGTTGGACCAACAAAAAGGTTCATTTCCAACAACTTCAAAGAAGCTGACAGAAAAGCCACATATCCTCCATGTCCGAATTGTAGGAAAACAAATCATGCTGAACAGAATTGTTGGTTCAAAGGAAAAAGCCAATGCTCTTATTGTAAAAAATTTAATCATAAGGAGGACGAATGCAGACTCAAAAACCAGCATGCAAGTAGATCGGAGTCAATAGAGGACGAGAACAAATTATTCTTTGCATGTTAAAGCATATCTAATAAGAAGAACACCTGGCTCATTGATAGTGGATGCACGAACCACATGACCAAGGATTCTCAGTATTTCACTGAAATGGACTCAACCATCAAAGTTCCGGTAAGAATGGGCAATGGAGCTTTGGTGAATTCTGAAGGAAAAGGAATTGTTACGATTCAGACAAAGAAAGGAACACGTCAAATTAAAGATGTTCTCTATGTTCCCAGATTGGATCAAAATTTGCTAAGTGTTCCTCAGATGATGCAAAATGGATATTCGATCTATTTTGAAGGAGACACATGCACTATCTTTGATAAAAAAGGAAACAATATTGCTGACGTAAAAATGCAGCAAAAATGTTTTCCTATTCAGTGGGCGAATAAAGCACCAAAAAATTCAATGCATGCACAAGCCAATGAGCTAACATGGTTGTGGCATAGACGCTTCGGACATAGCAATTTACAAAGCTTAAAGTTTTTATCAAGCAAAAACATGGTGAAAGGTCTTCCAGCAATTTCAGAAATTATTGGTGTATGTGAAGGATGCCAACTTGGAAAAATGTCTAGAAAGCAATTTCCTTCTGGACAAGCATGGAGAGCATCAAAGAAGCTAGAGTTAGTACACACGGATGTCTGCGGACCTATGAGAACACCTTCACTTGATAATAGCAAGTATTTTATCTTGTTCATCGATGACTATTCTCGGATGACTTGGGTATACTTCCTGAAGGAAAGATCTGAGGTATTTAAAATCTTCAACAAGTTCAAGAGTCATGTAGAAAATGAAAGTGGATTTCGAATCAAGAATCTAAGAAGTGATAATGGGATAGAATATACCTCATCAGAATTTAAAGCATTCTGTGAAAAGGAAGGTATACACCGACAATTGATTGTTCCATATACACCACAACAAAATGGTGTAAGTGAAAGAAAAAATAGAACCGTTATGGAGATGGCAAGATCAATGCTGAAAGACAAAGGTTTGCCAAATAAATTTTGGGCAGAAGCAGTCTATACAGCAGTATATCTTCAGAATCGACTACCTACAAAGGCTGTTAATAAAAGAACACCTCTTAAAGAATGGTCTGGGCATAGACCATCTGTTGGTCACTTGAGAATATTTGGATGTTTATGTTACATCTATGTACCAAGTGAAAAGCACCATAAACTAGGAGATAAAGCTGAAAAAGGAATATTTCTTGGCTACAGTTCACAGTCCAAGGGATATCGGGTTTACAACCCACAAAATAATAAACTTCAAGTTAGCAGAGATGTTGTATTTGATGAAGATTCTTCTTGGGATTGGGAGCATAATGAAATCAAGAAAAGATATGTGGTGACTCAACCAATTAATACAGAACCTACACCAACAATAGTTGGTCAACCTGAACAACATTTTCAGGAGGAGTCTGAGAGTTCTTCAGATGATCCAGACTCACCAAGGTATGAATATGATAGTTTTTCGGATTCACCTCCACTAAAAACTCGAAGATTGTCTGACTTATACGAAAATACTGAAAGAGTACCAGATCTAGATCCCGAGCAAGTTCAGTTTTGCTACTTTGTCTCGGATGAGCCAAATAATTATGAGCACGCAGCTCAACACAAAGAATGGAGAGATGCGATGAATGAAGAAATCTCCATGATTGAAAAGAACCATACATGGGTTTTAGTAGATAAACCACCTCACAAGGACACCATTGGCGTAAAGTGGGTGTACAAAACCAAACAAAATCCAGATGGTTCAATTAAAAAATTCAAAGCAAGGCTAGTCGTGAAAGGCTACTCACAACAATTTGGAGTAGATTATAATGAAACTTTTGCACCTGTCTCAAGACAGGACACAATCAGAACAATTCTCGTTCTTGCAGTACAACGTAAGTGGAATATTTACCAGCTCGATGTGAAATCTGCATTTCTAAATGGATTCCTGGAAGAAGAAATCTATATTGAGCAACCACCAGGATTCATAATAAAAGGAAAGGAAGACAAAGTATTAAGATTAAAAAAGGCTTTGTACGGACTTAAGCAAGCTCCACGAGCATGGTATAGCCGGATTGATAAATATTTTCATCAACAAGGATTTCAGAAGAGTCCAAATGAAGCAACATTGTATATTAAAAAGGAAGGATATGACATTCTAATTCTTTCTCTTTATGTTGATGATCTTATTGTCACAGGAAGTAATCTTTCAATGATTACTAAATTTAAGCAACAGATGATGAAGATGTTTGAGATGACTGACCTGGGGTTGATGAACTACTTTCTTGGAATGGAGATTGATCAATCTAAAGAAGGAATCTTCAGTTGTCAGAAAAAGTATGCAACCAATATATTAAAGAAGTTCAACATGGAAAGATGTAAACCAATCTCAACTCCGCTTGCTCAAAATGAAAAATTGAGTAAGGATGATGATTCAGGGGAAGCTGACTGCAAGCGTTATAGAAGTATAATAGGCAGTTTATTATACTTAACTGCTACCAGGCCAGATTTGATGTACTCCACAAGTGTTCTCTCCAGGTTTATGCAGAAACCAACACAAGCTCACATGAAGGCAGTAAAGAGAGTTCTTCGCTATGTGAAAGGTACCACAGACTACGGGATATGGTTCACCCCTACTGAAAATCCTGAACTGATTGGATATTCAGACAGTGATTGGGTTGGATCAATAGATGATATGAAAAGTACTTCAGGTTACGTGTTTTCACTTGGAAATGGTATCTTTTCTTGGTTAAGTCAAAAACAAAATACAGTTACGCAATCAACAGCTGAAGCAGAATATATAGCAGCATGTGCAGCAGTTAACCAAGCAATATGGCTTAGAAGGATACTCTCAGAATTAGGTGAAAAACAAAAATCAGCAACTAAAATATATTGTGATAGCACATCAGCAATTGCTATTGCAAAGAATCCAGTTCAACATCGCAAGACCAAACATATTCAAATAAAGTACCACTTTGTGCGAGAAGCTGAAAATAGAGGAAAAATCAGTCTAGTTCACTGCAATACTGAGGATCAACTAGCTGATATTTTCACAAAAGCACTTCCAAAACCAAAGTTCGAAATCCTCAGGAATAAGCTTGGCATACAGAAGAAGTTCTTCAAGGAGGAGTGTTAAATAATGAAGAACTTTATTAAGTAAATACTAAATAAGAGGTTTGTATATATTTGAATATAAACCAATAAGCTTTTAATAGTAGTATAATAAAAAACCATTATTTCTTATGGTACATGTACAATTACTATATTTATATGAACAACCTATGAGTATAAATAAGGTTGTTATGTAATCAGATCGTAAGTAGAAGAGTTTTATTAATATAAACACATTTTATTCTCTTTTATCTTCTCTGCACTATTAGAGTATTACTCTAAACCCAACAATTTCCAAGAGTAGTATAAAGAATTGCCTAGAGTTGGATTTTATTACAAAATTGGAGTGAATATTTTATGTAGGAAGACATTTTAGCTGCAACAGCTGCTTTTGCCCTCCTTGCTATTGCAGAAGCAGGTAAAAGCCTAGGCTGAAGCATGAGACTTGACAAGAGGGCTGCATGTAGAAGGGATCAATGCAGTTGAATCCTGCATATGGACCTGACATCCGTGGTGGCTCCACTGCGGTGGAAGATGTTTTCAGGAGCATTGGGTTTACAAAACCAGTTTAAACTTTAAAAAAATTTAACTTGAAAATTTTGGTGTTGTCCGGCTACATTTTGGTTAACTTGCTGGTGAATCTTGGGCTTTCCATCACTAGTATTGTGCTCTTTATTTCGAGTTTTACGGATTAGCGTTAGCACTCAAATTCCACGGCTTACAAGTTGCAAAACTTCTGAATACTGTATTCAGATACACCATTCAATGTGAAGAAAAACGATTCTTGCAAGTTTGTCTATGTGGTAAAGTCTGAGCAAATTTCCAGGATTTGTGTTGTTTAAGATGCACTTCTTATACTCTCAAGAGCGCAATTCGAATTTTGATTACTCTTAATCTGTAGATTTTAGTGGGTGCATTAACCTTGTGGAGAGCTGGTTTGGATTTTTTTTTATTAGAGCTTTAGAAGGAGAAGAAAGTAAAAAGTAAAATGAGTACTATGTATCATGTTTATGTAATTATGTCTGTGGATCTTATCCGGAGTATATGCTATTATGCTTACGCTTACCTCTCATATAGGAAATCAATAATGAGTATGTTTTTATTATTCTTTTATTAAATATTGTGAAAAAAGAAGGGTGAAGTAGGAAATTAAATTTCCATGCAATTTAACATAATTAACAAATGTGGTCAAAAATTTTGGGACAAGCAAATATGGAATAGCTACCAATATTAGATTATGAAATATTATTAATTTATGATTTTATTAGGACCATGTATCTATAAAAAAAAAAATTTAGAAATTTTTACCTTATTATCTTATCAAAATTGATAAATTTTTGAATTAATAAGTCGGGATCCGAAAAAATATATTATTTCAGAGAGATCTTTAATAAAAAGAGAATTAATTCATGGAGGCCATCATTTAGATCATCAATTGATCCAAATTTCTGACAACTCCAACAACGTGATCCAAATTACTATTACTATTTATATATTATATTACATAAATTTATTTAAAACTTTTTGTTTTTAAATTTGATGTTTAACCATCATTAACTATTTATATTATATTTAATAATTAAATTAAATTAAATTATAAATTTTTTTATATACGTAAGTAAAATTAAAATTGTCTTTAACACAAAAAATTAACATTAAAATTGTGTATTTAATTAACAAATAACACATTCATTTTATTAATTAACATCTTCATCTTAATTTTTTTAAATAATTAATTATCTCACATCCATCTCCTTTTAGTTATCCTTCTCTTTCTACTTTTCATCTCCGCTAGTGTTTATCTACATGAGGTAATTCATAATTGCACTGATTAAGGTACTTTTTGATGATACTGGATTTGAATTTTTTCTGGAAACTTCAATTTTGCATATAGAGAGAGAGAGAGATTTGGGTTTCTTTGTACAAGAGGATTTTGTGAAAATATTATCAATAAAGCAAAAATTCAAATGTATTATACATGTTATACATAATATTATGAATTAAATAAAATAATATAGGATAAAATCACATTGGACTTTTAAAATTGTCTATTTTGGTCACTTTCCCTCACCTTCGAGGACGACCACTTTAGTCATGTGAACTTATTCAAAATAGTATTTGAGTCCCTTCTTTTCCATGTCCATGCAAAAATTAACGGGTAAACATCACATCGACTTCATTGACTTCAAATACGTGACAGTTTTTGAAAAATTATTGATATATGTTGTTTGGCTTTTGTTAAATTCATTTTAAATTGTGTCTGATATGCATATTGCAGTATATACTCCTCGTACTTTGCTAAAAATAATTATTTAAATTTTATATTGTTTTCTCTCAAGATACAAATTAGTGTCTATAACAGTACAACTATCATGTTCTTCTTTGATCCGGAACATCCACTTATTCTGTAAAGCGTTATTTTCTGCTAGTAACTCTGTTAAAGACCAAGTCTCATTCTTCTCAAGAGAACTCATCTTCTCTTCCAAGATTGATTTCCACTAAACTGAATCATCCACATGTACTGCCTCTGAATAACACCGAGACACTCCGTCCTTGGTCAATAACATGTAATATGCTAAATGATAAAATCTTTATGGTGACCTCACAATTCTGCTAAATTTTATTACCTCGGTCTGTGGAGTAACTAGAACCGTGTCATCAACATTCTTCGAACTCCCACTATTTCCTACAAAATCTGTTTCTGTAATATCATCAAGCACTACTTTCTCTTTCTCATGTTGTTCCTTAGTAAACTCAGAATCGATTGTAAGTCTATCCTTATACACTGCATTTTTATTAAAAGTAACATCTCTACTTCTAACATCCTTCTTCATCGGTTCATCCCAGAAACGGTAATCCATATCATCTGAGCCATAAATAATGAAGATATTATTCTTTGCTTTTGGATCAAGATTGTCCCTGTCACAATCTTTAACACGCACATAAGAAAAACAACCAAAAACTCGCAAGTGTGAAAGATTTACCTCTTTTTTCTGCCACTCTTCTTTAGGAATTTTGAACCTCAAAGGAATTGAAGGTCCTCTATTTATGACATACGTTGTTATGCCAACTACATCTGCCCAAAAAGTCTTTGGCAACCCTTCATGTAATCTCATACTTTTGGCCCTCTCGTTCAAGGTTCTATTCTTGCACTCTGCAACAGCAATCTGTTGTGTTGTTTCAGGAATAGTTTTAATCATTCCAAATCCATATTCCACGCAATATCTTTTAAACTCATTACTATTGTATTCACCACCATTATCTGACATCAAACTCTTTACCTTCAAACCGGTCTGATTATTCAACTTCAGTCTTCCACTTCTAGAAAAGAGCAAACACAACTGATTTATTCTTCAAAAATAAACTCATACCTTTTTAGTGGAATCATCAATGAAAGTGACCAAGTAGCGAGATCCTCCCAACGACGCAATTGTTGTTGGACCATAAACATCTGTATGAACTAGCTCTAACTTCTTAGCCTTGGGGATCCTCCCTGCTTTTGTAAAAGTAACTCGATTCTGTTATTCTAGAAAACATGGCTCACAAAACTCAACTTCCACATTTTTCAACTCCGAAATCTTCCCCTACGAAGGTAACAGCTTATACTTGGTGTCACAAAGTTAAAGACCTAATCTCATCAGCAATTACATTTTTTTCATAATTCGATTGTTCGACAATGTACAGAGTCCTCTTTTTCTCTCCACGAGCAATAACTAGATTCTCCTTTTTAACTTTCCACTGTCCGTTTCCAAAAGTAACTCGATACCTTTCCTTATCTAATTGACCCACAGATAGCAGCATCTTAAGTCTAGGAATGTACCTTAAATCTTTCAACGTCCAACTAGTCCTCAAAGAGGTTCTGAAATTAATATCGCTCATGCTCGCAATATCTAAAGTCTCATCATCAGCAAGAGGGACTTCACCAAAAATTTTAACTCCAAAATTTAACATCAAATCTTTGCAAGGGGTGGCATGGAATGATGCAACAGAATCCATAACCCGATATTCAACCGAACATTCAACATAGCAAATCAAAGCATCGTCATCCACCACTTCTTCAATTACATTAGCTGAATTATCCTCTTTATTCTTTTTTTAAAGAGCTGTGGGAGCCGTACACTGATTCCTGAAGTGACCTTTATTTTGACAATTCTAACAAACAATATTTTAGCGATCTTTGGATCCTCCATTCTGTGACTTCGATCTGCTATGTCCCTTATTATGCCCCCTTTCAGACTTCCTGCCTCTACTTTCAGTACTCAACAAGGAACCCTTGAGTTTCTCCTACGAAAATCTTCACCAAGAATCGAATCTTGAACTCTATCAAAAGTCATCTTACCGCTCCCAGATGATTACAGTGACAAATTCTGACCAACTGTCAGGTAACGAGCATACCAACAACAAGTGTTGTTGTGGTATTTGTGCATATATCGTTCGCAGGGAAGGACTGATTAATACCAATTTCAAGTGTATTATTCCTTCAAATTTAGAAGTGTGGATAATAATTGTTGGTGTGTATTTATCTACTAATTAACCTAATAAATAAATAAAAATGACTATATAATAAATATGAGAGAAAACAATCCAGGAACAAGGGTTCAGCTGGCTAACATGAATGTCTGATTTGTGTCTCTTGCTTTGCTAAAAAAAATCCTTCAGATGTTTATAAAATCCTCTCCCAAGGTAATTTATAATGCCTACAATTAACCTTAAAAGTCACTCCCATGATCAAACAAAGTACAACTATAGATGATTAAAACCAATGATTATCAATTTCATAATTCTCATATCAATCTCCCGATCTAATGCTTTGAATCTTATCCATCATATCACGTACTAAAATTACAACTCCCTTCTCGAGTCGTTATAATCCTTATGGATGTAATTAAAAGTTCGCGACACTAATTGTATAAAACTCTCAATGACAGATTAACAAATCAAGAGAAATTACAAAACTACACAAACATAATAAACCAGTAAATACTACTTGATCCCCAGATAAAGGGATTAACTACTCATGATGAGATAAACAAGAACCATGAGTATTAGAATTAAAGTACAAAGAATACAATTTGTTGAATTAAATTGATGTCCAAATGATTCCCTTCACTTCTTCCATTAATCTTCCCCTCAAAGTGTTTCTCTCCCTTTTTCTCTTAAAAATTACGGCTAACTCTATTCTATAATATAATGTTATATGTTCCATGTAAGAAACCCTAATAATATATAAAACTCTAATAATATATATGAGAGTTTTAATGCTTTACAAGGAAATATATAATATCCTAAAATAAGTTCGATGTATGAAATTCATAGTCTATCTTTCAAGCTTATTTCTGGGCTGCTTCAGTTGGAATTGTGATGTTAGACCATCTCTGAATTGTAGATAATTCCGTTATCTTCGCATGTGCTGTAAAATCACCCAATTCTAACTTCTAGAACTCAAGTTATGGCCCAAACAGTGATGAACGCGCAAGCTGCCCATTAAATTTGAATTTTCTTCAAAATAAATCCAAATTAAGCTCAATTTCTTCAACCTTTAGAAAAATTTATTTCCTACAATAAAATGTTTAACTCTAATTAATAAATATCCCATTATGCACAAAATACTAAAAATATGAGGATAAAATCCCATAAAATATATATAAATATACACTCTATCAAATATCCCCACACTTAGCATTTTGTACATTCTCGGGCAAATAAAAGAACTAAAAACAATCCTAACTAACTAACAACACTTTTGTATCACTTTCCAGGACTAGTACATGTTTCTCAGATGGGGAAAAAAAGTAAAGAAACTAGTTCCAAAATCAAGTTGCAAGCTCAAAGGCCCATATAACTGAAACAATGACTAATTTGTTACTTGGGACACGAGACTATATGAGAAGGTATATACTTTGAGGGAGGTCCGGACTACAATTTACCATTTCAACTCGACGATATTTTCGGTAGAGGGGGGTTTGTAACACTTTAATGGGGTTGTTTTAATGACGGGACTGTAATGTCATACTAATATTCGATTAATATGATGTGAACTCATAATGTAAAAAAAATGACAATGCAGATAAGATAACCAAGTCAAATGGTTTGTTTTCACCATTTTAGCAAACAAAGAAACATACTCCACATTTTATTATTTTGTGGTAAACTGTAGAATTTACACTTATCATATGCATGTTTTTAGACATTAGTTGTTGTCATTACACACCGAACAATTGAACTGATATTGGACTACTAAAGCTTCCTTGTCAACTGAAAATGGACTACTGAAGCTTCCTTGTGAACTGAAAATGGACTACTGAAGCTTCCTTGTTTTTGTTATCAATCTTGTACAATATAGACATAATCATGAATAATTACCGTAGCCATGAAACAAATATGAATGAACACAATTAATGTATATAACAGTCAATTCATATAACAAAGCATAATAATACAATCATGCAATTATATTTTGTTTGTGTTTTACTAGTGCTAATAAAATTGGTTCTTTGTCTAGGAGGAAGTAAAGATGGACATTACAGCTGAAGAAGGCAAGTTAGATCTGTTATGGCGTAAAATCAAATTGTGAATGTCGACTCAAACTTGCAGCATGATGCTGCACACATACTATTGACTGCTTTTTATCATAACCTTCATGTATTAAATCATGATCGACATGAGTCATTTACCTTGGCTACGAATGCCCATCCTGTTGAGTACCAGGAGGTGCGAAATCGAGCTCGGACTGTTGGAGACCAAGGAGGTGTCTTTGGTGACATCCTGAATAGGAGATACGAGTTGATGCTAAAAGGCCATCACACTAATTATGTGCAGGGTGTTTGTGTTGGCTTCAATGAAGAAGCCACGTGTATTGTGGCAAAATACGCGACTCACAATTTTCCAGCATTTGGGTCAGAGAATCTTAAGGAATCATCATTGGAATGTCTGGAATAGAGCACTTTTGAACTCTTTTCATACGCAAAATCCAGTACGAGCCTACGTTTACCTTTGGAACCTTGATATTTATATATACATAGGCTTATATGTTGTACATGGTTACATAGATAATATCCAGACACCCCAAGGACATACTTGTTTTGAGTTTTTGATGCGACCTTTTGGGGTGATTAATCCACCAGTACTTATTCCTCTTTTTGAGCACCCCCTCTTTCTTGAGCCCCCCCCCCCCCCCCACGATAGCACCCCCTCCTTCTTGAGCCCCCTCTCACGATGAACAGGGAGGTATTCATGTTGAGGAACTTGAGGAGGGAACAGAAGAGGAAGGTCCAGCCGGAGGTTACTTTGTTGAACAACCTGATGATGCCGAGGATTGCTTAATGCTTATGGTAATGTTTTCGGATCAATTGTTTAATTTAGGAATTTTATTTATGTTTTTTTGAAGTGAAATTAAATATTTCATTACGAAAAAAGTTTCAAGATTATTGCTATGAATTTTATGTTTAATGTTTTCGGAACAATCGCGTAATTTGGGGAATTCTATGTTTAATGTTTATTGCTATGAATTAAATATTTATGTTTAATGTTTTTTCTGGAGTAACATTAAATTATTCATTTTTAAGAATCTTTTTCTATATATAATAGAGCAACACAGGGTAAATTCTTAGCTCCTTAACTACAATAGCAAGTAAACTTCCTCCTCTCTTTAGAAAGCCCATAGGAGGAACTCGGTAGAAGCGATTTGCCGCTTCCGCCTTTCTAGGCTTCACAATAGCTCCCCCTATATAGAATGAAAAAGAAGTCCTCTCTGCTATCTCATGTTACCTGATGCTTAGCTCTAGAGCAGAGATCTAGCAAGGAATTTAGGAATTTTATTTATGTTTTTTTGAAGTGAAATTAAATATTTCATTACGAAGAAGTTTCAAGATTATTGCTATGAATTTTATGTTTAATGTTTTCGGAACAATCGCGTAATTTGGGGAATTCTATGTTTAATGTTTATTGCTATGAATTAAATATTTATGTTTAATGTTTTTTCTGGAGTAACACTAAATTATTCATTTTTAAGAATCTTCTTCTATATATAATAGAGCAACACAGGGTAAATTGAGCCAATAAACCCCCTGTGAAAGTAAAATTTTGTCCTTAAATATTGAAAAATTACATGAAGTTGCCACTTCTCTCTTATTCAAACAAAAAATCTGAGCAAATTATGCTTATGTGGGGAATTGAACTCATGTCCTTTTCAAACAAACTCAACCTTATAACCATTGAGCTAAATATGTTTTTGAGTTTGAACTAAAAAAATATTTTACTTAAACCTCTGGTCCCACCATTTTCTTATTTTTGCTATCAATTTAACTTTTGGATTAAAATCCAAAGTCATGCAAATTTAATAAAAGTTGATATATTAGAATATGAGATTTTGCATAATATTCAAGTAGACAAAATATTACGATCGAACAATTACATTATACACTTCGAGTCTTTTCAAATTGTACACCAAAAAAGATAAAAGTTTAGAATGTGTAATTTTTTTCGCATATTGATTATACATCACCTCAATCTCTTTCATCATTGCGTAGATAATTTCTTGTGGTACCGAGAATTTCAAAATATAATTAATATACGAATAAATATGTCATCCTTATATAATTGACACTTAAACTTGATTCTCGAGTAGTATTACGTAAATCCGGTCTCTCCATTTTCCTATTTTTACTATTTATTTAACTTTTGAGTAAATATGTTAATGATAATTACTTATATTTTTTATAAAACTTTGTATTTTATTATCAAAAATTAATATCATATATGATTATCTATACAACAAATGTTACAGATTTTTAATATCAAATTTTTATAACAGTTCATGTGTGATGTACATTAATTTTTCTTTTACTTAAATAAATGTTTCTTATGTATAATGTTAATTGAAATAAGTTTTATATCTTTATATAATATAGTATTTTCTTTCTTATACTTTATTTGAATTACAGTTGAACCTCGATGAAGTAATAATTGATAAAGTAATAATCTCGCTATAGTAATATTTTTTTTCGGTCCCGACATAATGGAGACAGTGTATTTTTATTCTCGATAAAGTAATAAACTCGATAAAGTAATATTTTTTCTCAATCCCAAGCGTATGTACTTTAAAGAGGTTTAACTGTAGTTAGATATTTAATACATGTAACAAAACTTTGTACACATTTTGCGAATTAGTCGAATTGTGTTATATCATCTAAATTATTCGAATAAAATTTGGCAAATGAGTGGTTTGATGAAATTATTTATAAACTCTGTCCGCTCCTTTGATTTTGTATGTGAGACATACAGATTTTTGAATATTTTTTATTATAGCTGCAATCTTATTATTTTAACGATAGAATGACCCTAAAATTTTTAATACTTTGATTATGACTGCCTATTCTTACTATTTTGACGATAGAAAGAATATCAAAATCGTGAAAAATATCTCAAATTTTAGGGATATTGTGGGGTTAGCTATTGATCTTTTAAAGCAACATTTTGAGGTTTAGGAAAAGAATTGTATTAGTTTAAACTTATTTTTGAATCAAATCAGGTGATTACTTCTACATTTTTCATACAAAATTAACTGTGATGAAGCCTGCTTTCTGAAAGAAAAAACTTTAAGTTGAGTTCATTATTAATTTTTCAATGAAATTAAAGAGATAATATTTTTCAAAAATCGTGAAGTTATAACAATTGTTGTAATCCTCAAATTTGTTAGATTTTTGAATTTAACAAATGTTGTTTTGAAAGGTGACTCCTTTTAGATTATTGAAAATTTGAATACTGTAATTGAAGATCTTGCCGTGTTGACAATATTATCGAAGAAAATAAGTTAATTAAGAAGTTTACTCGAATAGAAGGAAATAGAGTGACTTATATCTTGATGAGATATTTAAAGAAATAAATATTAAAGAGCGTACTAATTTTATCTGGAAAGTATTATATGACGAGTATTATTCACATTGATGATACTAGCCGGTAACCCGTGCGAAGCACGGGCCGGGCGGGCACGTGTAAATTATCGATAATAATTAATGAATATTATTTTAAAATGTATTTGTCAAAAATTGAATGATAAAAACATATAATAAATAAATAATATTAAATTATGTAATTATAGGGAATTGAATACGGGTGAAATTTAAAAAATTAAAATAGATAAATAAATAAATATAATTAATAAGTTTTATTTAAATATAAACTTATAAAGAATTGAATGATAAAAGTATATAACAAATAAACGCTATTTAATTATGTGGTTATAGGGAATCGAACACGGGGTGAAATTAAATTAAATAAATAAATCTTGTATAATTATGTAGTTGGAAGGAATCGAACCCCATTAAATAAATAAATCTTGTATAATTATGTAGTTGGAAGGAATCGAACCCCGAGTTAAGTGATAACCAAATTTGGTACCTTGGTATTTTGATACTATTATGTACCATTAAAACATGGTTTTGCACATTAATATAGAGTATAGATGTCCTTTTTTCATTGTTCTAAAAGAAATTGTGTTATAAACATCCTAAATAGTGCTCATATGATCTATACATAAATAAAATAATGCATAAATTAAAATAGTGATATTATAATATGTATGAATATAAAAGGTGTAATTGTATTCAAAAATATCCTTAAATCGTAAAACTACACAGGATTTATATCAATTACGACCGCATGGTTATTATGCTAGTTTTATGATAATGTATCTATGATTTTGTTAAAACGTATTAGTTTATGGTAATGTTTCTGGATTAGTTGTGTATTTATGATTTCATATGCTATTTATGTATTTATAGGTGACATTTGATTACAGTTTCGAGATTATGAGGGTGTTTGGGATTGCTTAAAATAAGTTACTTTTGAGAGGGTGTTTGGGATTGCTTAAAATAAGTTACTTTTGACTTAATGGAGGTATTTTTAACTTAAAGGAGAAAGTAAAGTTGTTTACTTTAAGTTGAATGAAAGTGTTTGGGTAATTTGACTTAAAGTTGAATGGGGATTTAATGATTTTGACTTAAAAGTGAAATTTGATTTAAAAAAAATTTAAATTCATGATATTTAAGCTTTACAAGAATTGTGAAAAAAAAAAAAAAAAAAAAAACTCCATAAGTCATAAGTCATAAGTCAAAAGTACCTAAATGTAACTTATGACTTAAAGCAGTTTTTTAACTTAAAACCAACTTAAAGTTGGTGTACACAAACACACCAAAATCTTTAAGAAGGAGCTTTCTCCTTTAAGCTTGGTTAGCCAAACAGGCTTATGTGTTTACTGGTTGTAAAATAGCTTGATTGATTGATTAGTAGACATAGAGATGTACTTTGTAGCAGTTTTGAGGATCCATTGTTTGCTTAAAAGACATGAGAACTTACTGGATCAAGCATTGTATTGGATATGATTTAAGTTAAACGTACGAATTAATAAGGTGTTGTAACCAGTGCTATATTGAAACAAATGTTGAAGCATTTATCATTAATTATCTGAAATGATGATTTGGATTAGCAGCGAGGCTATAATTTTGCTAATATTGATGACTTGAATTAAGAAAATTCATTGCTATGAACTTGAACTGAGATTAGAGCACAGGTTCACAGTAATCTGCTTGTAGTGATGAAATGCCATCAGCAACAGCAACTGAAGTAGCAGTATTTGCGTGCATTACAACACGACGTAGGGATTTAGAAACATATGCATTGATACATACCTAGCATTTTTCTGTTGTTTGAAGCAAAAAGGTGTACCGTATCTTTAAGCAAAAAGGTACATATCATCTAGTTGGTTTTTGTGTGAAAAAAATGAAACAAATCAATTATCAGATAGGTCTCGCTTATTTGCTGAAGCCACCAAGGCCCCACTGCTTTCATCTGATAGCCAAGTTCAAACAGCCACTTTAAACTTAACATTTCTGTATCTTTCTAGGGAAGACGGTTCAGAAAAAGAAGAGAATATAGCAGATTAAGTGTTTGAAATTCTGAGATTATCAGGTATTATCCAGAAAAATGTAGAGACCTAACCTCCTGATGATGAGAAATATAATATTTACTGATTGATTATTATCTTAACAATTAAGAGTATCTGCATATATTTTCTAAATTTTTGTATATTGGATTAGAACCTCTTTTTGATTGTAAATATATCTTAGCCTAGTGGACACAGTGAACAAGTTTCTGTTCATCTGGTCATATGGTCAATCACTCCTATCTCTTGCATAATCTAACTATTTGCTGAGGCCTGAGAGCATATATTAGTACTTCACAATGTATGATCTACTAATCCTTCTGACAAGCTTCTATTACGTTTGTAGGGTGCAAAGATACACTTGTCAATACTTGCCTGCAGGTTCTTGATTTATTATCATCTGCTGATCAAGCGTTTAAACCAAGACTTGCTATTGGTTTCACAACTCTGCTTCCTGTTCTGCATTATGTGGCAGATGTTCCATTTCATCCTGTTCAACCTCAAACGATAAAGCTCATACTGAACTCTGTTTCAAATTGTCCTGGAATATTGTCCAATTCTCATGTT
This sequence comes from Kitagawia praeruptora, assembly GCA_037693485.1. NCBI lineage: Eukaryota > Viridiplantae > Streptophyta > Magnoliopsida > Apiales > Apiaceae > Kitagawia > Kitagawia praeruptora. The sequence continues at coordinate 106,368,676 of CM075347.1, read as the reverse complement.
GAAGACATTAGCCTTGTTTTAGCAGGAATGCTCAAAAAACATATAGATGGTGACACAGGCATGCTTCCAGAAACGTTTACTTTGGCTTGCTCTCTCTTGGTAGCTCTTATGAAGTCTCCGTCTTGTCACGAGGCTTCAAGTTTCGCATTAACACTCCAAGATGCATCCAGGCATGCGATTTTGAATTGCTTAAGCATATATGGAAGGCACCCCAGCCAATTTCTGCACTCCCTATACCTACTTAAAGAGGCATATGCATGTGGTTGTGAGAGGAACACCAACACCAGTTACATGGAACTAAGGAATTGCATTCTAGAGGTGTGCAAAACACACCTTTTACCTTGGTTTGTAACAGCCATCAGTGACATGGAGGAAGATATGGTCTTGGGAGTACTAGAAAGCTTCCATGCGATATTGCTTCAGGATATTGATACTAAGCCCAAAGACTTTGCATACATTCTTCTTTCATCCTCCTGGTTCAGTTTTTCATTTGGATGCCTTGGCTTATTCCCTGCAGAAAGAATGAAATGGAGAGTTCATCTCATGTCCAGTTCTCTTGTAGATGTGCTTCTGGGCAACCCATCAGAGATGCTGCCTCTCATCTACCATCTGATCCCATAGAGATGCTATACTTACTAGGGCAGAAAAGCTCCCATAATCTAGAATCTATATCTTGTCAATCTGTGATTCTACTGATACTTTATACCAGTTCTTTGTATGATGACAGGTAATCAAATCTTTATTTGTCAAATTTTCTTGCTCTATCAACTCTAAGTTATGCATCCAGTATGTAATTCCTTCAGTTTGTTCTCTCTGTAGGCTTGCAGATGATAAACTGGTGTTAGCTTCTCTTGAGCAATATATCTTACTTAACAATAGTGAGCTCTTATATGGAGCTGCTAAGTCTGAAACAGTAGAAATTCTGCTAAGTCTGAAATTCCTTTTGGAACTACTAACTAGAATTTCTGAAGAGGAGAGGATAGACCCTGGAAAGTTCAACTGCAACTCATACTACCTAAAAGCACTCATCGCTGTATTAGAAGGCATGCTACATTTCAGTGACATAAGAGTTGCCATGAACTGCTCTCTTTCTATATCAATTGTTTTGGGCTGGCAAAAACAGGATATATCAGCACAAGTCTTTGGGAGAAACAATTGGTGCAGGTTAGTTATAGAAGAACTGGTAATGTCCTTGGCAGTTCCATCTTTAACATCAAAGTCATTGCCGATTCATCATAAGCCTGCAGTTCATGTAGCAGTCGCATTGCTCAAACTGCATAATGTTCCTCAGTGGATGTCCTCGGTATTTGAAGATTCTAGCATATTGGGTATAGTTAAGAACCTATCAGCAAGTAATTTGAGCCCAGCAAAGAGGAACACCCGGAGAAGCTGGATATCACCTCAGATGGACTAGGAAATGTTTGCGAGTTTCTTATCAACCTCATGTCCTCTCAATCCCCTACTGGCATCAGGTCAAAAGAAGTACAAGTTAGGAACAAGGATTTGTTAGAAGAGATAGAATTATTCTCTCAAAATATTATGGAAGAGGATGTTGCCTAGATTGATACTCCCTCTCCCTCTGTCCCATCCATTTCTTTACAATTTCCTTTTTGGGCCGTCCCACCATTTCTTTACATTACCCAAAATAGTAAGTTTTAACACTATTACACCCACTACTTCACTTATTTTAACAATACTTTACACTATTTCACCCACTACTTAACTTATTTTAACAATAAAATCACTATTACATCCACTACTTCACTTATTTTAATAATAAAATCACTATTACACCCACTACCTCATTTATTTTAACAATATTACACCCACTTTACATCCACTATCCTTGACCTCCGTGCCCAGCCGCCATGTAAAGAACTGGCTGGGACGGAGGGAGTACTATATGATACTATATAATACTGCTTTTACCACGTATAGTGTTATACCATTTTGCGATAAATGTTATATCGTGTTAAAATAATGGGAATACCGTGTGTACCGGAACATGTCTTCTACTCAAATGGTACATAGTTGGTAAGACGTAAAAGGAGAAGAAAGAAAAAAGTAAAATGAGTACTATATATCCTGTTTATGTCTCTGCTGGATCTAGGGGTGTTCATGCGTTCATCAAACCGATCAAACCGGCCCAACCCGACCCTTTTTTCGGCCGTTCAAACTGATAAAAAAAACCCCGATACTTGATTGGGTTAGAAAATTTTCAAACCGATTTAAATGGGTTGGGTATGGGTTTTATATTTTTTCGGCCAACCCAACCCAACCCGACCCTTTTTTCGGCCGTTCAAACCGATAAAAAAACCCCGATACTTGATTGGGTTAGAAAATTTTCAAACCGATTTAAATGGGTTGGGTATGGGTTTTATATTTTTTCGGCCAAACCAACCCAACCCGATCTAATATATAATTTTTATTTTATAATTTAATATAATTTTATTTATAGATGTATGATTACATATGGCGTGTATGCATATGATTTACGATGTAATTTACATTACTAAAATTATAACAATAATTAAATTAAATATTAACAATAAAATCCTAGGTTACACATAATTTAATTTTACTTAAGTTCTCAAAATGAGCTTTACTTTGTGTACTTTAATTTTTTTTATAAAATTATTTAACCCATTCAAACCGAACCAACCCAACCCAAATCGATATATAATGGGTAGGGTTGGGTTATAAAATTATTTTTTACGGGTTGGATTAAAAATTTTGAAACCGATTTAATTGGATCGGATTGCAAAAATGTCATCAACCCGGCCAACCCGACCCGCGAACACCCCTAGCTGGATCTTATGCGGAGTGTATGCTTACGCTTACAGCTCATATAGGAAATGAATAATGAGTATGTTTTTATTATTCTTTTATTAAATATTGTGAAAAAAAGAAGGGTAGAGTAGGCAATTAATTAAATTTTCAATTTATCATAATTAACAAATATGGCCAAAAATTATGGGACAAGCAAATATGGAATATTGACCAATATTAGCGGGATTGAGGCAATAATATTTATATACTCTATGATTATGAAATATTATTAATTTATGATTTTTATTAGGCTCATGTATCTATATATACAGAATTTTTTTAGAAATTTTTACCTTATTATCTTATCAAAATTGATTAATTTTTGAATTAACTCAAGCCGGGATCCGAAAAAATATATTATTGCAGAGAAATCTTTAATAGAAAGAGTATTAATTCATGGAGGTTTCATTGTAGTACCATAAAGTTAGGACTAAAAAGACCATATAATTTTATATATGTTCTGCACACTGCACTGCACATACCATTTCAGTGCACATAAAATTATGTTGAGTCCCCACTTTAACCATGAGTCCCTGACTATAAGATCCTGATGTTTTACCAAACTGAACTTTTGCCAATCCAGTAGAAACTGTTTCATGACCTTTATCCATAAAAAGGAATAGACTCTGAAAATTTCGGCGCAAAAATAAGCATAAATAAAGATTAAAATAAACATATTGAGCTTTTATAGTGTTTATACATGTTAAAAGGCTTAACCCAGTCAACTGTAACTATCTAATATGACCATGGGTATTTAACCAAATTCCTAGCAAAGGTAAGTTTCATGTGTGCACAAAACTAATCATTACCCAGCTACTGCATCACTGAGATTACAACTCCATAAAACATCAACAGAACCAATATGAATGCATGTCAAAAGATGGTAAGATTGTAGGACTCGGTTGAAAAACTGATTCACAAGGACAGTTGAGCTTCTTTCAGAACCTTGCTCATTCTAAGCTGGCAGTTGAAGCTTGGCATTGTTTTTCCAACTGCAAAACATACTCTACTAAGTTTATCTTGCAAAACAACTAAATATATATCGATAATAACTAACAACAAACTATATTATCGATAATGACTAATGGTAAATACCTGATATAGTAATAGTAGAAGAAATCAGCATATAATGCAGTTTGGACAAGACCGGAAATGCAAGCTGAGGAGAAAGAAAGATATGCATATATAAGTTTGAGTAAGAGAGATTCATCATCATACACAAAAATCTACCACTGACTTACATATCCAAAGCCTGAAATGTTCCTCAGTAAGATAACGGTAAATCCAGTTAAGAATGTATAATGCTCGATAGGCCCTGCAACTCACAACACCAACCAGTATTAGTGCCTTAGTGACTTTAACTAATTAATACGAGTCATCAGTCTCCATTGATATATAGCTGGAAATTTCCCATATAAATTATAGTCTTCATACATGTTCTCCGTAAATACATCATTTAGGAATTACTCTATGTAGCTTGCTTACCGTTCTCGATGCACGTCTTATTTAGACAACGAGTTAACAATAGCAATATAATATCCTTTACAGTAATTTACATAGCAGATAGGAAAAAGGTTAATTAGTCGACAACTTCGACGCAACTTCCCACCGAATCAGAGATCCACCAATAATTTTGAACTTGCTTTATATTGGTTAACGTCCCGACAAGTTCAAGCAATGTGGTCTACTTTTGCATCTCAATATAATTTCATTATCTGTTATTTCAGCTAACTTCCTGTACACAACTGTCGATTTCTACGTGACCTATCATTATCGTACATGGACTATATAGCTCCAAATTAATTTTTCATTTTCGGAGTGAACGAGATTTGCTCTTTTCACAAATTTCATTGCTCAATATATTATGTATTCATTATTTTTTAAATTAATAATGTTTCTTCTTGTAACACACACAAAAAAAAAGTAGAATCATATAAACTTGACTAGATTATAGATGGCAACTGTTTAGTTACCATTATATGAGCAAAAACACAGCATAACATATGATTCATCTAAAATACTAAGAGAAACAGTATCAACAAATAAGAATAATATTAGGTCAGCGATTTAAGAATATATTGTTGGAGAAGAAATAAGGATCATCAATAGCTTGTGGTCTGTATAGGTACTCGCAGACAGATATGATTTGTCAAACCGAGGCATGAAATCATACTCAACTACAAAAAAACTAAGAACAAAATAAACATTATGAGTAGAACTTGCTGCTGCACATAGCAACTACCAAATGTACCTGTAAACAACAATTTAAGGCCAAGGAATGCATCTTGACAAAGACAGAAGTGACACATAACTAAAGATGACAGAAAGCAAAAGGCATGGATATATGTTGATCAGTAATATTAAGCAATGACTTCAACCTATAACACTGTACTTAATTTTACAGAACATAGCATGTGTAAAGGTAATGTGGAGATACCCAAGAAAGAACACATATTGGACAGTCAAGTTGTCCACATTTCCACTTCTTTGCAGAAGAACAAGCTGCGGAAGGATAGCCACAGCCTCCAAGTAGATAGAAAATGCCCAAAAGACCTACAAAAATTTATCAAAGATTAGCAGTACATCTTAAACAACAATGAAAGTTAAAATTGTATTTAGAAGAACAAATGCTGAAAGTAAATTAAAAAGAAATCAGATAGACAATATCTACCCAAATCATCAGCAAATAAAAATGACAGCTACATTAGCCCAACTCTTTATTTCACCTTAACTGCCCATGCCGAATTCAGAGACATGTGCATGGATAACAGACACTTCATTTTACGCAAAAATTCGAAATATCTTTTAAGTACCACACATTGGACATTACAGCGAAATCCAGGTAAAATAGAAAAAAAAACTCACCGCATTATCATTGTGTTTAGTTCCAACAAATGTTATTACAGCAAATAACATACTGAAACAAGCCAGTAACTATGTCAACACTCGTTAGCAATTCTATTCATCCTCATTCAAAAACAAAATTTGAAGGAGTGATCAGCCAGTGGCCCCAGCTAATCTGGATAGTTATTTATACACTGATATTGTAAAATATATGCCAGTAAATAATCAAAGAAAGTATTACCAAAATTATCAACAACCAAATCATTATTTAGTATTCTCCTCCTATTAACCTAAATATGCAGAAATACTTTGTATTTAAGCATCAGGAAGTAGTCTAGACTCTAGTGGATACCCCCTTCTTCTTTTGGTAACAAGAGGACCTACGTCGAGCGTTCACACCTCAGTTAAGGCGTGAGTGTGAGTGTATTTAAATTTCTGTAATTGACCATTACCAAAAAAAAGGTATAAAAACAGTAACTCCTTTTCGAAAAGCTGATAGATTTCGTCTGAAGCTCTACCCTCATAGTCACAGGCCATTTGCCACATATTTATCAGCAGAACAAAGAATAAAATACATTGGTAGACTAATATACCCCTGGAAAATAGATACCTATGAAGATACTAAGAGCCACAGCAATATAAACATACTGTCTGTTCAGGGTTGCTAATTATATATTCCTTTTCCTTCTCGTAGAACTTCAAGCTTATGACTTCATTTAACAATGCAAAGTTCTGGGATATATATCTTTATATGAGTAAATAAAACTTCCAGACAGATGTCAGGTAGTGTGCTAATCCTCAATATTCTCTACAGAAACGTTCATTTTACAGCAAGCTATGTGCCACTGTATGGATACTGCTTCCCATACTTCACAAAAGTTTATCCTTAACATATCTAAGCATGTTTATATAATAGTATTAAAAGTCCATGATCCATGACAGGATGTTCTTTACAGTCTTGTCCTGTGTTAAGCCAAGTAGCCAACTCCCAGCTCAATATTTTTAGTGATCCAGCAGCATTTCAACTTTGTTAAATTTTTCAATGTCCTCTATGCCTAAATATTCTCCTTATTCCCTTCATTCTACAGTACAAGCTTCATCTGTAAAACTACAACTCATTTCCTATAGAAATAAATATTGAATATTTAAACAGTTTGAGGTATTAAAATCAATATAATGAAGACTGACTAGCCTTATGCAGGGATTAAATTAAAGTCTACATAATCCCAAGACGGTCAATCTTTAAGGCACACAAAATAAGTCTTTAGGCATATGAAATATTAAATTTGTAAGTGATCGAGACTTGAGCAACATTACTCTTATGCAAGGGAATAAAAGTTCAAATAAAATGGCTGCAGTAATCCAGAAACCAAATGAATAGAAAACAAACAAGTAAATACATCATCATTAAGCTTCATAGTTTCAGCGATCAATTTTTTTTATATGATTTTTGTTCACACATTTATTATAAAAGTACCAAACACACAATTATTCTTGTTTACTTGTATTACCGGTAGCTTCTAGATATTTTTAACACCAAGATCATAACCACTGACAGACGCAGGAATTTTTTTTCGGGGGGGGGCCATTTTGTACTATAAATTTTTTTTTAAAATTACAATTTTAATTATAAATAAATTGAAAAACAACAAATTTCTAATCTTAACTCATGTTACATTGTTGTTAACAATAAAATTTACTAGAGTAATGGTTTGTTGTGTTTAAAATTTATAAAACATGTTAAAACTATAAAAGTTGAAAGGCAAAAACAAAAAACTACAGAGGATACAGTGTTTAGAATTCGGAAACAAAGGAAAAAATCAAGAAAAAGACATAGCCAGGAGTGGATCCCTGCTCTTGGTATGAAAAACATTACTAGTTACCAGCTGAACTGCAGAAACAATCTATACAATGTTTATACTACTAAGTTGTTATTAGGAATATTGGGTGGGGGGGCAGGGACCCCCCTGCCTCCGTCACTGATCATAACTATCAATGCCAAAACCAGCTTCGAAACTGGGTTCGTATATAATAATTAGACTAAAAATATGGCATACAGCATAATCACATTCCCTTCATTCCATGTTAGGAGTCTTATTTTATCTTTTTGACTCCCTCCATTCCATGTTAGAAGTCTTATTCTACCTTTTTGGCGGTGGTACATACAAGAATATACTTACTACAGTCTACAGTAATTGTTAACAATAGACTTACCTTAGAACTTCAACAAAATGCCCACTCAAGTAGAATGTGCCTTCTATTTCAGAATGAAGGGAGCATGACTGTTAATCATTTTGTCTCACATCATATACTATTGTTACTCATTAGACAACTCGATTTATTTTCATATAAATTGTGCCCCAAATAAGATTAATCCTACCTCGGCCAAAGAGTCAAATGAAGAAAAACACAACTGACCTCCTGAAAAGTGAATTTGTCATGAACTACTAATGCCAACACCAAGCACCCCAACACCAAAAAGAGATGGCGAAACGTGTCCAGTGCCTGATCATAGGACCGCTTAACAATTCGATGCCGCCGCATGCACCAAACAATGGCCAATGTAGTTCCAATGAACACCACTTTCATCACAGAGTTATACAGTGAAATGAAATCCGTGAACAAATCGAAGTAGCGAGTCAGGAACACCAAAGCATACAACTCCTGTGTCTTCAATGAAACCCCTAACCACATTTAATAGCTATACACATTCAGTACAAACCTTCAAATACGCCTTATAACAATAACAATGAAATATTAAAACGCAAACATGTCCTTAAGTGTGCGTATGTATTGCACAATGCATCTTTAGTGAATTCCATGTCAAATTAATTGCTATAAAATTAGCATAATACTCCAAATAAACCTTAAAAAACACAAAGCAACATAAATACACAAACATTAGTGCTGTGTGCATCGCTTGAATCTTTGGTGGAAATCCTAATCACATTTAGTTGCTATTTAGTTCAATCCTTTAAATAAACCTAATAACAATCACAATCAAAAATAAAAACACAAACATAAATTTGTAAGTGTGTGATCACAGCTCTTGCATCTTCATTGAATTCTCTAAGATTGCGTTTGGGAACACGGAATTCATTTCAAACAGAAATTCCATTCCAAAATTTAAAATATTGGACTTCAATCCCAAATTTTGTGTTTGACAAACGTGAGATATTCAATTTCATAATTACAAATCCTAGTGTGTCATTTAGGAATGAGAAAAATATTAACTGCTAAATTACAAATTCTATCAATACATTTGTCAATCAAGTAAGATTTTAATTCTAGATCAATTTTTCTGAAAATTACGTTCCTATAGCAAGTTTCTTCGTCCGTAATAAGTGGTTGTAGTAAGGATAATGAGAGAAATCAATGGTAAAGACCGAAAGTCGAAAATAGACAAGAACTGTAGAATTTCAAATAACACATGTTAGAAATTCATTAACAACGAAAAACGAGTTCAGTTTTAAATGACATCAATCTCGTTCAAATCCAAACCGTATTCTTCGTATTACAGAGCTCATTCAGTCCAAATCCAGCATTTCATTTCAAATAAACGCTAGTTCCCTAATCACATTCAATCGACACGTATTGACCGTTCAACAATCTAAACAAACCTTATAGCAACACGAGACACTGTAAAAAAAACAAACATAAATCTATTCCACTCCATAAACAGCTCTATCATCTTCAGTAAAATCACTAATTACAATTAATTACTAAACATTCATCACAAATACTTATAAACCTGATAAAAATTTCAACAAAATATAGTAAAAGTGTAAAACACGATAATGTAAAAAAAAAAAGTGACCTGCGCATGATTTGGTGGCGTAGATTTTGAGGAGAAGCACGAGAATACTGATCAGATGAGTCATATCGCCGGCGAATCGGAAGATATTCATGGCTGGTTGAGTAAAATTGATCGATTTTTGTGCCCTAGAAATATGTATTAAATTGAATTGAAGAAAAAAATAGGGGAAAGAATGAAATGGGGGTTTATTTTGAACAGGACCAGAGAAATGCTGACTTGTCAGGTTTACACGTCTAAGCGTCCCGCGTGTCCAATACTCGGAAGGTATTGGTCCCACCACCACTGAAATGTCAACAATTAAAATTGGATGAGATATGGGGTGTTTGCAAGGTAGAGATTTGAGAAAATATTAGAGGGTTGAGCCAAATTAGAGCATCTCCAAGGGTGTTATGTATATTTGTTAGTATAATATAATATATTGATAATTATCTAAAATTATAGCTAAGAGGTTCTAGGTTTACTCCAATGGTATTATGTATAATTATATTATCTAAAATTATACCTAATAGATTTAGAGGTTTTACAAATGTAGCTAGCCCAATTTTAGTTATCTATATTTTTTTGCTAAGGGATAATGGTTGGAGTATTGAATTTTTACCTAATATCTAAAATGTGTCACATAGATGCCATGTAGGTGACACATAGATGAATTTAACTAACAGGTATTACCATTGGAGATGCTCTTAGAGGTTTGACCATTTGAAACCTCTAATATTAGTGTTTGGTAGTTAGCGGATTGAAATAGCTTTTTGGATTCAAAAAGCTAATTTTCAAAAAGCTACTTAGAGGAGATTTTTCAATTAGATGTTTGTTATGTGTGTAGTTAATATACAAAAATTTAACTCAAATAGATAATTATCAAACAATTTGATGTAAAATAGCTAACTCAATCCGCTAGTCAAAATAGTTAACTCAATTCGCTAGTCAAAATAGCTAATTCAATCCGTTAATCGCTAACAACTAACAGCTAATTGCCAAACAGGGCCATGGAGTTGTGGTGTAGATTAGGATTGGTGTAAGGTAAATAGTAGAGTTTATTGTACTTTGTAAGCCTTAAGTATCTATTAAAGGCACGTAGGTACCATTATTTTTTTGCTGACACTTCACCTTCCATACTTCATTTCCTCTTTCAGTTTGCAACCCCTGAAAATGATTTCATCAAAATGCCGTTAAATTGTAAGGGGTATTTTAGTTTTTTAATTAATAAATGTATTTATTTTATATGAAATATATAATTTATTTTACAAAAAAATATTATAATTTAATTTTATATTAATAAATATAATCCTTATTAATTGATCATTTCACTTCATCACAATATCTCTTGGACGGTTAAAATTATAAAATTATAAAATTTACAATTTTATAATTTTAACCGTCTAAGAGAGATTGTGATGAAGAAAAATCCGTAAAATTTTTAAATAAAATAATCTTAAATTGCATAACATAATTTATAAGAAAAAAATAGTTACAATTGCATCATCGCATTATTCAATTAAATATTAATGTAAAATTAAATTATAATATTTTTATGTAAAGTAAATTATATATTTCATGTAAAATAAATACATTTATTAATAAAAAGACTAAAATACCTCTTACAATTTAAGGGCATTTTGGTGAAATCACGTTCAGGGGTTTCAAACTGAAATAGAAAATGAAATATCGAAGGTGAAGTACAAGCAAGAAAAATAATGGTACCTATCTGCCTTTGGCAAATACTTAAGGCTTACAAAGTGCAATAAGCTCTAAATAATATTGCATTCCTCGGTTTTATTTCAAATAAATAATTTTTTATACTTAATTTTATAGATTGTATTTTAATAACGTAATTATATTTTATGGAAGAAATTAAAGGACAGTTGGTTTGTTAGCGATTTTACAACTCAAATGCAAGTGTACATATCGTATCAAATAGTATAATAATTCGTTCCCACAAGGACTAATCTAAGATGTTAACTATCACACACTATTGTTCTTTCAATTCAAGTCAAATTAACAAGTGTTTTAAAAACATGAACTAATAATCACTAGATATTAAACAAACTCAAATAATTTTCCAAGATTAACAAAAAACTAGGCCTTAACTTCATCTCGTGTTCTTTAATAAACTACTTATAAATCTCTAATTTGGTGTTCTAATTACTAGTCCAAGGCTTCTAAATAATCAGAAGGACCTTCCGAATCTCAAGTGATCCTAATTCATAAACTAATTCTCGTATTCCTGCCAAGAATTTAAGTTCCTGAACAGCATTAACTTCTGCCTTATATTTGACTACCAAGGGTGATCAGGTATATTCCTATCCAAACCACAAATTAGTATAATATAGTAATCCCAAGTTATAGTGACTAGGCCTTAACTTAGATTTTCTTTTCCGAGTCAATCTAAATTACCAATTAAATTCCAAGGTTGATCATTCCTTGAAAAGCATTAAACTCAAATCACTATAAGCAATTATAGTGAACACCATAAATAGAGAATCAAAGATAATCTATATCAAAACACAAGAATCCATTACATGCCTAGAAAGGTTTTTAGTTAAACATCACAAAAGAGAAAACTACATACAATAAAGAAGACATGATATCAAGTTTACAATAAAGAAAAGTGAAGAAGAGAAGATAAAACTCTAGAATTCTTCTTCTCCTCCCAAATCAATGGCTTTCTCCTTGTGCTTGTGTCTTCTCTCTTGTTGTGTGTCTCTCTCGTTGTCAGATTTATACATATATAGGCAGAATATAGAGATAAGAGAGATAGATAGACAAGAGAGATATGGTGCAGTGAACTGTGTATTTTATTATACTACTTCTGCTGCGTTTTCTGTTATTGTGTTGTGTTTTACAATAGAGGAGAACACCCCCATTTATAGGCTGCATCTCTAGCCATTTACATCATGGATTACATCATAAATTAGACAACCTACCAACCTACCAAAGTTGAATAGTCTACCTACCTAACTTGCATATGTAATCAATTACATCACTAATTTAACAATATTTAACACGCCCCCTCACTCGAAATCCCATCTTCGGATGAAAGACCTATCTTGGGATTGAAGAGTGGACACTAGTAGCCCCTTGAGCTTAATCTGAGCGTCCAACTATACCCATTTTTAGGATCGACCGATCTTGAGTTTATTGAGTCTTTTGGGATACCGGTTGTCGAATTTTCGACCACACAGTATATTTTAGGCCGTCAAAAATACAGAAGGTGCTGATGCAAGTGCTATAGTAGATAACCACTTTATTAAGGGGTTTCAACCCCTTTACCATTGCCAAGCATTTTGTTTGTCGCCTGATTCTGCAAGGGCAGAATTGGCAGATAAAGTCACTGGTAAATCCGTCTCCATTCGAGACAATAGCTGACGGAGAGCGTTGAGTTCTGTTGCCCTTATTGCTCCCGTTGCTGAAGTAGCAGAGTCAGCATGGTTTTCAGACGTCGTATGATGAGCACTATATTGGGTGCCTCTTCCTGAGCTCCTACCGGATGAACTACCTCGGCTTCGTCCTCCCCGACCACGATCTCGTAAGTGTGGGTGTAAGATATAGCATTCTTCACGAGAATGGTATAACTTATTACAATAGTCACACCGGAGAACATCTTTTTCACCCTTTGAAGCCTCAATCACCTGTTCTGCTTTGCCTTGATTTTGAACACTTCCCGTAAAAAGTGCAGATCGATCAGGCACAGTATCAATCGGAGCCATGCTTTCTCTCCGACTCTCTTCGAGCTGCACACGGCCATGTGCTTCTTCAACTGTAGGAAAGGGAATCTGGCCAATGAGTTGATTCTTGATTGAATCACACTCCATTGTCAATCCAGCAAGACACTTCATCACTCTTTCTTCTTGTACCAATTTTTGGTACTTCTCTTGGTCTTCAGCCTATTTACACTCGAACACAGTGTAGTGGTCTAACTCTTGCCATAGAGATGTGAGTTCCAAATAATATTCGGTCAATGTTCTGCCCCCTTGAGTTAGAGACCATATATTCTGCTTTACCTCGAAATGTTTGGCCATATTACCCGAATATGAGTATGTTCGGTTGATGGAATTCCAAACAGCTTCCGCAGTATCAAGAAACAGATAACTTTTGCGAATACGTAACTCCATAGAGTTAAACAACCATGACTTGACCATGGCATTCTCGCTATCCCAATCATCAAAACTTGTAGCAGTTGCCAAGAGCTTATTGGCCTTCCCATTGATATATTTCATCAATCGATGGGATTTAAGTGCGAGTGTGCAAGATTCCGACCATTCCAAGAAATTCTTCCGTCAAATTTGGGGTTAACATATGGAGTACCGTGGAAACCAAATTTAACACTCCCTTGACCGGTATTGTTCCTTGCAGCTGACTCATTTACAACCTCCGCCATTATTCAAGACAACAACACTACAAGAAGATTTGCCGAAAAACAGTATCTGCAGAAATTAAAAAACTGGGCAGAAAATTCTGCTGGAAACAGAATCTGCATAAAAAAACTGGGCAGAAAATGGCAGAAAATTACTCCCCTCTGCTGAAAACAGAATCAGCAAGTTTCCCTTGAAAAACTTGTATATTGTTGTGTGTTTTCTGGGCAGAATTTCTGGACATAATTGGTGATGTTTATAGCAGTTTTTGGCAGAATCTGTGTTTGTGTGGGCAGTGTTATTCCCTTAGGAACTGAACATGCTCTGATACCATGTCAGATTTATACATATATAGGCAGAATATAGAGATAAGAGAGATAGATAGACAAGAGAGAGATGGTACAGTGAACTGTGTATTTTATTATACTACTTCTGCTGCGTTTTCTGTTATTGTGTTGTGTTTTACAATAGAGGAGAACACCCACATTTATAGGATGCATCTCTATCCATTTACATCATGGATTACATCATAAATTAGGCAACCTACCAAAGTTGAATAGTCTACCTACCTAACTTGCATATGTAATCAATTACATCACTAATTTAACAATATTTAACACCCGTATCTGTAACTGCTGACTCCCTTCTGTTTCTACGTACGTGTCTTTTTTTATCTACTGAATATATATCATATACAACTCCTCTCTAACTAACTAATAATATTATTTAATTATTTAATAATAAAACAAGAAGTTTCCTTAATAGAGTAGGATTCCAAAGTAGGAAATTCGAGCTGACTGCTTCTGGCCTTTTTCTGGACAGTTTGGAACATCAATAAAATCTGAGACCATACTTGAATTAAAGGTCTTCTCGCAAGATTTCCAACGACTGCTTACGGACCTCATTCCGACATCCGGAGCTCCCGTAATAGCCAAAACAGTGAACACCGCGCAAGCTGATCCGAAAATCCGAATTTTGCTAGAATTCCTTCAAATTTTGCAATTTCAGCCACAATCCTTCTATTATAAGAAATCCCTTTTTACTACAATAAAACATAAAAATTAATTAAATAACAATCCAAATTCGTGCAAAATAAACTAAGAATGTAAAGAAAATATGATCATAAAGATCATATATCATGGTTATATAATTTTTATGAAAATAAAATGTGATATGGATTAAAAAGTACCCTAAAATTATTATTAATATTACATTAATTAATCTAGTTTGGTTCAAAATAAAGATCAATTAATAAAGATCTGAAATTCTAATTAAATAATATATTCATAACTGAATAAAAAGCTAATTAAATGGCCCATTATATATATCCAATATGGTGGAACTTTTAGAAAAAGTGATCATCAAGTCCCAACTCCTATAGTCGAATCAAGAAAGATCTAGAAATCCTTCTTCGGAACTTACTTCTACCTCAAGATTCCTAAGCCAACATAAAGTCTGGGATTCTCTACATCAATATAAAAAATCCTAACCCTTCTCCTAAAACTACATTTTTGGCTTGATTCTCAACATTCATTATAATACGTAGACATGTTTTGTAGGCATTTAGTCACGAAACACAACAACATCAATTAAAACATAAAACTCACACATCCTAACAATATATATACTTAAATCTTAGCATTAGTTACACCCTATATATTTTTTGTGCTACAACATTTGGCACCATCTTTGGAAAGACAACATCAATCATGGCAAGAATACGGAGCAAACAAGGTAGCGACCCAACCACCTCTGAAATGACGACTACCATCGCTGGAATGCAGTCCATCATCACAATTATTATTCAAGGGACAAATCCCCAAGAAAATAGCAATCAAGGTGCAAATCCTCAAGGAAACCTAACCCTATGATCGAATCCCCAAGTGATGAATCAAGACTCCCCAATTTCAAGGGATGAACCCGTTGTAAATGATAGTTGTTCCTTTGAACACCACTGCATCTTTGGGTACACACATCTCCATTATTGTTCTCCTCCATCGAACTAATTAAAATCTGATTTATGAGATGTCACTCAATTATGGTACTGGAAGAAATGGTCTTCATTACGAGGAATATGTTTATTAGCACATCGCTAGATTGGGTCCCCTCCAAGGAAGAACCCGTGACTTTTCTGGTTCATATACTAAGAACGATTAAACATCGTCAGATGGGGATGTCAATTCTTGGAGAAGCCATTCAAACCCAAATGATGACATGGACGTTCCCAATCTCGAGGATCTCTAGGAACTGATTCCTGAATTGTTAAAAAAAGGATCAATACGCCATATGTGTTCATAGGCAATGCCTTTTTGCTGTTGTTGTAGGCACGAATAATGTTGCCAAAGGTAAAAGGCATCACCATGATGGGGTTGTGAATACGACCGTTGCCTAAGACCTCTAATGCAACGCTTTTACTTACTAATGCAACACTACGAAAGTATTACATTAGGTCGATATGGCAACACGAGAAGCACATAAGGGCAAAACATGGTGTTGCATAAGATTTGAAGCCATTTCAGCAGTGGAACCCACAATGGTGCCACTACAGTAGTGGGATCAATCATAGTGCCACATTAGTAATAGGACCCACAATGGTGCCACGTTAGTGGTGGGGCCCATTGTATAATCACTAGTACAAAATAGGGCTTTTGTGTCGCCTTTTTTGATCTTATACGTCGGTTAAATGGCGACGTATAGAGGGGTGACGAATAAAGTCACGAGTCTTTTACGTCGATTAAAAAGGTGACATATAAAATATTATATCTGTAAAAAGGTAACGTATAAAATTATACGTCGGGTAAAAAGGTGACGTAATAGGTAAAATATATGTCGGGTAAAAAGCTGACGTAATATGTAGAATATACGTAGGGTAAAAAGGCGACGTAATAGGTAGATAACTAACTTATATTATCAAAAAAACAAAAAAATAATTCTTATTATTTCTTTTCACCCAAATAACGGTTAAACAATCAAAAACCAAAATTTGTACAACCAAAATCTTGTAATTATAGAAATTTCTCAACTTTCAAATTCAATCGCAATACAATATACTATTATCAATTTTTAAAAAATGAAAATCTTGTAATGAAAATTTTTATATTTTTTTCAATTACATGATATTTATAAATTTTAGTCAAATTTTGGTCAATTTGACAAATCAAATGTCAAAAGGACATGTATTTTAGGAAGGAGGGAGCAATGATTACCAAATTTCATTATTTTTTGAATTATTAAATCTTAAAAATTAGAAAAAACCGATGTTATCCTGCCTTTCAAATATATATTAATAAAGGAAACTAAGAGCATCTCCAAGGGTGATAGTCATAATTGTTAGCTAAAATTATAAAAATAGATGATTATGTAAAATTTGCTGAACCTGTAAGTCTGTGTGCTCTAGTGGTATTAGCTATAACGGTTAGTTATATTTAAAAATTTGTTATTTTATTATTTTTCAAATTCTATTCAAATTCTAATGATTATATTTTTAGATATAATTTATTTATTGTAGATAAAACTCATAACAAAACTTTTTCTAAATTCAATAAAATAATTTTTTGCATAAATATGTATATTAAATAATTAATTTAAATAACTTTATTATTTAAAAATATGTTATTTTATTATTTTTAAATTCAATACAATAAAATTTTTAGACAAGGATATATGTTATTTGATTAAATAAAATAGTTTTAATAATTAAAATAATTTAGGATGAAGTTAATTGAATAAATGTATAGATGTACTAGCAGGAAGGAAAGACAATGACGTGGAAAATTATAGATGACCATGAATGGATCAACAAATATAGAAGACATGTAACCTGTTATCTAAAATTATTCGTAACAGCTGAGTGCGTTGGAGAACCCATTTTTTATATATTATAGGTATAAACGAAAGCCATGTAGGATTTTTTGCTAACAGGTGACCAGGGGGTTGGAGATGCTCTAAACGTACCATTTTAACATCCTCCAAAATTTTAGTTTCAAATCAAATTTCAAAACTTAAAAAAAAGGTTTAATTATCAAGATATCTACTATTGGAGGAAACTAATTACATTATATTAATATTCTCCTAAACTTTCTATTAAATAATTATTTTATAACATTATAATTTTATTTTTATCCCCTAATTACACCAATTGAATCTTTTTGATAAACAATATCTTTTTTAAAACGAGAAAGAGGTCCAGTAAAAATCTCCTAATTTAAAGAAAAAGTAACGATTTTATAATAATATAAAACGTAAATTATGTTAACAAAATAATGATTAGATATCGTAAACTAAATTCATCTTTAAAAATTTGTAATAAAATATTGATATTGTGATAATACACAATAATATTTGTTCACTAAAATGTCTTCGTGACATTTGAGAAAAATGTGTTCAACGAATACACGATTCATTAAGCAGAAGCATGTTAATCGTTGGAATTAAATATTAATATTTTCATTTTTAATTATATAATTTTATTAAAATAAGTTGACATTTAAATAAATTTTGGAAAAATAAAAGAAAGTGATAAAGAGTTTTTAATTAACATATAAAAAATTGCACAATAACTTTTTCTTTTAATTTGGAATTGAGGTGAACAACCAAATCAAAGATGTCAATAAAATGACAAGTCAATGTTAGATTGTAAATGATATTATTTATTTTATTTAAAATTCTATTTCTACAATATCTAGTTTTCGACCAAATTTAGGTTTAGATCAATCAAATTTATTAGGATTTTGAATATTTGTGTAATATTTTTTTCCCAAAATATTTTTGTCCAAGAACAAAAATAAAGTGTAAAAAATTATCTTTAATTTAGTAATGATTACAATTATTATTGAAATGGAAACACTCATAATAATATCAAGAGAAAATATAATTACGAATTTTTACATTAATACTATTCAGTATAGAAGATCTACATTGATAGTCCTATTTAATATAAAAAAACAAATTATATGATTTAATTCATTGACATACACATTTTCGTATTTCAATATAAATACAATTTTTAGTTTACATGTTAAAAAGTAAAATATTTTTTATGCTAGATCCATCATTTTTCATCTATTTATTTTATGATCTAACGGTTCTTGTTTATTTTGTCGTACTGAATACCAAACTATTGACTACCAAAATTTTGGATAAAATCAATCTTACACTCATCATTTAAACTATGTTTGGTTGTTAGTAGAACTATCTTCAAATAATAAGAAAGGTATTTTGATAATAAAAACGAAATATAAGTAGATTTCATAAATCGAACATAATTTTTAACGTAAAAAATCGTCAATTTCTTCTCTCTTTTGTTTCTCCGTAGTTTTAATTGGAAAATAATTGTTAAACCATCACTAAATTAAAGACTATTTTGTTAATTTCATGTGGGCTGTAAAATCGTTCAAATCAAATTCTAAGAATTCAAGATAAATCACAAATATTAAATTGAAAGTGTAAAATCTTATATATATATATATATATATATATATATAGGCCTTTGTTCCATAAAGAACACTCTTATATAACAAACAATAAAGAACACTATAAAATCATTTATTCCAATAGATCCATTGGCCCCGCCAGGGGCACCCAATACAAAAAGTTCTATTTTTTTAGGCTCTATCCATCCAGCAAAAAAAAAAAAATATATTTTTTTTGAAAATTTACTGTTCATCGATGACGTCACTGATGACGTCATCGATGAACAGTAAATTTTCAATTTTTTTTTTTTTTGCTGGATGGGTAGAGCCTAAAAAAATAAGAACTTTTTGTATTGGGTGGCCCCGCCAGGGGCAATGGATCTATTAGATATGAGGTGTTCTTTGTTGTTTGTTATATAAGGGGGGTGTTTGGAAGTTAGAGGTTTGAGTTAAAATTAGAGGTTTGGGGGTAAATTAGAGGTTTGACCAAATGAAACCTCTAATGTGAGTGTTTGGTTGTTAGAGGTTTGAGTTAGAGGTTTGGGATCAAAAAGCTAATTTTGAAAAAGCTCATATTAGGAGCTTTTTCAATTAGAGGTTTGCTATTTGTCACAAAAAGTTATTCAAAAAGCTATTTACCAAACACTTTTATTCAAAACAGCTAATTTCAATCCGCTAGTCAAAACAGCTAATTCAATCCGCTAGTCAAAACAGCTAATTCAATCCGCTATCAGCTAACAGCTATCAGCTAATTGCCAAACAGGGCCAAGGTGTTTGCTATGGAGTCCAACCATATATATATATATATATATATATATATATATATATATATATATATATATATATATATATATATATATCAATTCTTTTGGGTTTTTTCATTAATACTCTTGCCTAGAAATGTTTTTGCAAAAATACTTTTTTTTTTAAAAAAAAAACTAATTTGCAAGAATACCATCTTATTTGCAAAAATACAATCTTATTTGCAAAAATACTATCTTATTTGTAACGGTTGCGCAGTAGGTTGCATTCAGTTGTATATGTGGTTGCACATTGCACATGCAACCTCATATGCAACTGAACATTGCAAGTTTAATTTTAAATTTTTTACCAACTTCCAGTTTTATATTAGGGTTGCGCAGCAACAAAAAATGGAAATTTAACTTTCAATTTTTAGTTACATTCAGTTGAATAGATTGCATATGTAGCTAAATGCAACTAAAAATTGGAAGTTGAATTTTCATTTTTTGATGCTATGCAACCCTTATATATAACTAGAAATTGGCAAAAAATGGAAATTTAACTTTCAATTTTTAGTTGCATTCATTTGTATATATTGCATATAAGGTTGCATATGCAACCTAGGTATTTTTTGCAAATAAATTATTATTTTTTCAAATATTTTGAGAAGATAGTAAAATCGCAAAAAAAACTTAAAAAAATTAATATTTTTGATAAATACTCATTTTTTAATAATAATTTGATTGATAAATTAATAACAAATAAATATTAAAAAAATTTAAAATTATAGACGTTGCACTAAATTAAAACTTGTCAATCGACCTCATAGTCTGGCCTATTTTTACAGCGTTGTAAAAAAACAGAAGAGTCACAGTGTTGGCTTGTGAGGCAGCCACTATACAAACTCTCTCTCTCTTCCCGAAAACAGAAAAGGACACTTTTCTCTCTCCTCTCTGGTAAGAAACTCTTTTTGCGCAACGCAACGAAATTCCCAATTATTAACTACAAGTTCAATAATTATTATGCACCTTTCTATACCTGTTATATATATCTCTCTCTATCCTCTCCCCTGTTGTTTGTAGAGAGAGAAACTAAGCGAGATCGAAACTTACGACGTCGTCGATAAAGCTCAATCTTCTTCTGCTATGGGATGTTGTGGATCATCGATCGCTAAAGGCGATGGTTAGATTCTCCTCTCTCTCTCTCTCTCTCTCTCTCGCTCTCTCTCGCTCTCTCCATTTGTATGTGTATGTAAATGAATTGGTTGTTTTTATGTGTAATTGATGTTGATTTTGTGCATTTACGTGTGTAGGTTTAATGCGAGTGTTGAACTGTGAATTTTGTATGTGTTTTGGTGTTTGAATTGTGTTTTAGTGTTTTCGAGGCTTGATTTGGCTATTTAGTGTTGACGTTACCGCTGAAGATTATGATTGAGTCAATAGATGATGGAATTCTGAAAAGTTAAGTTGTGTGAGTGCGAGTGTGCTGTATTTGTGTAATGTTCTTGGAGTTGGAGGCGGTTAGTTGTTATGCTATTGATAATGTGTAATTATGTATGCAGAAGATAAAATTTCGAAAAGTCGTAGTAGTGTTAGTGTGCTGTTTTTGTGTGATTTTGTCGGAGTCTGTTAATTTGGAGGCGGTTAGTTGGAGTGTGATTGATTATGTGTAATTAAGTCAGCAGAAGATATAATTTAGTGTTAGTGTACTGTTTTGTGTAATCTTATCGGACTCAGTTAATTTGGAGGCAGTTAGTTGGAATGTGATTAACAATGTGTTATTAAGTTGGCAGAAGATATAAGTTCGAAATAATAAGTCCTATTAGTGTCAGTGTACTGTTTTTGTGTAAATCTTCTCGGAGTCTGTTAATGTGATTGATATTGTTTAATACTTTAATTAGAAGTTAAAATTTCAAAAATTTAAGTTGTATTAGTGTCAGTGTACTGTTTTTGTGTAATTTTGGGAGTGTTTATTTGGAGGCGGTTGGAATGTGATTGATAATGTGTAAATAAGTCGGCAGAAGATATATAATTTTGCAAAAGTAAGTCATATTAGTGTCAGTGTACTGTTTTTCTGTAATTTTCCTGGAGTCTGTTAATCTGGAATTGACAATGTATAATTGAGTTGACAGAAGATAAAATTTCTAAAAAATGAGTCCTATTAGTGTAGGTGTACCGTCTTTTATGCTATTTCCTCGAATTCGTTGATTTGGAGGTGATGACTTGTAATGTGATTGATAGTGCGCATATGCTCCTCTCTTTTAACTTTCCATTTAGTTTTCAATATTTTTTGATCAATACATTGTCAGTTTTTTGAATCTTGAAGGACTTTGAAATCAGTACATCTTTAATATACAATTGCACATGTATAAGTGTAAAACGTTGTTTGTAAAGTTAATATGGGTAACTGTGCTTCTAGTGTCATGTAGGTTCAGTTGTGTAGTTTTTATCATGCATCATTCCAGTTTGATAATATGAATGTGCACAAACTATAATATTTGAAGTTCGAAAACCCAATGGTTCTTATTTTGAAACATGTGTTATGAAAAATAAAGTGTAGTAGTTGATCTTTGTTAGTCATATGGTAATACAAATATTAGTTAGACAAACTTTACTTTATAAAATTCAAACTGTAGTTAAAAGATGTGAAGCTTGATATTAATTGTAATACCTAAACAAAAGTGAGTGCCATATTGCAAACTCTTAAATCTTAATGATCTTTCTTAATTGATAACTTAATGATATGTTACCTTGGGCCTTTTCTAAGCAATAAGGAGCTACAAAGGTAACTCCTTTTTTTAATTGCTATGAGTTATGCATGATCCCCGAACATATTTAAATTTTCGGAACGCGGTAACGTGATAGCTGACATTATGCACCTTTCTAGTAGATATAATATCTGTATTCCATTACTTAATTGAGCAAGTGGCATCTCAATTTTTTCTTATTACTGAACTTTGATAAGGATTTTAGCGTTATGTTTGTTATATGACAAGGATCCCCTTTAGAAAGTTAGGCTTTAACTATCTGCCTGAATCCAATACCCTCCATTGACACAAAGAAAATAGTAAATCTTTTAGGTTTGGATATGATAGTAATTGGAATGATAAAACAGCAGAGTATGGATGCACTATCTACGTTAAAGAGAACTCATGTTTACAGTTTGCCAGGAGTGCTTAGCATGCTTTTGCATTTAAATTTTAATATTTTATCAACTAATAAATGCTAGTTCTCACACAAATGTTATTCCTCGTTACTAATTTTTACATAGAAAGTGCACTCAGAAGGATTGAATTAATGGTCTCAAATCTTTCAAATCTCAGACTAGAAGCCTTCTTACTGTCATATTTCCCTTTTTTTTTCTTTTAAACTTATAATTAATTTCAAGTTAAGCTCATTGTACAGAATATTTTATAGTTTTCGAGAATAAAGAATCTTACTGAGGAATGTGTTCTGCTCATACCACCCAAGAAAAAGTGATTTTTGAATAATTACATGCAGACCAATTATGCTGAAGCTTATACATATGGACACTTTGAGATATGCACAAGTACTATCTACATAGTTCCTCTACAGTAGAATATATATCATCTTTCATTTTTACAATTTGCTTTCATGGTTGCTGGGTAGTAACAGGGGCAGTAGGTTTTAATTTTTCTTTGATTTGTTTATATGTTATCCCTAATGAACACATAAATCATCCTGTTTTCTTCTTTGCCGCCTAAAGTATAATAGCATGGGCTCTCACATCAAATCCTAATACAACCTAGAATAACAAAAAGAGAAGTGTTCGCATGACTTTGTGTATGTTTGTGCGTGAAAGCTTTTGAAATAACGTTCCAACTCTTTGACTTAAGCCATTACTGATCTCCTCATCATAAGTAGTCTCACTGCTGAGTTTGTTATCGAACTTATTTTAGATATCCTAGACTTATTGGGGTTCAAGTTACATAGAAGGAACCAAAAGAAAAGTTTTAGCATGACTTTGTGTATGTCTGTATGTGAAATCTTTTGAAATAATGTTCAACTCTTTGACTTCTGCCAGTACTGATTTCCTCCTCTTATGTAGTCTCACTAGTTTATAATTGAACTTATTCTAGAAATCCTTGACTAATTGGCGTTCAAGCTATATATATCTGAAATTTTAACCCCTTTCTTTTGTTGTAGTTTTTCAAGGTTTTAGCAAGGTTTCGTTTGCATTCAATGGTTTAGTGTTGAATTCCTCTTCTAATACCAGCTTAAAATGACAGACAGATGCACAATCAGTTAATCACACAACCTGTTTCTAGATTTCATTTTCCATGGGCCATTAAATGTTTGTATACAAAATTGGGGTTCAATTTGACTAGAGATGTTGCCTTCTCTGTTATACAATACTTTCCGAACAAATGTAATTTGTTATTTACTTATGGGCACATATGTTGTTAACTTAAGGTTATACTAGTAACTAATAAAACTATTATTCCTGTTAGTATTCATGGATTGTTTGCAAAAGTCAATGAGGAATGTAGATAATATAAAATGTTCATAATCTGCCTCTCTCTGTATATACATATGCACGTGTGTGTCTCACCATACACCAATTTCATGTTCCCGTTTTGGTGTGTGTTTTCCTGACATCTGTTTTTTTTTTGAATTTATAATGTTTTGACCTGGTCCGAATCTGGAGTTTGAAAATTTATGCCTCAAGATCTGAATTCTTGTATAAAATAGCCAGGGTTATTCTTATGGTTGACATTAAATTGCAGAAGCTGCGAAGAAAATAAGAAAACCAAAACCTTGGAAGCATCCTGAGGCAATCACTAGGTCACAACTAAAACAGATGCGAGAGGAATTCTGGGATACTGCTCCACATTATGGTGGTCGTAAAGGTACTCTTGTTTAATCTGAAATTCATTCTTATTAAGTTCCTTCTGATTTCTCCTAGAAGGTCTTCAATAGTCCACATTGGACTCGAATGTTCTATATGCAGTAGTATCGTCTTGTAGAGATTGTACAATTATTTGCTAATGAAGCCTCTGAATTCTCTTCTAAATGCTTCCAATCTTATATATAGTTCTTATATGAGTTGGTAATGTTAAGAGATGCTAATAAACTAGAAAATGGGCATTGTAATTTTCACTTTATGCCTTTCTTCATAGCCGATTGTGTCAAATGGTAAATATTTTAGAACTGATGATAACCACTGATTGTGCTATAATGTTAAAGTACTCTTTATGAAGCACATTTTAGGAGCAGTACCTTACTTTGTGTCTCATTATTGGCTATCTTAAACATGCTCTGAAGATTTGTCCGCAGTGATTGTTGAACACCAACATTTCTGCCCCTTCCCCTTTCTTTATCAAGTCTTTGAACAGCATATTTGTTAGTACTGTCTCAGAGTCTCAGAAAAAAGAACCCAACATCAAGGATTTATGTTCTTGCTTTGTTCTGCCCTTCAATTGATTCTGGTTTCTACCTTTTTTCTGAATATTATACTGAAAGTGTACTTGACATGTCAACATTTTGAACAAAAATTTTGGTTGAGCCTCGGCTTTCAGTGATAGGAATAAGGTTGTATTTGGCCTATTCGCTGTTTTTTTCTTTCATTGTGCAAATTAATTTTCTCCTGTTGATATATGTTAAGCTCATACACAGTTGAACGATAAATATTAAATTTCAGAGATATGGGATGCACTCCAAGCTGCAGCTGAGGCCGACTTAACTCTAGCACAAGCAATTGTGGATAGTGCTGGTGTTATTGTCCAAAGCGCTGACTTGACAATCTGCTATGATGAAAGAGGTATGCAATCTAAATCTAATGCAACTTGACGTCTTCAAAATTCAGCAGAAATGTCTAATTCCGTCCTTAAAAAATTCTTGCAGGTGCAAAGTATGAATTGCCTAAATATGTTTTGAGTGAACCAACTAATATAATCAGTGATAGTTGATCACCGAAGAGGAGGCGATTGAGTTCAATGCTTTACTGAATCTGTAAATCATGTAAATTGGTCTCCTAACCACTTGTTTTGTTTAAAATTTAGTTTTACTACTCGTTACTTCTTAATCCACCATCTCCAAAGGCTCCTGCAAACGTTGTTGCACTTTACATGCACCGCTACTATATATATTGTGAATTTATTTTCTTGCTGTTTCATATATCTTAACTATTTGATAAATTTTTTTATATTAATGGGTATATATGTGAATTGTTCTCCTTGTGCTGGTTTTTGTCTTTTTTGGATCACCCCGGTGCTAAAAATTTCCGAACAAAAGAATAGAAAGCTTGAGAAAAGCATTGGGAGGTTGTCTATTTAGTGCGCAGTAGGTTGGTGGGATCTTCCCCTGTCCCATTTTCCTTCCAATTATTAATAAGGTAATTTCTTATGAACTGTATATGTATTTGTATCCTCTTAATATGAAGTATGCCAACTAGAAGAACATTTTTTTCCCTTTTTTTATGTCATGTTACCTCTACACTGTTCACGTGATTACACAAATCCGGTAGCCATCCATTTTCAATCTCAATAAGAATTTATTTCAGTCATTGTATATTGTTCCGTGTCGGATGACGATGAGTCGCATACTGAGTTTATCTTGTTTGCTTGATACATTTACTTAAGGGGTTGGTCAGGGGCAAACATTTGCCTCACTAAACGGTGAAAACACGTATCGCAGAAAGTATGGTACGTGTACAATAGAGTTTTTGATGTGAAAATAGGGGGTTATATCTCTTTATGCGATATGATTTGCTGGCAACAATTGTTTGCTAACAGCGAACTTATGGTGTTTGTGTGCTTAAATGTTTTAAGTAACTTATAAATTTAAAATAATATATTGATCTAATGTGTATTAAGTTAACGTAAATTACAAGTCAAATTTTGAGAGATAGTAGTTGAGTACTTATGTCGGTTATCTATTTTATATTAATTTGATTTGATAAATATGAATATTATCTTTTTGTGGATGTAACTTGTAACGTAAATTTGAACAATCCTAATAAATTTGCATATTATAAGTTATAGAACTAATTTAATTCAACACACCATAATGTTAAAGTTTTATATATTTATCGTCTCCAACTCTTTTAGCTTTTCACTATTCTCAGTTTATTTGGTTCCTGTTGAACCGGATTTGATATACATAATCAACTGGTTCTAGTTTGGTCTAATAATTTGTTGAACTGCCGAAGAATAATAGTTTACATCCACTTTACTGGAGAGTATTTAACCATTTATCGTAGTAGTTATGAAAAGTTGTTGCCGTAGCGGCGTAGCCTAAAAATGTGACCTTAAAGGTACATCAACATTTTTATCTAATTTTTGATTCGTATATGCGACCATTGCAACAAAGCCTCGTAGATATTGCTATTTTTATATTTTATAAAAGATTTTAAGTATTGTATTTATTGAGTATGATGAAGTTTTATTGTAACAAGTATTTGGAATATATTGCTTTTGTTAGTAGCAATACTTTTGTTCAAATTTGTAAAAGAATAATCGGTCGTTCTCAAATGTACGAACTTAAACATTTGTCATGTAGTAATAAAAAAGACAGAGAAAAGAAATATCATAAATTTATAAAATTTACTTTGAAAAATAAAATAAGTTTATCGGTTTGTTTTTCGAGTTTTATGCACTCCAACGAATGGTTTATTACACCATGTATCCAAATAATCTGAGAATACATGCAGCAATTGAAAACCCCGCTAAAACGGCTACACTTTTAAGAGCACGAATATATAAGCAACTACAAAATCAAAAATTTAAATTTTTTTGTCTGCAATATATGTAATACAATGCTACTGAGGACTTTGATTATTTTTTCTACCGACTAATTTTTGAATGTGAGACCGGACTCGAGAGTAGCTAGTCTGTAGATGCCTCTTTAAAGCTGCATTTGTGAGAGTCATTCAACATTTGCGCATTTGATACATCTGAAGACCCAAAAAACAATTCCACTTTTTTGCACTTAATCACAAAATACACCTCGTCGGATCGGTTTATCCGTCCTCTTATGTATGTTTTTTTCACCCGAGCTGAAACCTTTAAATCAAATTTCAGAGAACCAGCGTTGATACCCTGACTGACTTTGCTGAACATAGAATCATCAATGTAACCCGACGATCCCGAAAACTCTCCGCCAAAGTGCTTAGGAGGACTTTTTGGACTTGCATCAAACGGCATAAGATTTGTTACCCCAATTATGTCGTCATTGTAATATACGTATACTGTTACATCCGAAAACTTCAAGTATCCATGACTGTCCATAGTTTCGAGACACATCTGGACGTTCCAGTCTGCGGAAATCTGGTTAGGATGAGACGAGAGGTTGAAGTTCGAAACCTTTAATGAATTAACTGTAACTTTAGGATTTTTAACATTCGTAACTTCAGTGAACACTATACCTCCTATGCATGCTATACTAACTAATACTACTAGCGTTACCCAACACCCATAGAATCTTCTCCAGATAGGACGACGGTTGTCAATACCTCGAGTTGTTGCGGAGGTGGTATCACGGGTTTCAACGCGAAGAGAGGAATGATCAATAGGGTGGACTGCCATACTTAAATCAAGGATATATGACGATCAGTAGTGCTCTAATTAAGCTAGCTAATTAATGAAGGAGTCTATTGCAGTGATTGCCAATGTGCTATTATGTATAGATTGATCATATATATAGCTAGTGAATCCGAATTCTACTATGAGCATCCTAGAGTGCGGGTAGAATACGAATTCTTGAAACGTGGGAGTGTGGTGATCGCCGTCGATCTATATATCGAATTTGTATTGAACGTTGAAATTTTATTTTCTTTTTAATAGTTCGAAATTGCTTGTCTTTTTACAAAAAGAAAAAAGAAAAAACTTAATAATTTGTATAATACATGTTATATGTATCTTAATATAGAATTATTTTTTGAAGTTGAGTATCAAAATTATTTTCCTTATTAATATGTGGTATAAAATAATATTCTTAAATGATATTAAGTTAAATTATCAAATATATTCTTAAAAATTAAAAATAAAAGAATATTTTCACTTTTCTCATAATCAAACACATTTATAGACCGTTATAAGAGATATGTGAGTTACATAAGATAGAGGTTATTCAAGAAAAATACGTCAAAACTAAGTTGTAAGTTGATATGTTTATTGACATTTAGATGTTCGAATGGATAGAAAATTTATAAAAAGTTCAATTATCAATGTTTGTGAATAGATCCATTAATACAATTGTTGGAGGCCCACTTTCTTACTGGGCCGAACCGAAGGCCCATAATCAAAATCCGAATCCGAATAAAAGTCCACATTCGTCCGACCCATTTTGGGTATAACGGTCGTATTGTTGCACTTCCCTAGAACGTGGGACACAACCAAGAAACGTGGCCAACTCCCCTGTAATCGTCGAATGAAAGGAAATAAGTTAAGTCAGGTTTGATTTGATCATTCATACACATTTTACACACAACACAAACACTCTGCGTTCTAAATTATCTTACCCAAAAATCGACTAACTTATTCTCACATCGGAGGTGAATCGGGGGGCCAAACCCTCACATTCTTCTCATTTGCAGGTTCGACCGATCCAAGGTCTGGCAGAAATCCAGTCGTAACATTTGGCGCCGTCTGTGGGAACGTAGAGATACGTTTTGTGTTGAATTCTACAGTCAATCATGACGAATGAAACCGAGATACCAGTAGCTGATGATAGTACCCAAAGCTCCAAAGGGAGTAGATTGAGTTGCAGGAGAAAGCACTCCGTGAGGCTCTAGAAGCCGAAAACACGGAGTTGGATGACCGAAGGGACAAGAGGCCGAGAACCAGAAATGATGAAGATGAGTCAGGGGACTCTGAATCAAACTCTAGAAGAACCCGGTCAAAGGTAGTTTATTCCTCTGATTCGGAAGAAGAGGGTCCACATACGGACTATCGCATCCGAAGGATTGAGAAGGCTATGTTTGGAGAGAGAAAGGTCAGCCACGAGCCAGTGGTGACCGAGGACGTCGAGCAGTTCCGACCCCCTTCCGGAAGGCAGTTTCCAAAGATGAACGAGTTCAATGGAAAAGGTGATCCCGAAGACCACTGTGAGAAGTATGAATCGCTCATGACTGGGATGGGGCACTGTGATGTGATGCTCTGCAAGATGTTAAAGACATACCTTAAGGGGAATGCGTCCATGTGGTACAGGTCATTAAGGCCTAGGTCGATAGGCTCGTATGAGCAGATAAAGACGAAATTCTTGAGACACTATTCACACTTGTGCCGAAGAGAGAAGGATACCGAAGCCCTGATCCACTGCAGGCAGGGACCGAACAAAGAATTGGGTGACTATTTGGCAAAGTTCAAAGAAGAAGCCGGAATGGTTACCAACTTGGATAAAGTCAAGGCAGCTGGATTCCTTGCAGCCGGCATCGACCCTGTTAAAGGTAAGAAGCTTCGATCTTCTCTTTACGATATGCTTCCCAAATCTTTGAATGATATATATGTGAGAGGAGAGGCTATTAGAAGAAAGTTAGAATCAATTGGGGGGTACAAGGAGAGCAAGAAAAATGATAGATATGATAGGAGGGATGAGAGAAGGGACGACCGAAGGGGTCGCGGTGATGTTAAGAGCAGGCTGAATGATACAAGGCCTGATAAAGGGGCCGAACGAAGAAGAGATAGGGATATCACTGTGTTCACACCACTCAACACACCTATCTCGAAGATTCTCCACGAGATAAAGGGTAAACCTGGGTTCGTTAGACCACCAAAGTTAAAGACTCCTGAAAGCAGAAGGAGCGACAACAAATATTGTGACTATCATCGGGATAAAGGTCACAATACTGATGAATGTTACCACTTGAAGAAATTGATTGAGAAAATGATAAAAGACGGAGAACTGACCAAGTTCGTTGGAGATCTGAGAGACAGGCTAGATGATAAAGAAAAGAAGAGAGACAAAAGAGATGCCGAAGGTTCTGAAAAGTATCAGGGCGAAGTCATAACAATTTCCGGAGGAACCATACTCGATCGGGACAGCAAAACAGCCCGAAAGAAATATGCCAGGCAAATCTATAGTCACTACCAGTCAAGTGCAGCCAAGCAACCACTTCCGATATCATTCACGGAAGATGACTTTGAAGATGTGATATGGACGCACGAAGACCCTCTTATCATAAACCCCGTCATTGGGGAAAACAAGATTTGGAGAGTGCTGGTCGATGAAGGAAGTTCAGTCAACATACTGTACCACCGAACATATTGCAAGATGAATTTGGGCGGAGAGCACCTGAAGCCGTGCCATGAGGCACCACTTTATGGCTTTGGCAATCAACCTGTACCGATTGAGGGCACGATCACGCTGAATATTCTATTGGGCAAGGCTCCGCACTGTAGTTAAAAAAGCAAAGTTCTATGTCGTCCGGGTGGACAGCCCGTATAATGGGATTTTGGGGAGGCCAGCCTTGTCACTTTTTCAGGATGTGTCATCCATTCCCCACCTAAAGTTAAAGTTCCTGACCGAACATGGGGTCGGAGAGATGAGGGGCGATCAAAAAGTTGCCCGAATTATCATGTTGGAAGATCTAGAGAAAGATAAGGATGTTGAAATGAATGAGGGTGGAAAAAGGAAAAGAGGAGAAAATGACACTAGGGGCAGCCATCAAATGCTGAACATAGAGTTGGAGAAGTTTGGGGCCGACTTGTCGGGCCCGATTGCCGAACAGGCTGCCGAAACCGAAGAAATTGAGCTGTATGTGGGTCAGTCTGGAAAGATGATCCAAATTGGAAAGAACATGGAACCAGAGGTAAAAGAAAAAGTCATCAAAGTCATTAGGGAATTCCATGATGTGTTTGCATGGAATCCCGAAGATATGCCAGGGTTGGACCCTTTGGTAGCTAAACACTGTCTAAATGTAGTTCCCGAGGCCAAGCCTGTGAGGCAAAAGAAGAGAAATTTCGCCATGGAAAGGCAGAAAGTGATTCAAGCTGAAGTAAAAAAATTGTTGGAAGCTAAGTTCATTGAAGAGATAGACTACCCCGAATGGCTGGCGAATGTGGTGGTGGTAAAGAAATCGAATGACAAGTGGAGAATGTGTGTAGACTACACCGATCTGAACAAACATTGTCCGAAGGACCACTACCCTCTGCCGAATATCGATCAACTGATAGATGCCACTTCGGGGCATCAAATACTCAGTTTCTTGGATGCATTCTCAGGATACCACCAAATCGCCATGAATGCTGAGGACGTTCCAAAGACAGCATTCATCACACCGAACGGCACTTATGCCTACATCAAAATGCCTTTCGGTCGAAAGAACGCCGGGGCAACATTTCAAAAAATGATCAACAAAGTGTTCTAGGCTCAGATTGGTCGGAACATGGAATGTTATGTGGATGACATGATTGTTAAATCCCCTTTTAGGGATCATGTTGAGGATTTGAGGGAGTGTTTCGAAACACTTATGAGAAACAACATGATGATCAACCCGAACAAGTGTACGTTCGGAGTAAACAGTGGAAAATTTTTGGGATACATGGTTAATGCCCGAGGGATTGAGGCAAACCCAGAAAAGATCAAGGCAGTCATCGACATGAAAGCACCGAAGACGATCAGGGACATTCAGAAGCTAATCGGACGGCTAGCAGCCCTAAGGAGGTTCATTTCCAGATCGGCCGAAAAAGCCTTTCCATTCTTTGAAGTACTTCGGGGGTCCAAGAATTTCGAGTGGGGGCCGAACTGCCAGAAAGCTTTTGAGGAGGTCAAAGAATATTTAGTGAAAGCCCAACTCTTAATGAGGCCTGATCCGAAAGAAAACTTGCAGCTGTATTTAGCTGTGAATGACCGAACACTTGCAGCTGTGTTGGTAAAAGAACATGAAGGGAACCAGCATCCGGTGTTCTACGTTTCCCATATTCTCAAAGATGCAGAAACTAGATATACGAATGCAGAGAAGTTCGCCTATGGGTTGGTAATGGCCGCAAGAAAGCTAAAGCACTATTTCCAAGGAAGGACGATCAAAGTTGTAACAGATCAGCCGTTAAAGAAAATCTTGTAAAGGCCAGAGGCATCGGGCAGAGTAGTTGCTTGGGCGATCGAGCTGGGGGAGTACGATTTGGAGTATACGCCAAGGACCTCGATCAAAGCCCAAGCACTAGCGGATTTCATGGTAGAATGCTCTTTCTCGGGGCCGAATGACTTGGCTCCCGAAGAACAGCTAATTCAGGCACCAGGAAAATGGAAGTTGTTTGTGGATGGGTCAGTCGCCAAGGAAAAATGTGGGGCAGGTTTAATTTTGACAAGCCCAGAAGGATTTGAAATCTGTCAAGCTATTAGGTTTACTTTCCCATTGACGAACAATGAAGCCGAATATGAAGCACTTTTGGCAGGATTAGACTTGGCAAAAAAATTTGGAAGTTAAGCAACTCAGGGCGTTTAGTGATTCGATGTTGGTGGTAAAACAATTCTCAGGGGAGTACGGGCAAAAAGATCCCAGAACGAAGGCCTACGCCCTCAAGGTACGCGAGCAATCTTTGATGTTTGAATCTTTTGAATTGACTCAAGTAGCTAAAGAAAACAACAGTCGGGCAGACGCTCTTTCAAGGCTAGCTTCGGCAGAAACCTAGAACCTGAATGGGTCCATCTATCTGACCGAAGTAAAGACGCATTCGATAGATAAGAAGTAGTGTATGGAAATTCACCAAGGGGTCAATTGGATGACTCCCATCAGGGCATTCTTAGAGAAGGGTACCCTACCATTCGACCGAAGGGAAGCACAGAAGGTGAAATATCGGTCGGGGAATTATACTCTGATAAAGCCAACATCTCGGTACAAGCCTCAATGTCATTCGCCTTGGCGAACGTTGGCCTATCGGCTGGCAGGATGAGACCCCGGCAGAGATCGGGACCTACAATGGTAGATAATTGCGGAGCAGGGACAATGATTTGATCGGTTTCAATAACTCCCCAAGGGGGAGAGTATACTTTCAGACCAGAATCTCCCGATCGGCCTCTCTTTCGGGAGTCGGTCGAAGTGATCAGATCTGTATCGTTTGTCCTCAGATCCCGAGGAGGAGAAGAAACAGGCGGAGTTTCAATTGTCTCTCTCTGATCGGGAACCGACTTCCCATCCCCATCGACCGGCTGAGCAGCAACCTCGGCTTTAGCCGTAGCAGCTGAAGCAAGTTGGGCCGCCTTCCTGCATTTGCGCTCAACAATCTCCTGAAGTGAAGACACTGCACAAAATAACAAAAGGTTAAAATATGTACATCAGAAGATAAAATGCAGTACTCAAATGCAAGAGCAAGACAAAGATAGATGTTACCACTACCCCAAAGGGCGACCAACCAATTGTTATCCCTGCCATCCGATAGCGGAACCTTGTCCATTTCAAGTTCGCAGAGCAGACGGTAGTCATGTGTGTCCGCTTGCAGGAGTTCGGGATACTTCAATCTGGACGGGTCGAGATCCCGCCATCGGCCATATTTCTCCATCTTCGGCCCCGAGATAAAAGCCCACTTCTCATGGGCTCCTTTATTGCTGGAGTTTGTTTGAGCCCAGTCGGCCCTATCGGTTCGACGGGCTATGGTATAGTAGCCGTTGCTCTTTGTATTCCTTCGGAGCTCATAATGATGCCAGAACAAGGTTGTCCTCGGAGTCATCTCCTTGGCCAGGCATCGAGCTTGGAAGGCGTTGATGTGGAAAAAGCTGTTCGGATCCAATTGCCCTACAGCTATCCCCAGCTGCTTCAGTAATTTCTTCAGAATTGGCAACATCGGTAACCGAAAGCCACATTTGAACGCCATTTCGGATATGCCTGTGGCTACACTCCCCCCGCAGAGGGGTGGAATCTCGGGGTTGTGCCAGATGCGGTCCTTCTTCCTCGGTGCGAAGAAGTACCAGACATTCCTCTCTACTAGATATTTGGAATGGAAATCTTCTATTTTATCTTCGGTCAGCTGCGACCGGAAATTCGCGGCTGGATATAGTTTGGCGTCACTGAAGGGCGAAACCTCCGAAGGACCAGCACCTTCGGTTGACCGATCCATGTCCCTGCATTCGAAAATGAAGAGACGTTAGCCTTGTATTCGGACAAAAAAGATGAAAGCAAAAGGGGAACAGGCCGAGTACAATGAGCCAGGATCGATCGGGGCATTCTACAACCTAGGGCGAAGGGAGCCGAAAGCCTAAAAACTATGGGAAACTAAGGCATTCCGAAGGGAACTCCGAGAGATCGGGACGGTCCGAAGAATGTCCTCAAGGTTCGAAGATCCCAAAGGAAGTTCTTGCCCAGATTACCTTCGGACAAATTCCAAAATCTTGGGAAATGCTAATACAAGAGTAAAATGGTACATCAAGAAGAACCTAAAACGTTTTGGACATGCGAGTATTTCGTCTAAAGAGCACAGGTGATTTTATGCATACATACATACAGATACATACATGAATATATGAAATGCAGGACTATTACAGTAAAGAAGCAAAGGGGAAAATGTCGCTTACTATTTTGAAGATTCTTGATGAGACTGAGTTCTTGAGGATAAATCGCTTGAACGTAGACGTCGACCGGAATCGGAGAAGTGAAGATGACCGGCGATGAAACGGCGGTTCAAATCGTTGCCTGCGAAAAGCTCTGAGAAATAAGATTTTTGCTCTGAGAATTGTATAGTTTGTAAACGTAAAAGTGAAATTGAATGGGTTTTAGAAGGCTTAAATACAGAGACGCGACGTTTGGACAAGGGTCGTTTCGAATTCAACGGTGGAGATTAAAGCACGGATCTCGAGATCGGACAACTGTCAATCATAAAGGGACACGGCTTCCCAGGAGACGTCTCGGCCTTGTCCATCGTCCTTCTATCCAAATGAGGCGTCCGAAGAATGAATTCCGAAGATGGGCTCAGGCTTTGGCCTCCGTCCTGAGGATAACTCCGAACGAAGCCCAGGGACATGTTGGAGGCCCACTTCCTTACTGGGCCGAACCGAAGGCCCATAATCAAAATCTGAATCCGAATAGAAGTCCACATTAGTCCGGCCCATTTTGGGTATAACGGTCGTATTGTTGCACTTCCCTAGAACGTGGGACACAACCAAGAAACGTGGCCAACTCCCCTGTAACCGTCGAATGAAAGGAAATAAGTTAAGTCAGGTTTGATTTGATCATTCATACACATTTTACACACAACACAAACACTCTGCGTTCTAAATTATCTTACCCAAAAACCGACTAACTTATTCTCACACCGGAGGTGAATCGGGGGGCCAAACTCTCGCATTATTCTCATTTGCAGGTTCGACCGAACCAAGGTCCGGCCGAAATACAGTCGTAACAACAATTTCAAATTTTATTTTTCAGATATTCATAAATTTCAATGCTACATTACAATGATTAATCAACCATAAAAACATTACAAGATAGATAAGATGATACATCAAATATTTTTCATCAGACAAATCAATTAGTGTCAAGAAATTTCAAACAACACAAACATAAAAGAGAAAGAGACGTACACAAAACTATGATAGGCAGCACTAGACAGGAGAGTACTCCAAAATATATTTATCTGAGGATAGGAATAAAACAAACAATTCGACAGGAAAAAACTTTATAAATTTGCTGTTTATAAATAAGTTATTTGATGTATAAATTTGATCTCTCAGTGCCCATCCTACCCATCCTTTAATGAAAGTTTTGCTCACCGAAGCTTTAAACGCAGCATTGAATTTCACATTACCAGCCCTGATTTCACGACTGACGTTTCTGACTATGGAATCATCAACATTACCCGATGATAGGTACCCGCTGTAAGCTGACAGCGGGCACCCCCGTAACAGTACCAACCCGCTACCCGCTGTAACACCTCCACCTGTAACAAATACTCACTAAATTACACATGTGACATTTCATATTATCTTTACTAAATTGCTCCACTTGACAAACAAATATCTTCACATAAATACTTGTGCAAAATATCTTGTTATCTTGTTCACTAAGGCAGGGGACCATAAAGGTATTTAAGGGAACACAAAAGCATTCAACTGTAGCAAAAGCGGCGGTGTTAGAATCGAGGTATGTGGGAAAGGGACACTAATCACTATTCCAATAGTGGCTCACTATAGCTTTAACAGCATAATAAGTGGGTCACCAAGTGGGTGAACAGTGATTAGAAGACACAACCTATAAATACCCCCATTCTACACACAAGGTAATATATACAATTTCAATAGCTCAAAACTTATTACTCATTCTCTCCCTTCACACAGATACATTTTCACCCGTTTCGATTATTATTATTTCGATTACTGATTCTCACACCGGAGGTGCTTGACGGCCACCACCCCCGGGCAAGCATTGTTTTGCAGATACCCAAACTCAGGCGAAGTATCCCTGGAACAGTGCTCAGAACAGTGATCGGAAGCCATTAATCGGCCGTGAGAATTATCATTTGGCGCTAGAAGGAGGGCGATTTTTTCTTGGAGAAAAACCCACCACCTGCTCTACCAACACAGTAGTTTTTCACACACTTAAAACACAATATAAACCAAAACACCTCAAACACACTAAATGGAAACCGTAATACCCCACCCGGACGAGCAAGAACACGAAGGAAATACAACAGGCATCCCGCCGGTGAATCCACCGATAAACCCGCCTAGAGACGATGGGCGAGAACAAATCCTTAGCCACAACCTCACGGGCTGTAACCAACAACAAATTGACTTAATCATGCAGATAGCTGCAGCCATTCCCCAGGCCGGACCAAAGTCATTAACAAAACAAGGGAGTTTGCCCGTAAACCCGCGTGACAATCATGACGAGGCAAACAGTCAACCTCGCGAGGCAAACTCTGCTTTCTCCCGCCTAGGTTCATCTCAAAACACGAAGCATGACAGGCACAACAAGAGTCACCATCCCCCTGAAGTGTGGGAACAAAATAGAAGACATAGAGACTTGAGAAAAATAATCATTGACAAAAAGGCCGCCTACGACAAGGTAGTAGCTGAGTATGAAACACACAAACACCGAGAGCAATCCCCTGTCCGCTCAAAGCAGCCCGAAGTTACACAACCAACAAACGCAGAAATGTTACAAACCATATTGGAACTCAAAAATAAGATAGAGGGATATAACGAGCAAGATATGGGTGGAACACCATTCACAGTAAGGCTAGAAGCCTAACCGCGACAGAAAGATATCAAACATCACAACTTCAACTCTTTCGACGGGCTTGGAGATCCGGAAGAGCACCTTAGCTATTTCGACCAACTGGCTCTCCATTATGAGTATAATGATTTAACACGATGTCGATTCTTCGCCGTAACTCTCCGCGGCAACGCCCAGAGATGGTTCTGCAGAATATCCACCAGGTCTATAGATACTTGGTTGGAATTTAAGAAATTATTCCTCAACAAGTTCAAAGCAAATCAGCAACACGAGGTTCATACCGTGTTCCTCGAAACCATTGCACAGCGCAACGGTGAAACCTTGCAAAACTACATCGACCGCTTCAAGAAAGCCATCAACAAGGTTGTCTGTGTCAACGAGACAGAGGCCTTGGTCCATTTAAGAAGAGGTCTCAACCCTTACGAATGCGAGAAATACATTTGCCGTCTCATGAAAACCAAACCCACCACTCTAGCAAAAGCATATGACTTGGCATCTCAAGCCATCAACGAAATCGAATCCCTGAACGTACTAAAACAATCCAGGGCTCCACCCACTTCAACACCATATTTTCAGAGAGAAAGGTACACGCCTTACCAAAGGCAAGCACCCGCCTTTCATCAAGTACAAACTACTCATGGGCCGCCGCCCGCTCAAAGAACCCAACCATCAACACCAGTCAGGGACCGCATAGGGCCCTCAAACCCGCAAAGACCAGATAGGCGTCCTGAGCCAAAATGGACAGAATTTACTCTCCCAAGAGCAACCATCCTAAGAGAAATCAAAGGAAAGCCTTTCTACTTTCCACCAGCCCCAATGCACTCATCACCTGATGACAGACCCAAGGACAAGCATTGTGATTATCATGAAACACATGGGCATTTTACAGATAACTGCCTATCTCTCAAGTACTTCCTGGAAAAACAAGTCAAGGCTGGCAACTTATCTCAATACTTGCCCAGACAAATACTTGGCCCATCCACCTCCCAAGTTCACAACAAAAACATAGTACACACCGTGTTTGGCGGACATGTTTCACCACCTAGAGAGGAACAATCTGTCTACACCATATCTGAGGGCCCGCCAAACATCATTACTTTTACGGACGCAGACTATGAAGGAATCAATCCCAATCACACCGAGGCACTAGTCATATCCTTGGGCATTGCTCAAAATGAAGTCAAAAGGGTCTTGGTTGACAACGGGTCCTCTGTTGACATTTGTTTCCAACACACCTGGGACAGGCTCAAACTAAGCGACGAAAAGTTAGAAACATGTCCTGACGAGACACCTCTCTACGGGTTCGGCCACAATGCCGTCCCAATAGCGGGAATTGCGAGGCTCCCTGTTTACTTTGGGGAATCCCCCAGACAAATATGCAGAATTATCAAATTCTACGTCATCAACACAGCATCTTCTTACAACATGATCTTGGGAAGACCCACATTAAAATTGTTGAAAGCAATTACTTCCACCCCTCATCTCAAAATCAAATTCCCTACTTCAAACGGAATAGGAGAAATCAAAGGGGATTCCGAAACCTCCAAAAGGTGTTATGGCATTGCACTTACCTTGGGAAAAACCGAACCTAGCAATGTCAACAGAGAGAGAGCACAAAAAAGAAGACAAGCAAAAAGACAGAGGCACGATGCAAGCCAGCGTGCAAATAACAAAAAGAGAAAAGAGGTATAATTTATTGACGGGCACGACCCGCTGACAGAAGATCCGCCAAGGATAGATTCCAATCTAATGAAGTGTCTTAAAAGAGAAGAAAAACCGCTTATAACCCCTGCGGTACAGACAGAAAAAATAGAAATCATACCTGGAGACACAAACAAGACTGTCAATATAGGAGCGGGTTTAGATTCGATCTTTAAAGATGGTCTCACAGATCTCCTGAGAAATTACGCGGACATTTTCGCATGGAGTCCGAAGGATATGCCAGTGATAAGTGGATTTTATATCCACTTGGAACGTTCCAGATCGGCTTAAATTGGTGTACTTGGACTCAAGTTTGTGGTATTTTTTATGTGTTTATTTACTTGTGCAGGTTTGGAGAAATATCGTTTAAGGGTGAATTTTCCGTTGATTTTAGAGTTGATTATGCTATGGAATGAAGAATGGTGACTTAATATCAACTATCAAGAGTGTTGCAAGACATTGGAATAAAGACGGGAAGTGAATGCAAAAGGAACGGAAGAAAACGGACGAGAAACGAAAGAAAAAACTGCAGAAAAAATCAGCCTGGACAGCCAAGGCAGCGCAGGCTGCGCTTGGAGCTGCGCAGGCTGCGCTCTGGACAGAGGAGGCAGCGTAGGCTGCGCTCTAGCCGCGCAGGCAGCGCTCCTGCGGGAAGAAAAAGGCTGAAAATCTCCGTTTTGCCCTTATTCGAATTTTAATTGTATTTTAGGCATCCAAACCTATTTCTAATTGTATTCTAGGTTGTTTTTCTTGTTGGACAAGATATGTAGGCTTATATAAACACCTCTAAGCCTTGTAATTCAGGAGGAGGTTCGTTTTATTATTGTAACATATAATTGCAAGAGAGAAAAGGAGAAGGAGATCCAACGCTCGTGACAAGCAACGGATCAAGATCTACTTCATCTTTTGTGTTCTTTTATTATTAATATTATTTCTTCCTTTTATATTTTGTCAATTACCATGTTTTCATCAAATCCCATGACGATGAACGGTTCAATTATGGGCTAATCGTTGTCATGGGATCCTAGTGGATTTATCTATGTAGCTTAGTAGTTTACATGCCTTAAGATTTGTGTGTGGTGTATAATTGATATCCTCGTATGGTTATGCTTAATAGATAGATGCGTCGCGAACATCTAATTTGTTAATCTCTTGTGAAGTGAAAGTGGATCTTGAGATTTAGAACTTGCCATGCTAGCATAGGTTCATAATTGTTTATCAATATGATTTGTGGTGTGAGATGAAAATACTTATACTGCCCCGTGTGATCTTTATGGATAACTTGTTCTTCAACCGTTATGTTTTCAAATTCTATAGACATATAGGGTCTAAGCATAATTGGTGTCTATTCATCTTCTATCTCTTTTGTGGATGTATGTTTAGTTTGGTATGCGTATGCTGACAGGTAGCGTATACTTGTTTCGTGTTATCCGATCAGATATCAAAACCATTGCACATAGTGATTAAAGGCTGCAACTCTAAGTGAAGTAGATGATGAAACTAGGATTCCATATTTTATTCTCATATTAGTAATTCGACTTTAATCTCTTTAATTAGTTAATCTTTAGTTTGATAATTAATTTAGTAGTTAATAAAAATCCAATTTGTTATTTGTCTTAGCAGTGGATTAAAACCATACATCGGTGCATAGGTACATTAATTGAATTGAACACCATTCTAGATCTATGTGGGAACGAACTCGATTTAATCATATATTACTTGTGACAACGTGCGCTTGCGTAAATTTTGCATAACAGCCAGGATTAGATGAGTCCGTGGCAATCCACAAGTTAAATGTAGACCCGGACAAAGCACCAAAAATACAAAAAAGAAGGAACTTTGCACCAGAGCGACAGCGGGCCATTGATATTGAAATTGACAAACTTTTGGATGCAGACTTGATCTGCGAGGTCACTTACCCTTAGTGAGTTGCAAATGTAGTGCTAGTAAAGAAAGCTAATGGAAAATGGAGGATTTGCGTTGATTACACAGACTTAAACGCAGCATGCCCAAAGGACCCATATCCACTTCCTTCAATAGACCAACTCATTGACGCTACGGCAGGTCATCTATTGCTAAGTTTCATGGACGCCTACTCAGGCTACAACCAAATCAAAATGACTCCAGAAGATAGGGAAAAAACAGCTTTCGTTACGCATAGGGGGGTATATTGCTACAAGGTAATGCCTTTTGGATTGATCAATGCCGGTGCCACCTTCCAAAAAACCATGAATAAAATCTTCAGCGGACAGTTGGGCCGAAATATGGAAGTATATGTGGATGATCTTATAGTAAAATCCCTCTTGACGACCTCTCACCTCCAAGACTTGGAAGAATGTTTCTCCACCCTCAGAAAACACAACATGAAACTCAACCCAGATAAATGTACATTCGCACTCGACGTTGGCAAATTCCTTGGTTTCTTGGTATCTCACAGAGGCATTGAGGCTAACCAGGAGAAGATAAAGGCCATAATCGACATGCAACCACCCAAAACCTTAAAGGAGATACAAAAACTAACGGGGAGGTTGGCCGCCCTAAGAAGGTTCATTGCAAAATTAGCAGACAGATGCCTTCTGTTCTTTGATACCTTGAAAGGGGCAACAAAAACTAACACAATATCTTGGACGGCAGAATGCCAAAAGGCCTTCGAAGATCTCAAAACTTATCTCTCTTCCGCTCCACTACTTGCGGTCGCAGCCCCCTCAGAGCCGCTATCACTTTACTTATCCGCAACAGACAAAGCCGTAGGGGCGGTACTTATCAAAGAAGAAAATGGTGAGCAAAAACCAGTCTACTATGTCAGCCAAGTGCTCAAAGATGCGGAAACCCGCTATCCCAACGTCCAAAAGTTTGCTCTAGCTTTGGTCATGGCAAGCAGAAAATTGCGACACTATTTTCAAGGAAGACAAATCAGAATCATCATAGACCAACCGCTACGAAAAATACTTCACAAACCAGATTTATCAGGTAGATTGATCAATTGGGCGGTAGAACTTGGTCAATTTGATCTAAAGTACATACCAAGAACCGCCATCAAGGCACAAGCTTTGGCTGACTTTATGGTTGAGTGTTCATTCTTGACAACTGAAAAAGAAACACCCGCAAAGAGCATCACAGCGGCGGACGGCAATTGGCAGTTGTATGTGGATGGTTCCTCTACAAACACCCGTTGTGGAGCAGGGCTCATTCTGACTAGCCCCGACGGTTTTCAAGTCAAACAAGCCATACAGCTGAACTTCAGAGCCACACACAATCAAGCAGAATATGAGGCACTTTTGGCCGGTTTAGCATTGGCAAAAAACTTACAAGTAAAAAAGATAACCATCTACAGCGACTCACAGCTGGTCGTTCAACAAACAACGGGGGATTATTCAACAAAAAATAGCAATCTCAGCAAATATCAGGAATTGGTTCAGACAATGCTAACTCAGTTTGAAGAATACTCTCTTGAACAAATAGACAGGACGGATAACACAGTTGCGGATATGCTATCTAAATTAACTCAAGGGGAGAGAGTAGCAGCGGACACGGTTTACTTTGAAGAATTAACCGTCCCAAGTACAAGCAAATTGGATATCATGGAAATAAACCCGCCAAGGGATAGTTGTATGACCCCTTACATCCGTTATCTGGAAAATGGCACACTACCAGATGACAGAGTCAAAGCAAAAATAGTCAAATCATAAGCAACAAAATACTTTCTTCAGGAAGGCACCCTATACAAGAGAAGTTTTGACTCCCCTATACTTAAATGTGTCGACGAGGAAGAAGCCCTATATTGCATAAGGGAAGTCCATGAAGGCATCTGTGGCGACCACATGGCTGGCAAGGCATTGACACACAAAATACTCAGACAAGGCTATTACTGGCCAAAAATGCACAAGGAATGCAAAAACTTCACCAAAAGGTGCCGCCAATGTCAACTATTTAGCAATATGTCCAGGAAATCACCAGCACTTCCCACGGCCATCTTATCCCCTATACCTTTTGCAATTTGGGGCATTGACATCATGGGACCATTCCCTAAGGCCAAAGGTGATTTGCAGTACGTCATGGTCGCCATTGACTACATGACAAAGTGGGCAGAAGCAAAAGCCCTTAAAAACATTACACAAGATGATGCCATTCGCTTTGTTAAAGAACAAGTCTTCACAAGATTTGGAATCCCAGTAATACTCATATCCGACAACGGTACGCAGTTTGTGGGGTCAAAATTTACTAAGTTCCTATCTGATCACCGGATCAAACACAAGAAAGCATCCGTTTGCCATCCTCAAAG
This sequence comes from Kitagawia praeruptora, assembly GCA_037693485.1. Taxonomy (NCBI): domain Eukaryota; kingdom Viridiplantae; phylum Streptophyta; class Magnoliopsida; order Apiales; family Apiaceae; genus Kitagawia; species Kitagawia praeruptora. Next base: position 106,324,573 of record CM075347.1, on the reverse strand, counting down.
CAACGGACAGGTTGAAGTAACCAATCGCATCATTGTCCGAGGTCTAGAGAAAAGACTAACTACTTCAAAGAGGAAATGGCCCTATGAGCTACCCAACGTTCTTTGGGCTTACCGCACATCACCCAGAACAAGTACTGGGGAATCCCCTTTCAAATTGGCTTTTGGCACAGAAGCACTTGCACCAATCGAAATTGGCTCGCCATCTTACCGTGCCATCAATTTTGAAGAAGAGGCAAATACACAGGGACTCAAAACAAATCTTGACCATCTGGATGAAACCAGAGAGGCCGCTGTTGAAAAGATGACCGCTTACAAAGAAAAAACAAAAGAATTCTTTGGGAAAAAGCCAGAATCAAAGCCTATGTGGAAGGAGATTTGGTTAACAGAGCAACTGATGCATCCGACCCTAGACACACTGGCAAACTTATGCCAAAGTGGGAAGGACCCTACAAAATCATCAAAGTACTCAGGCCGGGTTCCTACAAACTAGCTTACCTAAATGGTACTGAAGTTAACAACACTTGGCATGGCGACAAACTACGCAAATACTATCAATAGATGGCTAAAACAGTCATTTCCATTTTTCTTCTCTGTAAAAGGGAATTATGTTTTCAATGGAATACTTTTGCAGAAAAGCGGTCTACATTTACAAGTTTATCACAATGCTAACAAAATCACAGAAGTCCCAGTGGGCCAGCAACCATTACACAATTACACATTGCAAACATTACAAAGTCCGTCAGCGGACACTTACACAATTACACATTGCATTACAAAGTCCCTCTGCGGACACTTACACAATTACACATTGCAAACATTACAATGTCCCTCTGCGGACACTTACACAATTACACATTGCAAACATTACAAAGTCCCTCTGCGGACACTTACACAATTACACATTGCAAACATTACAAAGTCCCTCTGCGGACACTTACACAATTACACAGTCCCTTTACGGACACTTACACAATTACAAATCCCAACTTTTACATAGTCCCTTTGCGGACACTTACACAATTACAAATCCCAACTTTTACATAGTCCCTTTGCGGACACTTACACAATTACAAATCCCAACTTTTACATAGTCCCTTTGCGGACACTTACACAATTACAAATCCCAACTTTTACATAGTCCCTTTGCGGACACTTACACAATTACAAATCCCAAATTTTACACAGTCCCTCAGCGGACAGTTATTACAGCACTACTAGCAAACTTTACAAGGCACATCAGCGGACAACTACAGAATTACAGTTGGAAATTTCACAAGGTTATCAGCAGACAATTTGATGGCTTCCTTTTCAAAATCCCTTGAAGGACACTCTCATAACCACGGATTTCAACATATTACAAGTCTTGCAACAAAAGACGAAATTTTAAGACAAAAGTTACAAAAGATGTTTGTTGCGGCCAATCGACAACAAAATATCAAGGCATAAATACTCAATACTGCAAGGAAGACAAAGAAAGAGCTAAGTCCCCTAAACGGGCATAAAGACAGCTATGAATTTCAATATACGATTTTCATCAAGAAACGGTCAAGTCCCCTAGACGGGCACTTACTACAGCAAAAAGCCCGTAACTTCGAGTCAAAGTTACAAGGGATGAATACTACAAGCAATCTGCAACAAAATGTCTACACACTACACAAATACAAAGGCAATATGCTCAAAGCAGAACAAAAGCAGAAAACAAATGGATGCAAGGGAGAAATAAATATTTTATTCATAAAAATATTTTCTTACAAGTATGTTATTACAAGGATTGAAGATTCCTACATCTAAAAATCCTTCATGCATGGGGAGCTTCACTCTTAGCTTCCGCGCCCTTCTTTTCAGAGCTTTCACCCTGAAGAGGTGCGCGAAAACGGAAGTCGATTGCATCCGTCTCCGGTGCATTCTTGGTTTCTTCCGCAGCGCGAGTACGGGCAATTTTCCGAGCATGCTTCCGGAATTCCTCAGCCATGTACAGATCGCCCTCTTCCTCATGATGATTGACAAAGGCTAGCCAGAGATTCTCACTCTCCTTCGAAAGAGAACGCTCCCGTGCCCCAGCGAACGGACTGAAAAATTCGTCCATCTTACAAAAATCCATGTGATTGTATAACAAGAGGGATTCTATAACAGATACAAGAGGGGATGATCGAAATCAACAAGCAAATTATCCTATTTATAGGGGGTAAATGAAGGTTAAAGTCATCACCGGTCAAAAATTTACAATCCCCATGCAGAAAGAAGTAAAGACACAGTCAAATTTTTTGACTCCCATGCAGTATTAAATGCTGAAGACAAACTCCCACAGTCAAAATCACAAAATCAAGGTAACCATTTTCCCACACATATTTACTACAAACTTTGACACAAAAATACAAACACAAATTCAGTTATAGCTTGAAGCAAAATTACCAAAATTACCAAAATGTCAAACACAAAAGTATCTTAGAATGTGGAATTTCCAAAGTTCGAAATCAAACTAAGATGTTTCTAAATCACACAGCGGACATACCCGCTGAGTGACTTAAAAACAAGTCAGACAAAAGTTCATAGCAACAGTTACAAAAATTAACCTAAGCCCAACGAGACCCGCTCAAGGGACCTTCCATACCCCTTAGCGGCTCAGGATTTTCATCTTCACTGTTATACGCAGTAGCGATGGCACTAAGGGGCTCGACAGCAACATCAGACTCAGCGGGCGTTCCGCTAACCTCTGTCAGATCGGTATCAACAATAGCAACATCCACTTGCTCCCATTCAACCTCAACAGGTTTCGCAGCGGCATCCGCTTCAATATTACTTTCACTGTGACCAATCGCTATCGTTGACAATGGAATTGCACCTTCGATAACCAAAGGGTTCTCAACGGGCTCAAGTCTCTCAGTAGGAATCATCCCACTCTCTGCGGTTTGTGCGCCCACTTCACCAATAGCAACATCAGACTGACAACCAACACTCTTTCTCTCAGTTTTCCCAAGGCGGGCTTTCAGGGCTCTGGCTTTTCGTTTGGATTTCTTCACTTTTGCCTTCAGCCTAGATATCTCGGTTTGTAGCCGGGCAATCTCAGGAGCTTGCCTTTGCCGCACTACGACACCACCCGCAACCATTGTAGAAACCTTGGCAGCTTCAGCCTTCACAATTTCAGCAAATTCACCACTATTTCTGAACTTTAATATGGCAGCGGCCTCAGTTGGACGAGAATCAAGATGAGCCTCAGCCTCCTCAGCACGCTCTTTCTCAAATTTTAGTGAAGTAGTCAAATTTTTTACTTGCTCAGACAAAGTAGCATTGGCAGCCTCCAGTTCTATCTTATCTTCAGCCAAGAACCGACGCAAATCACGACTATAGTCATAACTGGCCTGGATGTCCACTTTCTCAGTTTCTATCTCATGCAAGGCTCTAGCAACGTTATCTTTCAGTATCCTCTCGGCGGCCAGCTCTGCCTCTAACATATTGATCCTCTTTTTCAAAGCAAGATTGCTACCACGGTACATGTTTCCACGGGCCATCAGTCCTATATACATACATTGGTTCTACAAACAACACAAAACAGAAAAAATTACACTTCAACAACGGACATAAATAGAGGAACTATAAGAAAAAATCAAAACAAAAACTACATACCCTGGCAGCATATTTCTGGGATAAGCGGCACATCCGCTCTCAACTCAACTCATTTAGCCTCACAAGATCATCATCAGTCATGGAATCGACGGTGAATGTATTGGGCCCTGATTTAAAAAGAAACCCATAACCTGGCCTGGAACCAATTTCTGCATCATTCACCTCATCGTCGCTACTTGTATAAAACACTTTCTCCTCCTCACCATCATCACCATCATCCTCAGTACCATCCTCAGAACCATCCTCAGAATCATCCTCGGTATTTTGTTCACAATAATCCTCACCACCATCCTCACTATCAACATCGTCATAACCTTTCTCAACGGGTTCCTCCATAATAAAAGTATCATCAACAGCAACCTCACTCACTTTAGTAGGCTCTATGCGTCTACGCTTAGAAGTACCAGCCTCAACAACAGACTTCCTCTTTGAACGACGCAGAGGAATTTCAGGACTCTCATCAGCAGTCACCTCCGTTACTTTCACTGGTGGCTCTTCCTCTCTCACGGCGGACATTTTCTCTCCGCTGTCAATATCCACAACTACTTGGCCTACGGTAGAAACCACCTGGACAGGCTTAACAACGGAACCACGTTCCTGCCTTCGAATAGCGGCCTTTACACTTGACGAGCGAATGTCAAAATCATCATCACTATCTCCGACCACATGAGATGCAAGTGTTCTCCTAGATACAGCACCATCACTTTCACTTTCAGAATCAACAGCAAAACCTCTATCAACAGATGGCTCATCTTCCGTAGCAACGTCCCTATCAGCGGATTTCTCTGTCTCAACCACAAATTCGTCTTCAACAGGATACTCATCACCTTGGGCATCTTACAAATTTGACTCCAGAAGAGTATCCCTCTTCCTAGCAGACACATCACCCAACAACTCGGACAAAGAATCGTCCTCAGAGTTTATACCACCCCCAGTTTCTTCTTCCTCAGATTGAGCGTTACTCCCGGGCACTTCTTCCTCTGCAGCAACGGGTTCCTCATACTCAATCCGCTCAGCGGTTTCCATACCAGCACCTTGCCCTGAAAGATCAAAGGCATCTATGATGTTTTCCGCAGCAAACATCCCACGAACCCGCTTTGGCCTGGGTGGTTGGAGAAACATGAAATCAGCATACATTTTAGCCTCCTGCTCAATGGCCAATGTGGGATGAAGATCCAACTCAGCTTTACGAGGATCCAACACTACAACAGTAAACAAAGGGATTTCAATAAACGGAAATAGCAAAACCCAAAGACTCAAGTGAAAACAGAAACTTACAGCAATGTCTTCTCAAATTGGCCGGGTCAATCAAATTCGACTCGGTCCATACCTCACCCAACGCCTTTACCAGCTTAACTAAAAAATCTATCTCCACCTGGCTAAGACGGTTACGATCCGTTCTGTAGGCACACTAAACCTTCTTCACAAAATTCTTATGCCAGGCGAACTCCCCACCACCAACTACCACTAGTAAAAAAATGGCCTTTTACGTCGGTTAAATAGGTCTTATACGTCGGTTAAATGGCGACGTATGGGTTGGCGACGTATAAGATCAGAGTCTTTTACGTCGGTTAAAAAGGCGACGTATATTGTATCCTTTTACGTCGGTTCTTCTAAACAACTGACGTATATTGTACCATTTTACGTCGGTTCTTCTAAACAACCGACGTATATTATATCCTTTTACGTCGGTTCTTTTAAACAACCGACGTATATTGTTATCCTTTTACGTCGGTTCTTCAAAACAACCGACGTATAAGGTCCAAAATATATTTAAAAAAAATTTGTTTTTCTATACAACCCAAAAAATTAATTAAAAACCATAATTCCCAAAAATCAACCAATAATTTTACATCCATAATTTTACAACCGAACAACATCCAGAAAATTAATTAAAAACCATAATTCCCAACATATTTTTACACATCCGTCCAGCTACATCAATAAAAATTTAACAACATATTGACATATCACTACAAGCAACATAGAATATTGTCATAACAATTTTTAAATCCTCCTGAGGGGCGTATGTGTTCCTGGAGCAAGTAACATCCAATGCAAAGACATATCACTACGCCAATCCAGCTATTCCTTATGGAGTCTAAAACCAAACACAGATAATGATCATAGCGCCTGGTAGTTCTAGATAACCTGCAAAATATTTTTTTTTTAAATGATCAGTAATCGAAGTGGTTGCATACTTGCACAAAATCTAAACAAAAAGTAATTTATAATAAAATGTTGTGCAATATTTTTAAGTAGGATCATACTTCTAGCAAGTTGTGACGCTTCTGGTCGTGCAGTAAGCTCGTTATATCTGCAACAAGTATACGTAACTTCAGGTAAAAGTGGTTTCCCAGATGACAAACTGTAATAGTTATAAATGATGAACACTAATCAAGGGTATACCTAAGAAATATAGGGTCGCCTATAGCTTTTAACGAATCTAGGCGCTGTTGAAATTCAGCAGCAGATGCATCTTCACTATCAGTGTAAAGCCAGTCCTGAACCTGAAACTCAACTAAATGTTTAGTCTGGAAACCCCATCAAAAGTGACCCAGACACTACCAAGTTAAAACCTCAGTTCTTCCAAGTTATTTTTCAGCTCTTCAGTTCTTCTCCTTTCTGCGTCTTTCTTGTCTAATATTTCAAGTTTGCTTTTAGCTTTAGCCAGAGATTCACTTGAAAATGATTTTCCTTGGAGCAACATCTTTTCAGTAATCTGCAAAAAAGACAAACCAGATTTTAGAGATGCAAGGAATAAAAAACATAAGATTTCATTTCACTTCATCATTGTGTCAGGTGCTAGACATATCAAGGTTCACCTTAAGTAGAACTCTAAATGTCCTCTTCTTAAGCTTCTTTTCTGTATCAATATTTGTGCTATTCTGATCATCCCAATTCTGATGAGTTGCCCAACCCTTCACCAGTAGCAAGCACACTATCATCACTTTCTTCTGATGCATTCTTGGGACTAGCTTCAGCTGACACGTTCGGAGATGCAAACGTTGAGTTCTCCATTGTCAGATTCTTTTTCGGAACTTCTACCCACGTACTCAGATATTTCAATAACAGCATCTGCTCGATCTAACAAAAGTATACCGCTTCTACTAAGTGAGAAATGAAGGCTGGCCTTAACAGGTGAAGATAGATTTCGTGTTGAATACCTTAACAAATATGAGGGAAATCACAATCAATATATAATTGGAAAACATTTTGAACCTCTTAAACTTTTTTTTTTTTGCTAAGTAAACCTCTTAAACTTTAAAAGTGAGAAATTAAATTGTTGGATGATTCTATAGGGAAGGGATGCAGCAAAGACCTGCAACTTTGGTACACGAGTTGCACCTCCAATCAACTCCACTGTATATAAAGAAATGATCTCTTCAGTGATTTCGGCACAGGCATTGGGCATGGCAGCCTGCAGAGCTCTCTGAGACATATCAGTCATTAAACTCTCATTGTCTGTCAAAATAACAAAAAATGAGTTCTCCATTGTAATTATTAAGAACTCATAGCTGATTTCTACATAAGTAAATGATAAAACCTCATCATTTTACACATTCAAATACTTTAGAAGAATTAACGGGGTCGGGTTACCATTTTAAGAACTTAAATAAGGGTACTGAGGCCTCGACCTAACAAAATTTGTTAATAGACATAGCTCTAGCCTCTAGGCATTTCTATATATGTATCACTTTACATGCTAGAGGTTGTTGGAACTGACCAATAGTGGCTCAACGAGGAAGGACTTCTCATGATCTGATAAACGATTCTTCTCCGATCTTGATCCTAATGGCTCTGTTTGTGACTTTAATTTGTTCTCCTTATTCTTACCCCATACAACCAGGTAGAGTCCTAGTGTGATTGATACGGCTCCAATGATGCTGCAGAAATGTGCAAAAACATATTACGCTTTCAAAATTCTTAACTGTAACAATTTTAGGGAAGAATACGATAAATTGAAGAGGTGAATGACCCAAGTAAGGGGTCTTGGTTAACTACTAACTAATTCACAATATGCATTCTTTTTAATGAGATACAATAAATTGTACTGTAGTGGTATGTTAAACTCTTATGTTACTGAAACGCACCTTCCCAAAGAGAATGCCTCGCTCAAGAAGAGAGAAGACATGACTGCTGCAACAAGCATAGGGCCTCCCCTTTCAACAACATAAGTCCCAAAGGCCCAGTGACACAAGCAAAAGTCCCAAACACCTTAGCCAACCCATCTTTAATCCTAAAATTCACTTCTTTAATCCTGCAACAATCATATAAATGCTTAAGTAATATTAACTAATGTCCCTGCTGAAAAATATTATTGATTACCTGAAAATTGCAGCCAAAGCAAAAGTAATAGCAGGGACAGAATTTTCAATAGTAGAAGCAAAGACAGGGGATGTATTCTCCAAATCGATGAAGTAGGATCTATTATTTGATACAACTCTGTCATCTTAACATATGATCAATAATTGCTCTACATCCATCAATCGCCTCTGCCCTCTTTCATCCATCAATCGCCACCCACACCATCTCCGCCCAGCTTTCAGGTCGAGAGATTGAGAGAGATTGGGAGAGACAGAGGTTGAGAGAGAGAGGGGGGGGAAGAGAGTGGAGAGAAAGAGATTGAGACGGGAGAGAGAGGGAAGCGAAGGGAGAGAGAGACGCGAGCAGGGAGAGAGAGACGCGAGATAATTCGGTCGAGAGAGAGAGAGATTGTGAAATTGAATAATATTGAATAATAATAATAATTGTGAGATTGTGAGATTGAATAATAATGAACGGATGAGATCCAATAATATTGAATCTGTGTGCTTAATCCAATGGCTGACATTAATTTAAAGAAGCACAATCCGTGTGCTTCCTCAACACCAATAGTAATGCACTTTTTTTAAAGGTTTTATACGTCGGTTATATTTAGAGCGACGTATAATATCATCATATACGTCGCCTTTTCTCAACCGACGTATAAAGTAGGATTATATACGTCGCCTTTTTATCAACCGACATATAAAGTATCATTATATACGTCGCCTTTTCTTCAACCGACGTATAAAGTAGCATTATATACGTCGCCTTTTCTTCAACCGACGTATAAAGTAGCATTATATACGTCGGCTTTTTTACAACCGACGTAAAAAATGTGTAAAATTGACCTTATACGTCGCCTTTAGGCGGAACCGACGTATATAACTACTTTATACGTCGCCTTTGGCCAGAACCGACGTATAAGAGGCGACGTATAAGGTCATTTTTGTACTAGTGTACCAAAAATTCCTCTTGCCAACCCGCCATACCCTTGGGGAACGCAAAAAGGTGGTATCCATCCAGAGCTTTTCCAATACGTGTTTGAGACTTTACGAATTGGAGCTCATAGAAGGGTTTCGCACGGCTGGCTTTAACATCAAAGAGACAGAAAAAGGCCCTAAATGTAGGCTGTTTATTCAAGGCCTCGTAACTAGCTATAAACCAGTTAATTGCCCTTATTGAGTTGGGAGACATTTGAGCCAACGGACAGCGGAAGTACAATCGAAATAAATCCATCAGAAACTTGAGCGGCGGCAACCGTAAACCCGCCCTAAAATGACTTACGGGAATACAAACAGAGTCATCATCAAAACGATGGTACAACTTCTCACCAGGTCCTGCCCGTCTCCAGAAATAACCATCTTCAATTCGAAACATTCTTTCGACATAATCCCCCCAGTCATCACCTCTAAACGTGCTGTCCTGTTGCAAATGAGCAAATTCGGCAAACCTAGCATCCATATCTGCCTTCGAATACGAGGTTGGCAACACGTTGCTCGCCCGCCACAAACTCTCAGAACTTTCAAAGTACTGATAGCGGTTTCTCCGCAATACGGCCGAATAACTCAACGGACCTATGTCCGCCCAACGGCCATACATGTTCACTAGCGGTCTTCTCTCGCCAGTGGCGGGATCTACGAATTCATCACCCATCTGCAGACATTGACTCAATTCATCAATTACTACCGCTAACAGCCAAACATGCCATCAACAATGACTGGTACACACATATATTTTATAGCAATTTTTTATTCTAAATTGTCAAAAAAAAAAAAAAATCAAAACAAACGATTCATATTCCATTCCCTCCACAAACAACAAAACCCTAGAATCAAAAGGCAAAACACACACCATATACAGAATATACACACATATACGACTTACAAACATCTCATAAACACTACGAAATCTAACCATTCAGTTCAAACGAATTGAAAAACGGATCAAAACTATCACAATCTCAGTACCAAATACACAAACAACAAACACAAACTCACAGATTAATAACCTTTACAGATTACACAATCGAATCGAGATTACAAATACTCGAACATGCAAGACCAAGACATAAACACAAAACCCACTCACACATACCACGACAAGAACGAATGAAGGGACAAATTAAACAATGAAACCAGGAAACAGAAATCACAAAAGAAAAAGACAAAGAAAGCATACCTCGAATCAGGAGGTTGTATGTGGCTTCAATGGCAGAAATACTCGGCAAATACAGTAAAACCGTAGCAACAAACTTGAACAAGACAAAGAAATTTGAGAGAAAAAAGTAGAAAAAGGCAGTAAAAAGTATAACAAATGATCCACAACCCCATCTTTTATACGCGTGCGGCGCGTGTCATGGGGGTGAAAAACTTACAACCAATTCGTGGATAGCTCTCATTGGTCCACGTCATTATTACAGCAAACAATAACCGCCTCGTTTCCAGCAAAACTGCCCACTAAGTCTTAACTTCCCACTTACTCCTGACACATTACATCACAAAGGTACATTCTCTTTCCACCCAAAGGTCACTTCTCATTAATACGAACTACCACTTATCATTTCTCTTATTATTGACATTTAATATTATTCCATCATTTATTTCGAATTTCTCATTTATTACCAATTATTGCATTTATTATCAAGCGGTTACAAAACCGTTTGAATTGCACACCCGCCAAGCACCAGAACCCGTAGTCAAACATTCGCCTATTTTCACAAATTTTTTCTAACTCCTAAGTGTTGTCCGCCAACACTTGGGGGCATATTTTCACAATTTTTTTCTAACTCCTAAGTGATTGTCCGCCAACACTTGGGGGGCATATTTTCACAATTTTTTTCTAACTCCTAAGTGATTGTCCGCCAACACTTGGGGGGCATATTTTCACAAATTTTTTCTAACTCCTAAGTGTTGTCCGCCAACACTTGGGGGGCATATTTTCACAATTTTTTCTAACTCCTAAGTGTTGTCCGCCAACACTTGGGGGGCATATTTTCATAAATTGTTTCTAACTCCTAAGTGTTGTCCGCCAACACTTCGGGGGCAAATTCTCACAAATTTTTACATCCCCCAAGTGATGACCGACAACACTTGGGGGGCTCACATAGTATCATTTTCAAAAAAATTTTCTCAAACATTACGGCATCTTTAGTTTCTCCTCCTCCTGTCTGATAAACCGCACAGAAGGAGTGGGGGGCAATGATAGGTACCCGCTGTAAGCTGACAGCGGGCACCCCCGTAACAGTACCAACCCGCTACCCGCTGTAACACCTCCACCTGTAACAAATACTCACTAAATTACACATGTGACATTTCATATTATCTTTACTAAATTGCTCCACTTGACAAACAAATATCTTCACATAAATACGTGTGCAAAATATCTTGTTATCTTGTTCACTAAGGCAGGGGACCATAAAGGTATTTAAGGGAACACAAAAGCATTCAACTGTAGCAAAAGCGGCGGTGTTAGAATCGAGGTATGTGGGAAAGGGACACTAATCACTATTCCAATAGTGGCTCACTATAGCTTTAACAGCATAACAAGTGGGTCACCAAGTGGGTGAACAGTGATTAGAAGACCCAACCTATAAATACCCCCATTCTACACACAAGGTAATATATACAATTTCAATAGCACAAAACTTATTACTCATTCTTTCCCTTCACACAGATACATTTTCACCCGTTTCGATTATTATTATTTCGATTACTGATTCTCACACCGGAGGTGCTTGACAGCCACCACCCCCGGGCAAGCATTGTTTTGCAGATACCAAAACTCAGGCGAAGTATCCCCGGAACAGTGCTCGGAACAGTGATCGGAAGCCATTAATCGGCCGTGAGAATTATCACCCGACGATCCTGAAAACTCTGCCAGAGCGATTCTCTTGTCATTGTAATATACTGAAACCTTTGTGTTTGAAAACTTATAGTATCCATGCTTATCCATTGTTTTGACATTCATCTGGATGTTCCAGTCTGCATAAATTTGTTCAGGACGAGATGACAAGTTGAAGTTTGAGGCTGTCAGTGAATCAAGTTCCAGTACGTCTAGATCCTTAACATAGATTGATATGTAGGCGGGCGCCAAAAGAACAAAAACTATTATTGACAGTAACACAACAAGTGTTGTGCTTGCGCAAGAACAACATACATACTTTGTAACACTTTTTTGGGTTGTAGATAGTCCTAGGGAAGTCAGTATCTCCAGTTCCTCTTGTACTGGAGATGGTAAGGTCACTAAGGTAAACCGGAACCGCCATACCTATATCAAGAACTATTTGTAATTTTATTGTGGTTTGCAGCTATTGAAAATTACAATGTATAGACATATAGATAGTTCCACAAAAGTTAGTATTAGGTATCCAAAAAAATTTTCAAATTTTTTTCAGAAAGACACATGGAACAGTCCTATTAGTGGACACATATGGGGTCCAATAATTTTATTAAAAAGTGACTAATAATTCATTTAAGAACTTTTTTGTGATAAAATTTGGAATATGTAGAAACTTTCTATACATTTTGAATACTATTAAATGCAATCAATTATATAAAGTTGAATCCCTAAGAGCATCTCCAACCACCACCACCTGTTAAGTAAAAAGTCTAGGTGGCACTATGATATACATATTAGCTAAAAAATATATCTCTCCAACCACAAGACCTGTTAGCAAAAATTATAGATATCCTTTATTTCATCTTCTATATCTGTTGAGTCTGTAGCCATTAGAAGTAACGATAAAGGTGAACCAAAATAATAATAAAATATTGTTTTTGAATTATAGCTAACCATTATTGCTAACACCATTCAAACACAATGTGTTACAGCTTTAGCAAATTTTAGCTAACACTTGTTATTGCTAACCATTATACCTAGTGCCGTTGGAGATGCTCTAAGCAATCTATTTTTCTAATTCTTATAGTAGAATTTTGCAGTTTTCAATGTTGAAAATTATTATTTCTCTTGTATTTTTCGAACTTTTAATGTCAAACTTCCTTTTTTTATTCGAACGTACTCTCAAATTCATTATGAGGGAGCAACTTGTTGCATATTCCCGTTTAGGCCGGAGTCACGAGACAGAGCTATGCAAAGGGAAGACAGCTTTGGTGGAAGAAGAGCTATGGCCTATAAGAGTGAATTACCTCCGTAATCAATGATATGATGCGATACTGAGATTGAGAAATCTAAGATGCTTGGGACGAGAGTTATGAAGATCTCAAGTCAAGGAAGCTGTGCACAAAAGGGACGAGTAGGAGATACCCAGCTTGAAATTGTCAAGTAAAAGAATGTAGCAAATAGAAATGTATTTTTTGAACTCAAACTTGTGAGAGAGATCATTCTAACATGAAAGGTTTATCAGAAACTGGTCTTACAATCGCGACAACAGGATAGCAGACCTACCAATAAAAAGTTACATCTGAAGGAGAATTCAGGAGCAGAGTGCATTTTCTGACACGAATAGCTTATTCACCGTGCCAAACACCGAGACGTTACCTTTTATGAATTAATGTTAAAGAGTTGGGAGCAGTGGAAGAAATAAGAATGCTCTTTTATTTTTTGGAATCACCCAGAAGAAGGGAAAAACAGGTAAGAGAAGTCCAAGTTTATACTCCAACCCAGCTGTGTTGTTGGAGGAATTTCGTAACAACACGAAATCGGAGGGATGCTGGAATAATAGAGCGATTTGTATGTTTATGTGACTGTTTTAGGGGATTAGGGTTTATGGAAAAAGAGGGGGCTGGACTTGGCAGGTGTCTCGATTTGTCTCGTGTATCGGATTCCATATCGTACCAAGATGCCTGCGTACCTATATTTATATAGGATCAAGCCCCACGCAGTTCTGTGAATTAATTGGGCTTATCCCGAGAGACTTAAGGGATAAGTTATGTTAATGTGGGTAATAATTGATTTTATCTGATTTAATCTTATCGTTGTGATATCTTCCTGATTTGAAGAATATCGTTTGAAGATATTTTCCGTTATTAATTGATTGAGATTGATTCTTTCCTCATTTCTGAGAGAGGATAAAACTTAGCGGTTAAGTAATAATTATTAATCTGAATTAATAATTAATAATTATTAGAAATTTGGGAGATTATTAGACATGCCAAAATATGGCATAACAACTAGCCCCCAGTTCTTCATTGTAGCTTGCTGCAGTGGAGAACTAAGAATTCTTCAAGCTTCCAAATTTCTTGAGTCACTGAAAAAACTGAAAATAGATTATTAGCAAAATACTTAGAGCATCACTGTGCTCGTTAGGCGTATGCGGATGCAAGTGTGATAGCATGCGATGACCACTATAAGATATATATTTGCCAAGGTTTTCAAATGTGCGAGCATAAATCATATTTTTTTGAAATCCTTTGCGATCCTTGTTGTCTAGTTAGGACCTTGGCGCTTGTATATATCCCGAACTGGCATACACGCTTTTCAAGTGTCTGATGCAACCACATAAGGATGTGTCTGGCGAGGTCTTCAGTAGGAGATGTAGATGTAATTCTGGAGAACTTTCTGGTGAACTTTGCACGCGCGCTGGCTGTGCATGTCTGAAAGATATTTTGCATAGGGATGCCTTCCCACCCATGCGACCTTGAGCTCAAGATCTGGTCATGGGCCTTCAATAAAGATAGTTTGCATAGGGATGCCTCCACCCATTCGATATAACGATATCTCATGGGCCTTCAATAATCCAGAGGGTGCTGCACTTTACTAAGCATGTTGCATTGCGAGATTTATAGCTTGTCCAGGCTACCCTACTTGGCAATTTAGTTCGCAAGTTTGAAAATATTTTTGACATATATGTATTATCGCAACAATATATGAAAAATCTCTTACAAATCCAAATGCAATAATAAATATGTTTTTTTAAGAATGTCGCGATATTTATTTTCTTCAAATATAATGCTCCTTTTTGTAGAAAATCTTTTACAAAATTATGCGTCTCGTATATGTATATTTTTTCTTTCTTGAGAATAATGCAGCTCGTACGAGATTGTAAAATAAATTCACAATCAATCAACATAATTATCTGCAATTCATCAACATAAATATCTCGTACGATATTTTCTAAATCGCAATAATTTTACAAGCATAAAAATATTGTGCTCACACGAATTTTTTGAATAATAAATATTTTTCTGAAAAATATTTAAAAACAAAACTATGCATGCATGGCAAGATATTAATATAAAATAAATTGCAAAAATAAAAATAAAAATAAATCGAAGACTTATCTTTGGAGAGCTCGCTGCAATTCACTGCCCCACCACTATCCTCTGCGAAGTCTATGTTGTTCGGGCAGTGGTAACTTGCGGGCTCCATTTTTCTTTTCCTTTTTTCTTACTCCTAGTTCGTACTGTCGAGTGTCGAGTCTTGTGTCCATGGTAGCTTCATTGTTTTTCCATGGGTCTCATCAAAAATTACCTTCTTGGTTTTGCTTTTTGATCCTACTTTTTCCACTTTTATCTTGCTTTTTTTTTATCGGGTCCTGCCATGCCTTGTTCTTCTTGATTGTACTATGCCCAATTCCATGTACAACACGCGCGGTCTATGATAAAGTCAGCCATTGTATTGTGTAATTTCTCTTCTTTTTTTTTTCATTAACAGCCGCTGCCTGCTGCTTGTAGCTCCTTTTTTATATTGTTATCCACGCTGGGCGCCCAAAAATCCAATCGCTTGGTTTTTTTACTGCCAACCCCCGGTGTATGTATCAATAAAAACCCAAAATCCCAATGTGTGGATTTGATATTCGTTTGTCCTCCACAAACGAAAATTTCCACTCCTTCTAGCACCAAATGTTGTTGGAGGAATTTCGTAACAACACGAAATCGGAGGGATGCTGGAATAATAGAGCGATTTGTATGTTTATGTGACTGTTTTAGGGGATTAGGGTTTATGGAAAAAGAGGGGGCTGGACTTGGCAGGTGTCTCGATTTGTCTCGTGTATCGGATTCCATATCGTACCAAAATGCCTGCGTACCTATATTTATATAGGATCAAGCCCCACGCAGTTCTGTGAATTAATTGGGCTTATCCCGAGAGACTTAAGGGATAAGTTACGTTAATGTGGGTAATAATTGATTTTATCTGATTTAATCTTATCGTTGTGATATCTTCCTGATTTGAAGAATATCGTTTGAAGATATTTTCCGTTATTAATTGATTGAGATTGATTCTTTCCTCATTTCTGAGAGAGGATAAAACTTAGCGGTTAAGTAATAATTATTAATCTGAATTAATAATTAATAATTATTAAAAATTTGGGAGATTATTAGACATGCCAAAATATGGCATAACAAGCTGCAAGCCTGCAATGACTGAAAGCAAGATCATAGCCCTTGAAGACATAAAGAAAGCAAGGATATAAAGATTAAATAAGCATAAAAGGTGATATATATTAGCTTTGCGGTCGTAAAAAAATTCAGTTGATCGGCACCAGGACCTCAAGCTCTTAAGACGATCACTGGAAAACGTGTGCATTACACAACTACGAGAACTTTCGCGAACTCTTTGGTATAATATACCATGATCATGTAATAGAAGTTCTTGGCAGGTGTGGTTTGAGCTCCAGCAGGTCCTTCTTCAGACAACACAAAGGGGCCTGTGTTGTAAGGGTACTCACTATCATAGATAGTTACATAAATTGTAATTATCTTTATATTATGTTTTATAAACACGACTTTTGCTTGAGTTACTGCATTCTCTTAATTTTAAACACTAGGAAAATCTAATTAGATGTACACTGATACGTATCATTAATTGTACCTCTCTGGGGTAATAAATAGATTGAACTAAATAAAAAATTGTAAAACAAACCATAATTTGTAAAATATCTCTATGTCCTGGACTACACACAAATCATTCCCCCACTGTAAGCACGGAAACAATAAAAAGGATTACTATTGCTATTGATAAGGCTTCTTATAAAGTTGACATTTGGGGGAGCCATTCAACATCTTTGCCTTTGATCCATCGGGGAACCCAAAAAACAGTTCCACGTTTTCACAGTAACCTAGGTAGTCATCCCATTCTTTCTCTGCCCATCCTTTAATGAAAGTTTTTCCCACCAAAGCTTTAAACAAAACATCGAATGTCACATTACCAGCAGTGATTTCCCGACCGACATTTCTGACTATGTAATCATCAATATTATCCGACGATCCTGAAAACTCTCCACCAAAGTGCATTGGAAGATTCTTTGAACTTACCTCAAACGACGAAAAATTTGCCAATGCAATTCTCTTGTCATTGTAATATGCGGAAATCTTGGTTTTTAAGAACTTAGGGTGTGTTCACTTGGAAAGAATGGAATGGGGTAGGAATGGAATGAAAATTGTAAACAAAATTTATGAATAAAGGGGAATGTTGGGGGAAATAATGAACAAATATGAGGGAGAAGAAGTTTTTTATGATGAAGATTGCAAGGAAAATGATGAAGATTGGAATGTAGCATTCCTTCCAAAACATGTGGGTTAGAATTCTAGTTCAAATTATTTGGAGAGGAATGAAGCAAGGAATGAAATTTATAAACACTTTTCCCAATCTCCCCCAAATAATAGTATAAATTTCATTCCATTCTCCCCTCATTCCATTCAATCCAAGTGAACATAGCCTTATAGTATCCATGCTTATCTATGGTTTTGACATTCATCTTGATGTTCTGGTCTGCGGAAATTTGGTTAGGACGAGATGAGACGAGGTTGAAGTTTGAGGCTGTTAGTGAATCAATTTCCAGAACGTTTAGATCCTTAACAGAGATTGATATGCGGCGGAACGCAAAAAATATTAGCAGCAAGACGAAAAATGTGATGCATGCCCAAAAACAACAGACTTCATAACACTTTTTTCTGTTGTGGGTAGTCCTAGGAAAGTCCGTATATGCAGTTCTTGTCCTGGAGATGTGAAGATCACTAGGGTAAACCCCCATACTTAAATCAAGAATTATCTGTAATTTTTTAGAATTTTGCAGCTATTGAGTTCTTAAAAAACAGAAATTGACAATTAAGTAATATTCAAATGCGAAGTCTTTATATTATGTAGTAGGACTGAAAGGAAGGTGCAACTTAACTTGTATTCCGAAGTTGTGGCATAGTAGTGTCTATAAGCAAATTGATATTTAGGATAAAAAAAATAACATCAATTTTTCATTTTAATTATTGTATTTTATTACTGTATTTATTGCCACATTCATGTTATATCATTATATTATTTTATCATAATAATATTTTGAAGTTTATAAGCAAAGATGAAGACGAAGAAAGTTAAAAAAGGAGATAAAGTAGTCCCCAAAAGCAACCGCCTCTGATAGCTTTGCAGTAGTGAAAATATCAGTTAACCCGCCCGAGGAAGTTTAATTTTAAGGCTGAGTTTATCACCACACAACGCATATTAATCACTTGGCCACAAGAACTTTCATCAACTCTTAGCTTTGGCATGATATTTTACACTAAATTGTGAAGAATTCCACGACCAACAATCAGGGGCGGACCTTGGGCTGGGCTAGGGTTGGCTCCAGCCCAGGTCAAAATCTTTGAGCCCATTTAACATATAAGATTTCATAAAATCCAGCCCGGGTAAAAATAAATCCAGCCCTATGAATATGCCCAGCTTAGCCCATATCTTTAACTGTCCACAGCCCAGCCCAGCCCATATCTTCAACGGTCCAGAAACCCAAAAAAATTCTATACGGCCACTTCACCTTGTGTTTCTTTATGTGTGTTTCGTCAGTCTTTGAGTAGAAAACAAAAGCGCCCAACTGAAAGCAATTAGGATTGAACTCAGGTCTCTTCATCAAACCTTGCTTCAATCCAAAATGTGAGTATTTTATCTTTTAATTTATATTTGAATGTTATTACTAATCTCTATGTGTGTAGTGTCTAATTTCACAAGAAACCTACTTAAGCTTGACAATCAAATTCATGTTATCCTCCTCAAGACCCATCTGTAGTCTTGTTAGAGTAGAATATAGTTGTTGTGAACTTGTGACACCACCCCAATCCCAGAGTTTCCGTAAGATACCCTGCAGAAGCAGAACAATTGAACAAAGTAACCATGCTATTAAAAATCAATAATAAGCACAATTGTATTGACAAACACTATCACTTCTTTTAGATGTTCATTATTAAAAATCTGTGGCGCGTGGGGGCGCGTAAGGTGGCGCGTAAAAAAATTGGCGCTGCGCGGCTGAGTTTTAGCCCCGGTGGTTTCAACTTCCTGAGTCCGTCCCTGCCAACAATAGAAGTTCTTTGGCAGGTGTGGTCTGAGCTTCCTCCAGGTTCTTCATTCAACAACACAACACATCAGGAAAACCAAGTTATATAGATGTGAATTCAAGAACTAATAATTATCATTATGCATCAGTTTGTCAATGCAACACCTTAATATTTATCAGAAAGCTGTTACTATCATCTGTTATAGTGTCTCAGAGAATCGTGAGTGAACTAAACTAAAAAACAATGAATTAAAATTTACAGATATATACAACATTAAAATGTCTCTACTTCTTCGACTACGCACATCCTGGTACGATACGGGATGTTTAGGGTGGACCTCATCATACTTTAATCAAGAGTGATCAGTAGGAATTGATAAACACATCCCGACTAATCTTGAGGTCCATTGTGCAGTATTAGCATTCAAGATCATAGGGATTGATACAACAATGGCAAGGGAGGACAGATCATTAGGGTGGACCTCATCATACTTTAATCAAGAATGATCAGTTTATAGCTCTATGTATTTTGCAGATATTTAGAATAAGAGAATAGTAAATGACAAATTTGTATAGATCGTGTTATAGGGAGAATATTGTATAACAATATTTTGGAGGTTGCTGAATTTCCGGAGCAAAATACGGATATTCTGCTATGAACACGAAGAACACGGAGGTGATTGATGAATGATTGTGGATGCTCTTGTCTATTGATATTCAGTGGTGAACTGTTTCTCATCCTTTACAAGATGCCTACGTACCCTATTTATAGGGATCAAGCCATACGTAGTTCTCTTAGAGAAGAAGTTATCTAGACGGGCTAGGGTTTTTATGGGCTCGGCTTGGCCCAAATCCACTAGTCGTCTCCTTGGGTTATGTTTTACCCATTTATACTGCTCATGACCCATGACCCAATAAAGGGAACCCACGGCTCGCCATGATGCTACAATTATAATTATCGGTGAAACTGACTAGATGGTCTCGCATGCGACCTCGCTGGGTCTGACCATGCGAGGCGATCCTCGCTTTTGTGGAGATAAACTACTTACGCGACCTCGCTGAGTCTGACCGTAAGCCTTCGTAGTAAACATGCTCTAGGCCACGCTGGACCTCTAGGCCTCGGTAGACCTCGTGAACTGCGAACCCGTCTCTAGGGCTCGCTGGCGATCCCACTTTATAAAATAATGTGATGAACTTCCCTGTGATGGCGAACTTTAATGACCCATTCCTCATTCTTTGGCCCATTATGTGAGATGTACTGATATTCTAGCCCATTAGGCCTGTTTAGGACTTTATGCCAAATTCGGGCATAACAACTACCCCCCGAGTCCATATTGCCATTAGAAATGCGA
The DNA here is from genome assembly GCA_037693485.1 of Kitagawia praeruptora. Taxonomy (NCBI): domain Eukaryota; kingdom Viridiplantae; phylum Streptophyta; class Magnoliopsida; order Apiales; family Apiaceae; genus Kitagawia; species Kitagawia praeruptora. The sequence continues at coordinate 106,304,074 of CM075347.1, read as the reverse complement.
TGTGGACTCAAAGAATGTCTTCCAGAAAATTAAATGCGAGGCCAAGGCCCATTATCAATTACTCCTATGGGCTCTCATCGCAGGCCCAATGAATTCGAATAGTTGCTAACAGCTGTCACGTCTCGAGATCCGTTCATGGCTGCTGAGATGATGACACGTGTTACATATCCTCCTCTCTCCTAACCACTATATAATCCCCAAATTTCAAATCATTTGTCACTTTCCTTATTAACAACATACCGAAGTGCTGCCAATTTGCTCCCAGATCAAACAAAGACCCAGCTCGCTTTCCATCAAGAACGACCCCAAGTTTTTTCAAGATCTTCATCAAAAAAGTAAGTTTCTCTCTCTTGTTCTTCATTTGAATGCATGTATAGTTTATAATTTCGTAAATATTTGCTGATAATTGCATGCGATGCGAGCCTGATTAACTGCGACCCCACACACTTAATTTTACACTGCGATCCAGGCCTCGCTAGACTATAGAACGCGACCCCTTTAATAGGTAGACATACGACCAAAAATAGAGTAAACGTGCGACCCCCCTATTCTTCGTGAGTGGAGTGAGAACACTTAGAGCCTTCTATTGAATCTTTTCTTCCTTTCTCTTTTGATATTCTGTAAGTGCACACACTAATACTTCACAATCTTTTCAGATGTCCAACGATAGCTCAAGGACTCCTTCACCTCTTCCACATATCTCCATTAGGGAATAAGCCGCTGCAAACATCGCCAAGGCTGCAAACACAAGTGACAGCTCCTTCAAATTATATATGGACCCGCAATGGTCACAGGAAGATTTCACCAGAGAGACCCCGCTAAACACATGGAGAACCAAACGACCCTCCAGCTTGCAAAGTCAATCCGTCAATATCCCCTTAGGTTTAGCAAACCTAATATCCACAGCTATTCAAGCCTCGTCAGTTCAGGGTGAGGTTGATAAACTACTGAAGAGAGGGCAGGAATTTTTTTCCAGCGTCCCCAAGCCTCTATCTCCCCTTAATAAGAATCTTCTCAACATAAGCCCCATAGTACTAACCAGCACCTCATCAATAGACTCTCTTGGCCATGCTTACTACGAACTCGAGGGTGAAGGTGATAACGAAGCCAATTCTGACGATTCTGATTACGAAGAACCTTCCTCTGACGATGACGGTCTAGACGAAGTGGCCAGAGTCGTTAACTTTGAAGATTACAACTACGTTCCTGAAGCTTCCCCACAACCTTACATACCGACCCCTCAACCGGAGCTAGAGGGCGTTATTTACGTTGGGGGACCTCGCCCCGAGGTCATTGAAGAGGGCTCGAAAGTGAAGCCTGGTCAACCTCGCATCTTGGGATGCAGGGACTTATCCACAACTCTTAATGCTGAGTCCTTGAAAAAGGCGGTCGATACATACAGACCCGAAGGCAAAATTATTCTGCCAAAGGCTTCAATGCGTTGTTATCGCTTCAACTATACAGAGAATGGAGGAAGAGTGCCTCGAATGGTGTTGTCATCCGCTATGATGAAAATTGGTGTTTCCTCACCTCTCCACCCGTTTATCAGAGATGTATGCGAGACTTACCATCTTGCTCCCATTCAGATTAATCCAAATGGGTATAGAGCAATGATAGCCCTCTACATCATCTACCACAAATTGGGATATCCTGAACTCAATGCGAGAACCATGGGTTATTTTCTGCAACTGAAGAGATGCGGGCCATCTGACTTTGGCTACGTCTACTTCTCAGTCTGGCCAGAATTTAACAAGAAAAATCTATACCACAGCGCCCCAAGTAACGCAGGCTCATGGAAAGGGCCTTATCTTTATGTTCACGAGGTGCCCAGAATAAAGAATTCATTTAATTATCTTCCAGTAGGTCAAGTGCGAACCGTCCTGAAGGGCGAGGAAAAAACACGAGCTGACGATGTATTGAAAGCACCCCGTGAGGATAGGAATGTACGAACCCTCCTCACTTTAGAAAATTTAATCGAATGCGGATTCCTAAAGGAGGGGATCGAGCTTGCCTTCGAGGCGGGGCCTTCAAATGCGAAGAAGGCATCGCTGAAAAGAAAAAGGCACGAGGAAGCCTCGTCCTCTAGGGTTGTGGTCGCAGAGAGTGAGAATCTCTTTACTGTCGTAGTCCAATAACTTCTTTATATTGTTTTCACGTTTTCTTCTTTTATGATCATAGATTCTAACTGCTTTCTATGTTTATTTTACAGATATGTCAGGCAAAGGTCGCAGGCCTCCATTCTTGCAGAGCAAGGACACTCAAACTGCGAACCCGGTTGCCACTCCTCCTACAAAAAATAATGAATTCCTGCCTCCTCCACCTCCAACATCTAATGCTACTGCGATCCCACATCAGCCATCGCAGGGCAATCCAGAACAACATATCTCCAAGAAGCAAAAGAAAGATGGCCCCTTGCCACAGGTAACGAAGCCCGCTGTAACAACTCCTGTTCATCATCTGTATGCGAAGCACGGGTACACCCATGCCACTGAAGAAGAATGCACCAAGTGGGTGGGTGCAGAGCTGATTGAAAACTCTGAATCGGTCTCCAAATGTCTAGCCGAAGCGTTTATTCGCCAAGCCTCGCATCTAAGAGAGCTGAAGTGTGTCGTCTCTGCTAATGACAAGCTGGAAAAGGAGATGAAGTCGCTAAAGATCAAGGCTGAAGAGGAGAAGAAGCTACTGATGGAAAACTACAAACGAGAAACTGCGACCCTCCGATCTGAGCTTAAAATTGTTAATGACGAAAAAACAGCACTCCATAAGTCCCTGACTGAGGCAGAGCAGCATGAGGAGGAGCTAAGGAAAAAACACGAGGAGGAGCTGAACAAGTTGAAAGTGGAGTTTGCTACTGCTCAATCTGATCGCGAGGCCGTGGAGGAGGCTGCTCAGACTGAGTTCATGAAAGGGTTTATAAGAAAAGTTCCAGATTTTGACTGGTCACAGCTGGGTCCTGGCAACGCAGAGTTCGCAGCCGATCTCCGCAAGGAAATCGAGGAAGAGGAGGCTGCCAAGATCACTAGCGAGGCTGCTAAGACGACCATTGCTAACCAGGACAAACCCACTGAACCGATTGCATGATTTGTTAACTTCGATGTTTTGAACTAGGGATGCGGACACCCTTTGAATGTCTTGTAAATTTGTAATATTCTTTTGATAACTCCGTTGGGCTTGCGTAGCGACCCAATAACTGTTGACTTCTAACAATTTTATATAACTGTCTTCGTTTCTTCATATAATATCTTGTGTTTGCTTTAGCTTCATAAAATGCTTGCCTTCTTTATGCTTCTGAAATATTAGCAAGTAGATTGACCTCGCAACTGCAAAGCTTTCCTTTTTGAACTTGTAGCTTTTTCTTTTAAATTTGCTTAATTTCAAGGTGTACCTCATCTCTTCGGAATCGAGATATGCGATGCCTTCCTTGCGAGGTCGCAGACGCGATCCGGAGATGTCGGTCACACCTTGACTTCTTTTTACTTTAAACTTTGAACTTCTTTAAGGAGATACTTTTGAACTAAACTTTGAAGACATTCCCTCAGGTCGCAGAAAGTGCACGCTCGCGACCCCATTGACCTGAGGGGTATTCGGCCCCGCATACGCTGTGCTGGCCTAGTCCTGAACTTTTTAAAACACTAACAAAAGAACAAAATTGCACAACTTGTTGGAGAACAAACTTCATATATATAAGTACTAGGGACGAAGCCCAACTTTCAATACATCACAACGAGGAGGTGTCTATACGATCACTACCCCCTGAGTACTTTGTATGAATTTATTCATGCTAAGTAGTAGTAGATAGAGACCACCAGGAGCGAAGCTTCTACTGGTAATATTTCCTCAGATGTTCTGCATTCCAGGCTCGTGGCATGACTTTATCATCCATATCAGTTAGATAATAAGTCCCTTCATTGATGACACCATAAACTTTATAGGGCCCTTCCCAATTGGCTCCAAAGACCCCATGAGACGAGACCTTAGTGTTAGGCATCACTCTCTGATAGAGTATATTTTTATATATATTTTAGATGATTTTATTCTCATATTTATTGTGTTTTGCATTGATTTGGATTTTTATTTAATAGATTTTATTGTTTTATTGTAGGAAATAAAGAATTCATGACTTGGAAGGATTTGGAGCAAAAAGAGCTATTTTGGATATAAAATAGGAGAAAATTCGTAATATTGGGCTACACGGGCTGTTCTACACTGTTTTGGCCATATCTTGAGTTCCAGAAGTCTGTTTGAGGCCCGTAAGCTGTCCACGCGAAGCTTGTGGAATTTTCTTTAATTCAGAGGTGGTCCAGTAAGCAAAATCCAACTGGAAGAGGCCGGAAACAGAGGAGTAAATAAAGTGACGAATTTTAATTAAGGAATCCTATTCAGTTATGGAATCCTACTTGTAATTGATTTAGAGTATTAAAATACTTTTATTGGGCAAGACTTTGAGAGCCTATAAAAACACATCTAGGGTATTATTTTATAGGAGGGGAGATACATACGTGCTCCTACTCTTAGGAGCTAGGGTTTTGGAGAGGAGACCATGAATTTCATTCTTGTGACAGGATTGATGATTGCAGGTTTTCTTATCTGAATTTCTTCTCAATTCTTATTAGTTTAATTATGTTTTCTTGTTTTACTAGTTGTTTTACTTGTTTAATTATTAGCGAGTAGTTATTTCTAGGGCTTAAAGGGAAGCCATGTTTGCACTAATATTGGCATGATTTTCATAGTGGTTTGATTGGTTATGGTTAATTCTGATTGATATGTTTTAATCATTAATTTGTGTAATCGGCCGATATAATGGATTAATTATATGCAAATAGGGGTATGGATCGAGAGATTTACTTACTAGAGGCACACATACGATTAGCAGAATTGAATTTGAGTGCGAAAGCATCATTGGATTTCTGAGAGCGTTAATTCTTGAAAGAGATTAACTTGACTCTAATTACCTGATTGATTGAATTACTAAAAGTGGTTAATTGTGTTGAATGTTTCGAGAGTGTTAATGCTTGAGAGAGATTAACATACTCTAGTTATAGGATCACATTGATTGCTTTAGCTTAAGAGCCAATTGTGTAAGCATGGTGGACCTGATTGCCCTAGGTTTTAAATAATTTGTTTATCATCTGTTTAATTAGTGTTAATTTAGTTTAATTAGTTAATTAATAATTTCACATAATCGTTTGCCCTTGAAACAATTAGCGATAACTGAAAAGGAATTAGTAGAACCTGTCTCCTTGTGGATTCGACCCGCTTGCCATCTGTACTAGCAATAGACACCGTGCGCTTGCGGTTAGACGTAATTTAACATATCAAGTTTTTGGCGCCGCTGCCGGGGAGACAGCGAGTTTCTATTGATTTTAATTTAGTTGTTTAGATTGTTTCCATTGTCTCGTTGGAACCTTTGTTCCAATTGAGGCAGATTTTATTACGTTTTCTTGGCTTTGTTGAGTGTCTACAGGTTTGCAATGGGTGAAGTTGATACTTTTGCACTACTCTCTTCCATGTTGGAGGCACGCATTCAAGAAATTGCCTCATTCAACCCTACAGAGCCCACTATGCGTCCAATGAGTATCAATGAGATGTCACAAGTGGCCCCTAAAACTTACAACTTCTGTCCAATTTGTGGTGTCCAGGGTCATTATGGTTTGGAATGCTATTACAATATCTATAATTCTCAGAATGCTCAGTTGGGACAAATGAATTCTTTTGAAGAAGGATATGGGTACAATCAGTATTCAAACACTTTTGATCAAGAATGCGTGAATCAACCAGATTTCTACTACCAGGACAATGGTGCTCAAAATTTTTCATATCATAATCAGCAACAGTTTGAGCAACAATATTATCAGTCATATGAGCAGCCGCCACAGCAAGAATATCAATATCCTCCTCTACATGAAGATCTACATGTTTCTCAACCCAGTGTGGATGTACAAGCTGACCAGACAAATGAGATGTGGGATATCTTGAATAAACTGCTAAAGAGTACTGAAGAACAAGCCGAGAAGATCAAAGGATTAGAAACTCAAAGTTTGGCGATTGAATCTCAAATTGCACAGTTGGCTAACTCTTCTACTACAGTGCAGCTCGACTATTTACCATCATCATCTATCCGATCCGAAGAGGACCTGATTGCTATCAATCTCACAAGCGATCAGGAATATGATAGTTTCTCCATGTATGTTGATGATGAAGCCATTGATAAAGAGGATGAGTATGCCACCGATGACGAGATCAATGATGTTGCTGCTACCAAGGACTATGTGACTGATGATGAGACTACAAAGGAAAGCAATACAGAGATGGTTGTTGTTTCTCTTCCACAACCTGTGCCTAAGCTACCATGTATTGATAAATTTGCTCTCGATCTAGCCTCTACTTACAAGGCTTCTTTGCTCAAGACTACTTATTTCAAGGTTGATGTGATAACAAATATTGTCCAAGATGATATTTCTCAAATTCTGGTTGAGGATCCATACAAAGTGGCTCATACGTTTGTAGCTCGAGAAGAGGGAGAAGATGGAAGTGTCGGCTTAATCTTTGATGTGATAAGCCAAGATGTCCGAATGGCTCCAGTGAAAGTGAGGAGTGAAGAAAAGCCACCACCAGAACCTCCACCTTATGTCAAGGAAGTTCAATATTTTCGTGGTGTTGAATTTTATCGCTGTTTTATCACAAAGTTTTCCAAAACTACACAAGCACTCTCTCTATTGCTTATTAATGACATATTTTATTTTACTGATGCTTGTTTGGAGACTTTTTGCAGGATAAAGACAACCACTAACACTCTTGATACTTTTTGTGGTGGCGAGTTTATGATCGAGAAAGTGGATATTACGCCTTTACCGGAGTATTTTTGAGGACGTCAAGCTATTGACGTTAAAGAAGCGCTTCTTGGGAGGCAACCCATAGATCATGCTTCTGCAAAGGGGAGTTCTTCTTTCCTTCTGTTTTATATATTGTAGACTTATTTGTTTAGTTAATGAGTCATTTGTTTATTTGTTCTCACTGTAGTGTATAGGTATTCTTTATATAAAAAAAAAAAAAAAAAAACAAATTGTTGTTTAAAAAAAAAAAAAAAAAAAAAAAAAATGAAAAAATCGAATTTTTGGTGTGTAACGCAGGATCAACCTGCGTTTCAGGGCGAATTGCGGTGCTGTAACGCAATCTGCTCATGCGTTACTGCAATAGAGGCAGATTGCGGGGGTGATGCGCATTCTGCGCCTGCGCATCTGCAATGGGGGCAGATTGCTTCCCACGCGGGCAGTCTGCGCGTATTCCAGGAGACAAAAACTTATCAGCCGCTGTTTGCTTTCCTGTACGCTCATGTTGTATATTTTTATAAAAAAAAAAAATTTTCCTTCCCACCCCATTCTATTTATACCCCTTTTACACCTAATTCTTTTCCTATTTCAAATCCAAAACCTCCCATCTCTCCACCAAAAATTCTAAACCTATTTCTATTCTAATTCTTATTTATTATTTATTATTATTATTTATTATTATTATTATTATTATTATTATTATTATTATTATTATTTTTCTTTATTATTTTTGTATTTTATTTAGGAATGTATTTATTTATTTATTTTTTGTATATTTATTATTATTATTATTATTATTATTATTATTATTATTACTATTTATTTATTTTTATTTTTATTTTTATTTTTTATTTTTTAATCCCTAAGCCCTATTACCACCCAAAATTTTTTCCTTTTCACATTAAAATTCTTAAATCCATCCTATCATTCCATTTTCTATATATACCCATACATACACACCCAATTTATTATTTTCTTCCTCTACATCTTTAAAAATTCAAGTTTGGGGGAAAATTAGTACAAGTTCACCTCTTTGATTCGTAGTTGGGATTTTTCTTCTCTAATTTTTTATTACGAATTTGTGTTCTTGTAAATTGGGGGTTTTGTAATATTCTTGTTAACTGGGTATTTTTGGTGTGATATTGCTTGGTGGTTTTTGCAGGAAATTTCTTGGTGGATGTTGGTGGTGAGTGGGTGGCTTCTAAGCGAATGAGGGATGGTTTTCACACCCGACACCTTGATTCCAGGGGGGTTTTCTTTCTTTTCTTTTTAGTGTAGTTTTATTTTGTTTTTTTTTAGTTGTAGTTTTGTATCTTGTTCATTAGTTCATTGGGGACAATGAACCGCTTAAGTGTGGGGAGGTGTTCTCAACGTAGTGTATTACTTGTTTAAAAAAAAAAAAATCCAAAAAAATTAAAAAATTAAAAATACCAAAAATAATTCTGGCCATGCAATTTGATTAGTTGTTGTATTTTGCTTGATACACCCATGCATGCGTAGAATTCTTGTGTTCTTGACGCTTTTGTATGAGAAGTGATGTGCTTTGTTCTTGTGCACACACTTTCACTAGCAAGTTGAAGCTGGTAGACTTAATTGGATGTTGTAAGTGATTAGAATGACATGAATATGTGCAAGATGACTTGGTTTTCATGCTTTGAGTACAAGTAGGTGCGTTAGAGAGTCTTGTTACTTGGGATTGATTATGTTTTGTCACACCAAGTGAGTTTTGAGCCTATATGTATATCTTTTGCATGATTTTTCGTTTGCTTGAGTGTCCACATGTTGTTTACATTGCTAGCACTTACTTGAGATCTTTCTTGAAATGCATGACATTACTTGATGATGAGATGATAAAGGCAATTAGGTATAACCTCGTATTTCCCATATTTCCACACCTTTTAAACATGATCAATTAGTAAACCCGTTGAGCTTAATCCTATTCTTTCGGTGACACACCACATTACTTGCCATTATCCTTTTTATTCTATTGGCCTTACATTAAATTTGAACCTAAATTGTCAAAGGCTAGTATCGTGCTTAAGGGAGTAATAAGGTGTTCATAAAAAGGGGGGTTATTGATGATCATACTTTTGGGGAATAATAATTTTGGGTTGATGCTTGCTAGTCAAAATTCATAAAAATATCTATGGATCATTGTGTTTATTCTTTAGCTCTCAAGAAAAAAAAAAGAAAAAAAAAAAATAGAAAAAAAAAGAAAAAGAAAAAAAAAAAAGAAAAAAATAAATAAATTTGAGAGCATTCTTATGTTTGTATGATCCTTCTTCATTCGACTAGTCAAGTTATTATGTAAGGGTTATTGAAAAATCCAAGTGTGGGGAAGTATTTGTTTTAATAGAAAGGGAATGGAATGAATTATATTGTTGGGTACTAGCTTTTGACTTAACCCTCTTTAGCTTTCTTGACATACCTTGTCCCTAGCCCCCGCTACAACCCGAATAAAGACCTTTTGATTGTCATCAGTGATGTATGTTGTGTTGAGAGTGAGATTGATTGCGAGTGTCAAGTTGTGTTTATGATTTTGTTGGAATTGAGTGATACACTTAACCTTGTTTTTGAGTGAATATTCGTTTTTGAGTGAAAGGTGAGTTATTACTTGTTTTGGCATAGGAGATCCCAGGTTTAGACTTAAAGATGTATTTCTTGTGGGCTTAGCATGATTACCAACGATTTTTACACTTGACATGAATTTTTATGACCTTCTGCATGTTGGTTGAGTAGACTACGTGAATACTTGCACTTTCGACACCAAGACATTGTATGTTTACTTTGATTCTTAAGTTGATGTGGCATGAGAGGACTTGTGTGTGTGGTGTTGTGTTAGCATTGATCTTTTGCATGGTTGGATGAATTTTGTGGGTACATTCACTATAAACCCTCACGAGACAACACTCGTCCTACTAGGGCTGCCTAGGGGTTTAACGGCTTGTTGCATACGCTCAATGCAATCGTGTCATCTACGAAAGTGATGTTTATTAGGACTTAGTTTTTATTTCACTTATTTGCCCGAGGACGTGCAAATGCTAAGTGTGGGGATGTTTGATAGAGTATATTTTTATATATATTTTAGATGATTTTATTCTCATATTTATTGTGTTTTGCATTGATTTGGATTTTTATTTAATAGATTTTATTGTTTTATTGTAGGAAATAAAGAATTCATGACTTGGAAGGATTTGGAGCAAAAAGAGCTATTTTGGATATAAAATAGGAGAAAATTCGTAATATTGGGCTACACGGGCTGTTCTACACTGTTTTGGCCATATCTTGAGTTCCAGAAGTCTGTTTGAGGCCCGTAAGCTGTCCACGCGAAGCTTGTGGAATTTTCTTTAATTCAGAGGTGGTCCAGTAAGCAAAATCCAACTGGAAGAGGCCGGAAACAGAGGAGTAAATAAAGTGACGAATTTTAATTAAGGAATCCTATTCAGTTATGGAATCCTACTTGTAATTGATTTAGAGTATTAAAATACTTTTATTGGGCAAGACTTTGAGAGCCTATAAAAACACATCTAGGGTATTATTTTATAGGAGGGGAGATACATACGTGCTCCTACTCTTAGGAGCTAGGGTTTTGGAGAGGAGACCATGAATTTCATTCTTGTGACAGGATTGATGATTGCAGGTTTTCTTATCTGAATTTCTTCTCAATTCTTATTAGTTTAATTATGTTTTCTTGTTTTACTAGTTGTTTTACTTGTTTAATTATTAGCGAGTAGTTATTTCTAGGGCTTAAAGGGAAGCCATGTTTGCACTAATATTGGCATGATTTTCATAGTGGTTTGATTGGTTATGGTTAATTCTGATTGATATGTTTTAATCATTAATTTGTGTAATCGGCCGATATAATGGATTAATTATATGCAAATAGGGGTATGGATCGAGAGATTTACTTACTAGAGGCACACATACGATTAGCAGAATTGAATTTGAGTGCGAAAGCATCATTGGATTTCTGAGAGCGTTAATTCTTGAAAGAGATTAACTTGACTCTAATTACCTGATTGATTGAATTACTAAAAGTGGTTAATTGTGTTGAATGTTTCGAGAGTGTTAATGCTTGAGAGAGATTAACATACTCTAGTTATAGGATCACATTGATTGCTTTAGCTTAAGAGCCAATTGTGTAAGCATGGTGGACCTGATTGCCCTAGGTTTTAAATAATTTGTTTATCATCTGTTTAATTAGTGTTAATTTAGTTTAATTAGTTAATTAATAATTTCACATAATCGTTTGCCCTTGAAACAATTAGCGATAACTGAAAAGGAATTAGTAGAACCTGTCTCCTTGTGGATTCGACCCGCTTGCCATCTGTACTAGCAATAGACACCGTGCGCTTGCGGTTAGACGTAATTTAACATATCACTCTCCTAAGCACCAAGTCCCCCACACGAAGATGTGGCACACGAACCTTTCCATTATAATACCTTGCGGCTCGCCTTTGATAAGCTGCGAGCCTTAGCTGAGCCTCCTCTCTTGACTCTTGTATCATGTCCAAATATAGCCTGTGATTGGCCTCATTTGCCTCAGGGTCGTAATATTCTCTTCTGAACGAACCTGAGCCTACCTCAACGGGCACCATGGCCTCGCACCCATATGTCAAAGAAAAGGGAGTCTCGCCTGTAGTGGATCTCGGGGTCGTGTTCTATGACCACAAGACCTTTGGCAACTCTTCAGGCCAACTACCCTTACTCTCCTCCAACTTAGCTTTAAGGGTATGCTTGATTATTTTGTTGATGGCCTCAGTTTGCCCATTTGTCTGAGGGTGACTCACAGCAGAGAAACTTTTCTTGATTCCCAAACTCTCACAGAATTCTTTCATCTCCTTGCTATCAAATTGTTTTCCATTATCTGAAATGAGCTAATATGGGATCCCATAGCGACACAAAATTGCTCTGTACACGAAGTCCTTTAATTTTTTGTCCGTGATGTTGGTAAGAGGCTCGGCCTCGGCCCACTTAGTGAAATAGTCCACAGCCACGACTGCATACTTTACTCCTCCCTTAGCTTGAGGGAGTTCACCAATAAGATCTATTCGCCACATAGCAAAGGGCTAAGGGCTCATCAGCGAGGTGAGGTGAGCAACCGGTGCATTACTGAAATTTGCATATCTTTGACACTTGTCACATCGCCTAGCGAACTCAAAAGCATCCCTTTTCAATGTGGGCCAAAAATACCCTTGTCGTAGAATTTTCTGAGCTAGGGAACCACCCCCGAGTGATTGCCACATATCCCCTCATGGACTTCCCTTAGAATATAATTGCATTCCTCACCATCCACACATCGCAGCAATGGTGTGTTGAACCCTCTTCTGTATAACACTTCATCATATATCACATAGCGAGCCGCCTGATATTTAATCCTCCTCGCTTCTTTCTTCTCTAAGGGAAGGGCCCCGTTCTTAACATACTCCCAAATAGGAGTCATCCATGTCGACCCTTGGCTAACCATTTCCATAACACTTTCTTCTGGGACACTAGGTTTACTTTGAATTTCCAAGGGGATAATCCCAAGTAAAGTGGCCTCGCGTCGCGAGCCCAATTTTGCGAGGGCATCTGCTCCTTGATTTTTTGCCCATCTAATAAACTCCACCTTTACCTGCCTGAATGATTTCATAAGCCTCTGCACACACTTTAAATATAGCTCAATCTGGGGTCCCCTGGATTGCCATCCATATCCAACATGACCCGTGACTAACATAGAATCGCTATATGCATTGAGATTCTCTACTTTCATTTCTATTGCGAGCTTGAGGCCAATTATGAGAGCCTCGTACTCAGCTGCATTATTAGAGGCCTCGAAGGCGAAGTGAACAGCACTACTCAACTTGCGACCCTCAGGTGTAACAAGCTCGATACCAACTCCGGCCCCTTCTTTGTTAGATGCCCCGTCAACATATAACTCCCACCACGAGGCTGAATTTTCATCTTTGAGTTTGGGGTCAACCACCTCTGGGATCGCTACGAGAGCCTAGGCATATTCCTTAGATTGGGAAGGGAACTCCAATATGAAATCCGCTAAAGCTTGCCCCTTTATTGCACCTCGAGGCTTGTACTCAATGTCAAACTGGCTCAATTCTATGGTCCACTTTAAAAGTCTGCCTGAGGCCTCGGGTTTGTGCATTACTTGCCTCAGAGGATATGCAGTGCGAACCTGAATGCTGTGAGCCTAAAAATAAGGCCTCAACTTCCGCGAAGCCAGAACCAAAGCATAAGCGAGCTTCTCCATGTTGGTATAGCGAGTCTCAGCATCTAGTAGCCTTCTGCTAACATAATAGACTAGGAACTGAACCTTTTCCTCCTCGCGAACGAGGACAACACTGATGGCACATTCTGAGACTGCCAAATAGACAATAAGAACTTCTCCTTCCATGGGCTTAGAGAGCAAAGGAGGCGTACCCAAATGCTTTTTTATGTGTTGAAAAGCCTCCTCGCACTGCGGGGTCCACTCAAAATGTTTTCCCACCTTTCTGATCGCCTTAAAGAATTCATGACACTTATCCGATGATTTAGAATCAAACCGGTTAAGTGCTGCGACCCTACCAGTAAGACTTTGGACTTCCTTAACATTCTTAGGCGACCTCATGTCCATCAAAGCTTTTATCTTGGCTGGATTAGCCTCAATTCCTCTGTGATTAACAATGAACCCCAAGAACTTCCCAGATTCGACCCCAAAAACACACTTCTGGGGGTTGAGCTTCATTCTGTACTTTCTCAGTATGCTAAACATCTCTGCGAGGTGGTCTACATGGTCCCCCGCTTCCTTAGACTTTACCAGCATGTCGTCTACATATACCTCCAATGTTTTCCCAATTTGCTTCGCAAACATCATATTAACGAGCCTTTGATAAGTGGCACCCGCATTGAGGAGTCCGAATGGCATCCCAATGTAGCAATAGAGACCCTTATCTGTGATAAACGAAGTGTGTTCCTGATCGGGGCCATACATGGGTATCTGGTTGTACCCCGAATAAGCATCCATGAAACTGAGGAGTGCATGGCCCGCTGTTGCATCTACCAACTGATCAATCCTTGGAAGTGGGAAACTGTCTTTTGGGCAATGCTTGTTGAGGTCAGTAAAATCCACGCACGTCCTCCACTTGCCATTTGGTTTCTTCACGAGGACAGGATTAGCGAGCCAATCAGGATAGAATGATTCTCTGACGAGCCCGACCTCGAGCAACCTATCCACCTCCTCCTTTAGGGCCTCGGCTCGCTCTCCACTTACGGGTCTTCTTTTCTGCCGTACTCCCTTTTTGTTAGGATCAAGGTTGAGTCTATGACACATCACATTGGGGTCGATCCCAATCATGTCTTCGTGAGACCATGCAAATACATCCAAATTAGATTTAAGAAACTCCATGAGCTTCCCCTTAAGATCAGGGCTCAACTGCGATCCGACCTTCAACACCTTGGTTGGATCTTTAGGATCAACAAGAATGGATATTGTATTTTCTGCGGCCCCAGCCCGCTCCAAATGTTCGGGAATGCGGGGATCTAGATCAATTTCAACATCACGAGCTCTGCTAGACTCTGCTTCGCCCTGCCTTGTGTCTTCTACCACCGAGCATGGATGACTTCTAACATGTCCATACTCGGTCACAACTGTTGTTTCTCGTGTGATACCATTAGGCAAGTCTACCAATGTTGATGTTTCCTTGCGAACCCATTTCCCTTTTCGGGCTCGCACAGTGGCCTGCTCTGGACTTTCCTCTTCATCGCTAGCTTCTTCAACAATTCCTTCTTGTAGAACCAACACAGGTTGCGAGGCTTCCATCATAATTGCCCCTGGTACTGGCTCTACCTGTATACCTAAGTTGTCAAAATAATTATCAGGCAACTCCTCGATAGATATTATATTGCAACCAACTGAGGGTTGCGATGCCGACTTGCGAGTCCTCTCATCCTCTTCGCTTTCCATATAATTTTTTCCCTTTTCTGCTGACTTAAGGGCCTGATTATAGCATTCTCGGGACTCATGTTGAATTCCTCTAACACATCCCACGCCTTGCGGGGTAGGAAACTTCATCGAGAGGTGATAGAGAGAAGTCACCACCCTCATTTCTTTCAAGATGGGTCGCCCCACAATAGCATTATAAGCAGATGGTTGATCCACGACCATGAAATCAGCGACCTGCATAGTGATACAGGGCTCGTCCCCCAAAGTGATGGGAAGCCTGATGAGTCCTTTTACACTAACAGAAGCTCCAGTGAATCCATAGAGGTGGCCTACTGTAGGAATTAGATCTTTGTCTACGTATCCCATTTTCTTGTAGACATCATACATCAAGACATTCACGGTACTTCCATTGTCCACCAACACTCTGTAGATATTCTGGGAACCAATGCGAACTCGAACCACTAGAGCATCAGAGTGAGGGTGATGTACCCACTTCGCATCCTCCTCAGTGAACATTATATTTGTGTCTTCCCCCTTGAAAAGCTTTGGGGGTCGCTCTTGCAAATGATGCACATTGGTGAGAGGCCGCTCCTTGGCCTCACGTGCATACCTTTCTCTTGCTTTGTTGCTGTCTCCTCCAATATGTAGCCCTCCAATGGTCACATGAATGCTATTGCCTCGCTCTTCTCTCTCCTTGCGAGGCTCTGCATTTTGGCCCTCATGAGGTACAGCATGATATCCTATTCCTGATTTTCCTGAGTTCCCTTGATGCTTTTTCACTTCGCGAACTGCCCATTCAGTTAACTTCCCTTCTCGAATCAAGCGATCAATTTGTTCTTTAAGTTGCCAACAGTCCGCTGTATCGTGCCCCTTCTGTTCATGAAAATCACAATACTTTGCAGTGTTCCATGTACCCTGTGCACCCATGGCAGGGGGTTTGGTGAACATCCCTTTATTTGCAGTGACAGCATAGATATGATCAACTGAAGCTACTAAAGGAACGAACTTGTCTTCGTCTCTAGCCGGACGGGCCCGAGGTGGGGACCGTCTTGGAGGGTCGCGATCCCTTCTCTTTGGGCTCGGGCTACGATCCTGTCTTCGCCTGGGGCTTCTGGAATCCCTTCTCTTCACCCCCTTGCCTTTACTTCCATTGTTACCCGACCCAACATTCTTCTTGAGATCTGCAAGTGATTTCTCAACGCGCTTAAAGGGCTCAGCGACCCGATGCAGCTCTGAAAGTGTACTAGGGGTTTGCTTCTGTAGTTTCTCCCAAAATTTAGTTCCTTCCCTCACCCCAACAATAAGGAAATTCTTCACGGCCTCGTCATTTGCACCTCGAACACGAGGTACCTCAACATTGAACCTCTTGAAATAATCATGCAAAGTTTCTCCTTCCTTCTGTTTTATGTTTGCCAATGTGGACACAGGAGGTGCATAAAGCATTGAAGATTGGAACTTTTTGATGAAGATATCCACAAGTTGTTCCCAAGAATCTATGACAACTAGGGACCCTAGCTTCGAGAACCATTGTTGGGCACTCCCCCTTAGCGAAGCTGCGAACAGCCTACACCTTGCTAACAATGATACTTGATACACGTCCATCTCATTATTGAACCGAATAACGAACTCGGCTGGATCAGTCTCTCCGTTATAGGTCATGTCAGAGTGATGACCTCGAAACACTATAGGCAGTGGTGCAGTGCGAATTTCATGAGTGAAGGGCGAGGAGGAACCCAATGCCTTTATTAACTCTTCTAACTTATAACCCCAATCCTGGCCTCTTTGTCTCCATCCTTCTTTCCTCCAGTACTTGCATGATGAGATTGAGTCTTTTTTGGGGCACTAGACTCTTCCTGGTCATTCCTGCGATCCTTATTTTTAGGGTCTTCCTCGCGATGTTGGGATCGTTCACGTTCTCGATTGAAAGGGGGTCTATCCTCGCGATGATGAGACCGCTCACGCTCTCTGCGAGGAGAGGGGGGTCTGTCATTGCGACGATATGACCGCTCACGATCTTTTCGAGGAGATAAGGGTTGATGAGAGCCCTTACTCTTATTTTTAGACCCTCCATCTTTGTTAGTTTTGAGCTTCACCAACTTGAGACGGAGATCGTGCTCGCTGAGTTTTTTTCCAACCCGGTCAAAGACACTGACGGATCGTCCTTCTGATGAGGCGGGCTTCGCCTTCGACCCCTCCTTATCCATAGTAGCTGTCTCCTCTTCCCAATCGGGGTTCGTCTGATCCGTCACCACATCATCAAAGTCTCCAATTAGCTTCTTGGTGGGGCCCTTACTACTCTCTACTTGATGAGTTCGATCCCCCGTCCTTGTATTCCTCTTGAAGCCCCTAGAACTGTGCCGCTTCTCCATCTTGGCCACCGAGGCCCTTAACTCGATCATTTGATCACCGAGGCCTTTCAAGAATGACATGACTTCGCCAGGCAAGGCCGCCTGTTGGACGACAGGGGGTGTTTGCTCCTTCTCCAATTCGTCCTCGATCCCCTCCTTATGCGCCTCGCTCTCTGGTAGATTATTCCTCCGGGGGTCGTTTATGTCTTTCTTATGCGACCCCGGGGTCTCCCGATCTCCGTTTCTCTTCTTGTTCGATTTAGTCATTGTTCTCCCAAATCAACGACTGCCCCTCCTTCTAGCGCCAAATGTTATAGGGAGAATATTGTATAACAATATTTTGGAGGTTGCTGGATTTCCGGAGAAAAATACGGATATTCTGCTATGAACACGAAGAACACGGAGGTGATTGATGAATGATTGTGGCTGCTCTTGTCTATTGATATTCAGTGGTGAACTGTTTCTCATCCTTTACAAGATGCCTACGTACCCTATTTATAGGGATCAAGCCATACGTAGTTCTCTTAGAGAAGAAGTTATCTAGACGGGCTAGGGTTTTTATGGGCTCGGCTTGGCCCAAATCCACTAGTCGTCTCCTTGGGTTATGTTTTACCCATTTATACTGCTCATGACCCATGACCCAATAAAGGGAACCCACGGCTCGCCATGATGCTACAATTATAATTATCGGTGAAACTGACTAGATGGTCTCGCATGCGACCTCGCTGGGTCTGACCATGCGAGGCGATCCTCGCTTTTGTGGAGATAAACTACTTACGCGACCTCGCTGAGTCTGACCGTAAGCCTTCGTAGTAAACATGCTCTAGGCCACGCTGGACCTCTAGGCCTCGCTAGACCTCGTGAACTGCGAACCCGTCTCTAGGGCTCGCTGGCGATCCCACTTTATAAAATAATGTGATGAACTTCCCTGTGATGGCGGACTTTAATGACCCATTCCTCATTCTTAGGCCCATTATGTGAGATGTACTGATATTCTAGCCCATTAGTCCTGTTTAGGACTTTATGCCAAATTCGGGCATAACAGATCGCTAGAAAATAATGGAAAATATGCCATATAATATAGATAGATATATATAATTCCAAACATCAAATTAGAGATCAAAACATAGAGAGCTCAGAGTTTTATCTCAAGGAGTTTGTGGCCTTAATCAAAGGCCAAAGGGCTGGGTTTTCACAGGAGCCTGATCTTTACTGGTCATTGTTTGGAATAATATTTTGTACTGGCCGGTGGCATCGTTCAATGTACAAGTCTTAACAACTTATATCAGTTGGAAGCAACTAATATAAAGCGGTTGGATTCACTCATCCTCTGTACTAAATAATTATTACAAGCTATAAAATCAATGCACAAAGTTGTATATGGATCACAGATTCACAGTAATACAGCGTTCCTATCAAAGTTTGTCGGATACATGCATATTTCACTTTCACAAAACATTTAACAAACCTTGCCAGAATTTACAGTAAATCCACACTTAAGCTACATCATTTGCTAAAACTGCACTTAAGCTACATCATTTGCTTAAACAGTGATCAAATAAAACTATCTACAAGCAAACACATCAAATAGTCTAGTTATTTACTAATAAAAACTATCACAGCTATACCTATACAGTCAGCATAAAATGTATAGACTCTTACCAGTCCTTCAAAATTTGCCTTTGTAGATGCATTATCTCTGTTATCCCACAGCTCAGCATAAAATATGATATATTACTTAAATCACCTGAAAATTTGAAGTGTCAAGTATTAACGAGTTCCCTGCTGCCATATATTACAAGTTTCTTTTGTTATCTCCTAAGTCAACAGCATCAAAAACACTATGTCAAACAGTATTGTACTGACTGCAACAGGTTCCCTTGGATCAACAAAATTGAAAGAGGCTACACCCAACAGCCACTAAGTTTCTTATGTTATAGTAGGTTGGAGAATCGAAAGACAACAACTATTTAACAAAAATGTCATCGAACTGGATATACAATTCTCAAAACAAAAATTGATGTCTCTCCAGAAATTATCGGAAACTCATAGCTGGCATCACTAGATGGAAGCTCTCTGGAGTAGAAGAATTACTAATTAACAACTGAAATTCAAACTTTGGATATTACGAATCAAGTCAGCATCATAATGCAGATTAACCAGAAAATAATTACAACATCATTAGTAAATTTTCAACATACTTTATTAGTTTCAATAGATTCAAGATTGGAGATACTAATCATGAGGTTGTAAATAATAAACAATCATTAATTTCAGAATTCATTAACGAAACACACCATACTTTTCAAGGATTATTAGCTAACATTTAGGTCTTTTAAAAATAGCTAACAACCGTACTAGGCCGAAATAATTAGAAACAAATAGAAATAGGTGAATGTTTAAATGGTCAATTAACTGTAAAATCCTTACAAGGTATAGCTAGATGATACCTCAAAATATTTTTCATCAGAAGAAAACAAGTAAATTCAAGAAATTTCACACACACAAGAGAAAGAAATGTAACTATATGATATTTGATGCAGGACATATTATAGAAAAAATGAATTATGAGATAGACTTGGTTAGAAAGAGACTCAATTTGATATTCAACAATATGTTCAATAATCAAATTTAAGTTACTCTTCGGGGGTCGCCTTAATTTAGATTTTGTGTTTGTATGTATACGTCCGACAACATATATAGTGGAAGCGAGGTAATTGTTATGCAGATTAGGCATTTAGGGCCACAGCGTGAAACAGCTATCCAAGCCAAGCTCACTGCACAAAAGGTATTTAGGTAAATTTCTTGTGTTAATTAAAACCCCTGAAGTAACAAGTAGATTGGATCAAATAGAAGTTTGTAAAATATCTTGATATCAAAACGTCTCTCTTTCCTGGACTATACGCATATCATTCCCCCATTGTAAGTACGGAGACAACGGTTAGGATCGCTATTGATGTAGAAAGAACCGTATCCAGGGGAATGATATGGTCCAAATGTCTTATAAAGCTGGCATTTGTTGGAGCCATTCAACATCTGTGCCTTTGTTACATTCGGGGACTTTAAAAACAATTCCACGTTTTTGCAGTAACCTACGTAGTCATCCCAATCTCTCGGATACCATGCATTAATAAAAGGTTTCCTCACCGCAGCATGAAAACAACAATAATTCTTACATTGCCAGCTGTGACTTCCTGACCGACGTTTCTGATTATGGGATCATTAATGTACCCGATGATCCTGAAAAACCTCCACCAAAGTGCATGGAAGAATTCTTTGAACTTAATTGAAACAACGTAAAAATGTTCTCACGCTTATTCTATGGTTTTTAAATTAGTCTGCGGAAATCTGATTAGGAGGCGATGCAAGGTTGAAGTTCAAGGCCGTCGTCAGTGAATTCAGTTTCCAGTATGCTGATCCTTAACCTTGCCCGATAAGTATGCGACCACTAAACCAACTATACCTATTATTACTAACAATTAAAACAAGTACTATTAGGACTGAGTAACAAAAACAGGCTATGAAACACTTTTTTGTTCTGGACATGAAAAGATCGTCAGGGTGAACCGCAATCACTATACTTCATTGTGAATGATCAATAATTTTTCTTAAATTTAACACTAAATTGTGGGATGAATAAGTGATCGTACATAGGTGTTATCTTTATAATATGTTGTACAAACATGACATCTGCTTGAGTCACTGCAGTCTCTTGATTTTAAAGATTAGGAAAACCAAATCAGATGTATACTTAAAGCGATAATTATCAATATTCCCCACATTGTTAATGCAACAGCTTACAAATTTTCCTCACTGTATTACATCCCAGAACATTGTTTCTGTTATGGTGTCTTGAAATAATTGTGATAGCAACAAGTTAACTGGAATGCAATGAGTATGCCATCATCGATACAATACTCCAAAGAAGAGACTCATTATCAAGTTATTTCTATTAGCTTGGCAAAAAGATGAAAAAGACAAATTTCCCAAGGAAGATGGTAAAGGTAGACTTAAGAAACATGTTAGAACATAAAAGTAAATAAAAAACGTTACCTGATGCAATTTAGCAGCAATTTTCTGGTACATATCATTTAAATCCAAAAAGTACATATCCTTCATGGCCTTTATCTGCAAGCAAAAGCTATATACTTTCAGAAATGTTTACATAAAAAATATTTTTGAGAGTAGCAGAGAGTAAAACTGCAGTCCATCTGCTGCTAATAATTCACATCAATGTAATTATGACTACTTCATTGCAAAAGATTACCTTCCTATATATCCCATTACCTGTAACATTTCCCTTCACAAAGATGTTTGTTTTCAATTTGCCCGAAGTAGCTTTCACATTACTACCCTAATCCACAGTTCATCTCCACAATCATTCCAGTTTCAAACTTCAGTCTCACTGACTCTTAATTTAATATATCCTCAGTAACTCATTTTGTTGGCACTTGTCAGTCAAAGAATTTTATGCTGAACTCCAGATCTCCATATATAAGTGTTCATCGTTAACCATTTTAAATGCAATAGGCTATGCATGTGTGTGTGTGTGACTCCCGAATACCAGTGGTCAATATGACATAGCATTAAACTGTTGTGTGAAGCTTTAATAGTGCTGTTTATATTCAACAAAATGTACTTCTCAGTCATCTCTGCAGTAGTAATATCTGCAGAACTGTGCTTTTATAATTCAAAAGATTGTACTTTCCTGCAATGATAGTATCTACAAGCTCTCTGGATATGTTAAGTGTGGTACTTTTCATCAAACCTTAGCTCTCATATCCAAGAGAATTCGGCAAGAAATATTCAGTTCAGATAGTAAGATGCATTGCATTCTCTAAATCTAGCAAGATACACTGTATTTCCCAGATTTTTTTTTTTTTTTTGCTAAATTTATTTCCAGATTTACAAAATGATATATACATATAAATGTATCAAAGAGCGAGAGAGAGGAGTACAAAAAGGGGAGAGAAGGGGGTTCATATCTTTACGAAGAATTAACACTAGGCAGCAAGTAGATTATTCTACTTCCTAGTTTAATGAATTCAACACCTATGACTCTTGACTAGGCAGTGACTTGATATGCTAAAACCAGATCAGTGATGTGTTTTTTTCCACTTTAAACATATAACTAGTGAGTTCATCATGAATAAAATCACATGTACATTACCTTTTGCTATATCTCCTCTTGCCAATCTCCATTCGCAGTGGAATCCTGGGAAGCTACAAATTGTAAAATAAAACATATATCAATATCTTCCAAAAATCTCCCCGCTAGAAATTTAAAAATTCACACTGAATTGCAACAAATAAAAGCAATTAAAAACAATCAGTTGAATTTACAGATACTACATTAAAATGTCTCTGCTTCTTCAACTACACACATCCCAGGCACGGAAAAAGGATACCCATACCCATATCTACAAGGACAAAAACTGGGAACAATTGGAGACTGGCGTTTGTCAAATTTGCATTTGGTGGAGCCATTCAACATCTACACCTCTGATACATCTGTGGAACTAAAAAACAATTCCACGTTTTCGCAGTGACCTACGTAGATCATCCAACTTCCATAATTGAGTTCAGAAGCAGGACTCTGCTGGCGTGCTGCATTTTGGTTGGCAGCCAATTTTCATTCTAGTTTCCAGCCATTTTTCGGCTCCAAATCAAATCCTAAACTTGTCCAACTAATATCTACAATCAATATGTAGCGCAATCCAACACCAGAAAAAATTAAATTTTTATGAAACTCAATCATCAGTGCAATAAAACAAATCAAATAAAAAAATGCCATAATTTACATAAATATCGTCATAAATCCATATTAATCCACATACTTAAGTTTAAACCATCGTACACAAACCTAGACTATTTCTCAAGCATCCACAAATAACAAAATTTAACAACAATTAGGGCCAATCTTACTGAAAAAGCGATACCTGGGCCAATTTGTCGAGTTTAAACCTCTGGAGTATCAAATAGATTGAATTAGACAAAATTTTGTAATATAAGCCAGAATTTGTATTACATCCTGGAACAATGTTTCTGTCAAAGTGTCTTGGAGATTTGTGCATTGACATTTTACTTTTTAATTTTTTTTTATAAATAAACAGTAAATGGCAACAGTTGAAGACAATACATTAAACTAAAAACAATGAGTTGGAATTTACAGATACTACTTTGAAATGTCTCTGCTTCTTCAACTACACACCCCGGGTACTGATAGCGATACACATACCCATATCCATAAGGACAAAAACTGGGAACAGTAGCAGACGACTGGCATTTTGTCAAATTTGCAATTCGCGGAGTCACCCAAAATCTATGCCTTTGATACACCTGAGGAACTAAAAAAGAATTCCACGTTTTTGCAACTACCTACGTTGATTATCCAACTTTCATAATTTGTCTGCTCAGAAGCAGGACTCTGCTAGCACTGCATTTTGGTTCCCAGCCATTTTTCGGCTTCCAAATCAAATCCTAAACTTGTCCAACAAGCATGCCAATCTACAACCAATATGTAGCACAATCCAAAGCGAGAAACAAATTTATAATTCCATTAAATTCAATAATCCATGCAATGAAACGAATCAAATATAAAAGTATCTTAATATACATAAATAACGTCATAAATCCATATTAATCCACATACACAAGTTTAAACCATCGTACACAAACCTAAATTTTCTTACAAACATTCACAAATAACAAAATTTAATAATAATCCGGGTCAACCTCACTGAAAAACCGGTACCTTGGGCAGCCAGAATTTGTGTAATATCTTAAAATTAAAACATAGGAGTATCTATTTTATGGACTACACACATATCCTTTCCCTGCCATTGGTACCGAAACATAATAAATAGCCATAGGTATTATCATAGCTATTATAAACTAATCTTTTCTATAAAGTTGGCATTTGTGGGAGCCATTTAACATCCTTGCCTTCGATATATCCGGGGACCCAAAAAACAATTCCACGTTTTTGCAGTAACCTACGAAATGAACCCATTCTTCCAGAGACCATCCTTTGACAAAAGTTTTTTTCACCCAAGCTTTGAACACAACATTGAATTTCACATTACCAGTCGTGATTTCCCGAGCAACGTTTCTGATATCTGAATCATCAATGTAACCCGACAATCCTGTAAACTCACTACCAAAGTGCATGGGCTGATGTTTTGAACTTAGCGTAAACGACCTAATTTTTTTCAGCACAATTCTCTTGTCATTGTAATATAGCGAAAACTTGGGGTCCCAAAAATTAAAGTATCCATGCTTATCCATGGTTTTAAAATTCATCTGAATGTTCCAGTCTGCGGAAATCTGGTTAGGACGAGACGAGAGGTTGAAGTTTGAGGCTGTCAGTAAATCAATTTCCAGTTCTTTTAGATTGTTAACCTTGCTATCTAACACCATAAAAGGAAGAGTCAAAACTAAAAATAAGCCAACTGCTATCAGGATTAAGATTGAACAACAGTATAGATCAAAACACTTTATTTTGTTGTTAATAGTTGTACGGTAGTCAACTATTAAAAGATCGTTAGGGTGAACCGCAACCGGCATATTAAATCAAGAATGCTAAGTAATTTTCTGAATAGAATTGAATGAACAAATCAGATCCTACAGCAAGAGAAGGTTGTGTTTAATTAGTAGAATCTTCTTTTGTTGCTGAGAAGCCATATATAGATGAATTTTCATCCTAACCACGTAACGTAATGGGAATGGACAAAGATTTGAATAGGACTTCGCATCTGAATAGAATTCAAGCAGAGTATCCAGCTACTAGTCGCATTTGCCGGTCGTTTTATTAATATTTATAATCAGATCACAATAAGTACTAGAAAAAATTAACACTTGTATATTATCAGGAGAACAACCTAAAATTTTTTTTAGAAAAAAAGAGAGGACAATCTAAATTATTAACAAAACAAACAACCAATAAAAAACAATATAAAATTAACTATGGTAGTAAAATTTATAATCAGACCACAATGAGTACTAGAAAAGGTTAACACTTGTATATTATCAAAAGAACAATATAAGGGGTGGTATTGTATTATAACTTTAAATGATTTTTATTGACTTCTAAAAAGTCAATGACTTTTGTTGATTTGATAAATTTTTAATAACTTTTATGGAGTTTGTATATTTCATCATTACTTTTACAGACTTTTTTTATATTGACTTTTGAGGAGTTTTACTTACATTTAATGACTTTTGATCGATAACTTATATTAATATGAATATAAAATTATAAATACGTAATACATAAAAAATGTAATAAATAATAAGTTTGTATTAGAAATTATATAACAAGAAGATCGAATTATTGATATTTCACCAATAAATTTATATATATACAATTGTAATATAAACTATTATTAAATTATTGATTTTTAATTTTTAATCTTGGATATATATGTATGTAGGCCACAGTAGCGAACACTGTATACTTTTAAACTTTAGCCGTTATCATAGGCGAAAGGCTGAAAGAACTAGAGGCATAGTAACTGAGGAAAAGATCTTTAAAGGTTTATCATCTAACCGAAGGATATGCAATGTATTACTGGAAATTTTAGACAATAAGATTTTAATGTCGGAAAATAAACATCTAGAGATCATGAACTTCAAGCGCACGTGAGAGAAAAAGACGACATTAAAAATCATAAAATAGAATTTTAAAGTAAAGTAAAAAAATTTACAACAAAATCTAAACGAAAAGAAAATTATATATATAATTAATAATTAATACAAATAGAAATCCAACCAAAGGGGATCCCTTTGATTAGACTTGTCAAATATCCAAATGGTATAAAATCAAGTAAAGAGTAAAATGTTATCCTCCAATATCAATATAGTTTAATTAAATTTAAAATAAAAATAAAGATAAGTGAAAAAGGACTTAATAAGTTTTTTTTTGCAAATGAATATGTGTTAGTATGAACATTAACAATCTTAACATTCACAATAAATACATAATAATTAAATTTAAATCAAAACAAAAAAGATTGCAGAAGCTAAAAACTTTCAAGTTAAAAAGTAAATCAGTCAAATCAAAGAGATAATATTTGATAAAAAAAATCAAAGGGATAATAACCATCGTTCATAATTTAAGAGAGAATATATTCTATTTGTGAAAGAGAAATGACAAAATTCTGATATAAATGAAATTGAAGAAAATAAAATAATAATATAAAAGTCATGTGAAATCTTACCCCAAATCTCATGACTTTTCACATTAGATCTAGTCATATTTTAAGTTAAAAGTCATTACATGGAATTGTCATTGCAAATTCATGACTTTTTGAATAACAGTCTACTTTTAAAGAGTTGTTAAAAGTTTAAATGGTCGAGCAATTTTGTGACAATCGCCTTTTTTTTTGTGGGCTAAACCAAAGCCGAAATCTTAAAAGACAAGCTTGAAAGTAACAACGCAATAGACATAAATTATCTTTTGGAGTATCTTTACTTTCCTCCGCCAGATTGGATCGAACTGACCGGCGTATCGCCGGAACACTAATTTTTTCCCATCTGAACCGAGACTTGTAATCTTGTTTTTATTCCGGCTATTGCATTTCTCTGTTTTTGTTTTGTTTTTTTGTTTCCGGCACCACCGCCTTTAACACCCCCGTCTCACCTTCTTTAACACCTCCGTCCTTGCCAAGCAAACACCCGATCCATACCTCCTTGTTTCTTCCATTCCACCTTCCGCCCCCATTTTTCCACCATCCATCTCTACCTCTACTACGATTCTTTAACCCCAGACTCCATTCATTGCCAATAACACCTCCCCCGATCAGTCTCAAAACCTCCGCCCTCATCCCCGATATATCCCTATACCTCTAATCTCCTCCGCCCCACCTTTCCCCTATCCCTTCATCCCTCCGTTCACCTGCCTCGTCTCCGTCACTATCGCCCCCTCCGATCCACCTCCAGCACTCGCGTCCTTACATCGTCCGCCTCTTCCCCCCTCCTTCCCCTGCCACACCGTGACCTACACATCCCTCGAACTCCCTCTCTTCCCTTGTTTCCCATACCCCCGTGTCTCTATCTCGGTTTTCCCCTACCCCCTTTGACCATTATCTTTTTGTTTGATCTTTGGTTTTTTCTCATTTTGTTTTTGTTTTGTATCGGGTTTGTATCATTTCTTTTTCTTTTAGCTAACAATAAAGTTGTAGATGTTTGCATGTTTTATCGTTTTTACAGGTATATCGTACCGGAATTTCAATCTCATCCGATTTTGCAAAACACCCCGGAATATTATGATTCGGAGTCTGGTATCATTTAAATTTTCTAAATTATTGTTGTCACTAGCCTTCATATATTCTTATATTTTGTGATCTTAATTTTACATGCATTTAGTTCGTTCGAGATCTTAATATTTAAAAATTAATAGATTTGTTTGGTAGTGTAGTTTTATCCGTGGGTAGTGCTTCGGTGTTTTGGGTAGGTTGATGCCTCGTGGTCTTCGAGTTGGCAGTTTGAATGTGGGTACCTTGACGGGTAAGTTTTTGGAGCTAGTGGATGTGCTGCGAAAGAGATCGGTGGATGTGCTGTGTATCCAGGAGACTAGGTGGAAGGGGGCCCAGTCCAAGGAAGCGAACGGGTATAAATTGTGGTATTCAGGCCTGGCGACCTCGAGAAATGGGGTGGGTATTCTGTTATCGAAGGATCTCAAGGATAATGTCGGGGAAGTGAAGAGGTGTAGCGACAGGATTATGTCTGTTAGTGTGGTAGTTGGGGAGAAGGTGGTGAACGTGATTTGCGCGTATGCTCCTCAGGTCGGTCTGAACGAGCAGGAGAAAGCAGCTTTCTGGGTGTGTTTAGATGAGTTGGTCGAAAGCTTTCCTGTTGACCAATTTGTAGTGATGGGTGGGGATTTCAATGGTCACATTGGTGAACGGGCGGATGGTTACCTTCACGCTCATGGGGGGTTCGGCTTCGGGGCTAGGAATGACGGAGGTTCCTCACTGTTGGAGTTTGCTACTGCACATGAGATGGTAATCGTAAACTCTGTTTTTCAGAAGAGGGCTGAACACCTAATCACCTTCAGTAGTGGGGGGAACAACACCCAAATCGACTACTTACTTATGCGCAGTCGGGATGTTAGTTCGTGCGTTGATTGCAAGGTGTTCCCGGGCGAGGCCTGTGCGTCACAACACCGTCTTCTAGCTATGGATCTTGCCATGAGAGGTAGTGTTGTGAATAGGACAAGGGAAGCTAGACCTAGGATCCTTTGGAAGGATCTGAAAGGTGAGAAGGCGGAGGAATTCAAGGAGGCTCTAACCCGCGAAGGTGGTTTTATCCGGGGGAGTGATGCTAACCAGATGTGGATCAGCATGGCCAATGCTATTAGGAAAGTGGCCGTGAGGGTGGTGGGGGTTTCTTCAGGAAAGGTCAGTGGTCGTAAGGAGGCGTGGTGGTGGAACGAGTAGGTACAAAGGAAAGTTAAGAGTAAATAATTGGCTTTTAAAGAAATTTTTTTGGCTAGCTCTTCTGAGGAGAGGATCTTGAAGACATCAGCTTACAGGGGGGCGAGAAGAGAGGCAAAGAAGGTAGTGGCTAAGGCTAAAAGTGAGGCGTATGAGGAGATGTACAAGCACCTGGACACTAAGGAAGGAGCTAATGCTATCTTTAAACTGGCGAAAGCTAGGGAGAGAGTGCGACGCGATCTGGGTCAAGTTCGGTTTGTTAAGGATGCTTTGGGTCGTGTTTTGGTGAATGACGAGGAGATTAAGGAGAGGTGGAATGAGTATTTTTCTGGGCTTTTCAATGGTTAAAGGGGGAGTGGTTCAGAAGGGGGGCAAGGTGTTAGTCTTTCTTCTACTCTGACTTTAGAGGATTGTGAGCGTATCAGTGTAGAAGAAGTTAAAGGCGCCCTTCGAAAGATGGGTAGAGCTAAGGCAGTTGGTCCGGACCAAATACCTATAGAGGTGTGGATTTGCCTGGGGGAGGTAGGTGTTCAATGGCTAGCAGATTTGTTCAACATTCTCCTCAGAGATGCTAAGATGCCAGAGGAGTGGAGGCGCAGTATTGTGGTGCCTTTTTTCAAGAACAAAGGTGATGCTCAGAGTTGTAGTAACTATCGGGGTATTAAACTACTCAGTCATTCTATGAAGCTTTGGGAGAGAGTGGTTGAAGGCAGGGTGAGAAGAATGATAGAGATCTCAGAGAACCAATTTGGCTTCATGCCTGGGAGATCGACGACTGAGGCTATTCATCTCGTCCGTCGCCTTATGGAGAAATTTAGGGAAAGGCGTAAGGACCTTCATATGGTGTTCATTGATCTTGAGAAAGCTTATGATACCATCCCGCGTGATGTAATTTGGAGGAGTCTGGTAGAGAGGAGGGTGCCATCTGTGTTCGTTAGGGCGATCCAAGACATGTACTGTCAAGCTTCGACTTGCGTTAGGACTCCAGTTGGCGACACCCACTTCTTCCCGGTTGGGATAGGGTTGCACCAGGGGTCGGCACTAAGCCCGCTCATTTTCGCCCTAATACTAGATGTCATATCGCGGGGGATCCAAGATGAAGTCCCGTGGTGCATGCTTTTTACTGATGACATTGTGTTAGTGGCGGAGTCGAGAGGGGAGGTGAATGCTAAGTTGGAGTTATGGAGATCTAATTTGGAATCCCAAGGCCTGCGTGTGAGCCGGTCTAAGACCGAGTATCTCTGGTGTAACTTCAGTGGAGAGTCCACCGAGGAAGGGGTTGAGGTAATGATTGGAGATCAGATTGTGCCCCGCACGGACGAGTTTAAGTATTTGGACTCTATCATTCAGAAGGAAGGAGAGGTGGAGAGGGATGTAACCAATCGTATCAAGGCTGGGTGGCTAAGATGGAGAGCAGCGTCAGGAGTTCTTTGCGACAGGAAAGTCCCTTTAAAATTGAAGGGTAAATTCTATAGAGCAGCAATCAGACCTGCGCTGTTGTATGGCTCCGAATGTTGGGCGGGGAAGAAAGCGCTGGAGAGCAAGATGGAAGCGGCTGAAATGAGAATGTTGCGTTGGTCGTGTGGGCGCACTATGCTGGATAGAATTCCGAATGCTGTTTTTCGGAATGAGTTTGAAGTTGCGCCTTTTTCTGAGAAAGTTCGGGAAGGGAGATTGAGATGGCTCGGTCACGTTCGCAGGAGGCAGGCTTCAGCGCCGGTAAGGAGGGTAGAGAGTCTCTCGATAGCTGGAGTGAGAAGGAGAGGTAGACCGAGGAGAACTTGGGAAGAGCAACTTCGGTTGGATTTGAAGGACTTAAACCTAAATGAGAGCTTGACCGCGGACAGGTCCTCTTGGAGGCGCCATATCAGAGTTGTGGATTCTCTTTTAGGGAGTGGTTCAGTTGTTGAGAGTCTGAGGGTGGGGTTGTCCCGTTTAGCGTTGTCTTAGAGTTGGGTCGTCCCGTTTAACTTTTAATTTCTGAACTTAACTTAATGTTGCTTGTGGTTTAGTTTTTTTGGCAGGGAGATTGTATTCAGGAGGGGTCGAGCGGAGCTATCCTCGGAAGCGGGTGAAGTGAATCACATCAAGTTCTAAGTAACATTTAACCCTCACAGGTATGTCCCATGTGGAGAACGCCATGGGCTCAGGTATTAATATGGACAGTGTCGTATTCATTATCTGATTCCTTTGTATATATCACCCACTTTTTATGTCGTGCACTAAGCCGAGGGTCTTCACGGAAACAGCCTCCCTGCCCTTAAGTGGGGGTATGGTCTGCGTACAACTTACCCTCCCCAGACCCTGCTCTGAGCGGGATATACTGGGTATGTTTGGTTTGGTTTGGTTTTTTTAAAAGTTTAAATTGAATACCTCTTACTTTTAATGACTTTTTAAAAGTCTTAATTCAATAACACCATACTTTTAAATACTCTTTAAAAATTAGAATTGAATAACACATGAATTTTTAAATCTAAATTATTAACAAAACAGACAGCCAATCAAAAACAATATAAAATTAACTATGAAAAAAGACTGAATTAAAGGAGATTGCATTTAGATAAAGGATTAAAAATGTATAGGATTGAAGATTTGAAACGATAAGATTACTATAATTGTGGGGATTAAAAACATTCGTGTAATATAATCCTTCCAAACAAACTGAACCCTATTCAATATTAGTAACAAAACAAACACACACAACTCTATAAAGTCATAAACTCTTTATTGAATCAACCCTATACAGCCGCCACATGTTACTTTTTCGATCACCTCACAAAGAATTCAATGGCAACATCACATAATTACTTACCAGAACACTTGTGGCATAAAATATTATTACTACTACCCATGAAGTCTCTTTTGCTGTCGAGGTGTGTTTGTAATTCTTGGAATCAAGTCATTAGCCATGATTCCTTCATCAAATTCCATCTCGCCCATAACAAAGCCTTCTCCAACACAAACAAATATCTTCTATTCTGGAACATGAAATATAATTATTCTCTACCCGATCTTAATGTTCCCTACACAACAAGTCTCGTCGATTCCGAAACGTATACTAATGTTCTTGAATCCCATATACACGACATGCATGACATCTTTGGTAGAGATTCAGCCAATCATGGTTTAGAGGTGTATGGAATTTGTGATGGGTTATTGTGCTTGTCAGTTTCGAAAAATAAATTTAAGGCGGACTCTCCAATATTTTTATGGAATCCCATTGTGAGAAAAGGAAAGAAACTTCCTCCAATAGAAATTGAAAAGGATAGGCATGTTAATAAGTGTTAGTTGTGTTTTGGTTACCACCGTGATGATTACAAGATAATCAATATTGTTCCATATCTACCCACATCGTACCGCGTTCATATCTATAGTTTGAGCACGGATCGCTGGAAGAAATTATGGTTTGATGATAGCATTGATTCTGCTAATTTTACATGATCTATTACCTTAAAAAAATAGATTCTATTAATAATAACCTGAAATAATAATAACATACTATA
Organism: Kitagawia praeruptora; assembly: GCA_037693485.1. Taxonomy (NCBI): domain Eukaryota; kingdom Viridiplantae; phylum Streptophyta; class Magnoliopsida; order Apiales; family Apiaceae; genus Kitagawia; species Kitagawia praeruptora. The sequence goes on along the minus strand of CM075347.1, from coordinate 106,272,043 downwards.
TTTACAATATATACAACATTATAGCCAATATACCATTGGAGCACAACTTCTTACAAATTTGACAAATTTTACATAATCGATATTTTATCTGATTTAGCCAACCATTTTTAACTAATACAATTGGAGATGCTCTAAGCTAGTTAATATAATTGTCATGTCATCTCCTTTTATTTTATCATTACATAATTTAAAATTGTTTAATTATTTTTTAGAAATAAGTCATCAATGATGTCATATGTGAACATTTATAAAAGAATTGAAAAAATTTAATCACACCAAACATATGTTTTAAGTTTTCTAAGGGACTACACTTTGTAACTATTACATGGAATTTGAATTAGTTAGTTGTGTAACCGTAAAACAACTGAAACAAACAAGGCCCTAGTAATCACTAATGCCAAAACCGTTAACTTGCAAAACATATTTCTTTTTCGGATGAGGAGAGGGTCGTACGTCGGTACGTGCAGTATCATTCGAGATGGTCGTACTCAAGAGCAATCAGTTTATAGCTTTCTGAAAAAACTAGTAAAAAAGAGAATTTTGCAGCTATTTAGAATTGGAGCAGAGTAGATATTTACTTTTGGATAGATAAAAAACGAATGCCATGTATATATGTAGATATAACTCCTAACCCTTATAGGACTCGATCAAAACTCAGGGTAGGTTTGAATACGAAGTCGATCAGGGTTCTAAGATAAGAGAAACTCAGTGCGGCGTGTATAGACACTGTATCATGGGGTCCACTTATTTCATCAACTAGGGGTGAGCATAAATAGCACTAAACCGTAAAAATCGTCCGCACCGCATCAAATCGCATCACACCGCACGGTTTTTATTTTCTGTGGTGCGGTTGCGATTTTAAATGTTGACAAACTGGTCGGTGCGAATTGCGGTTTTAGTTTTCTGAAATGCGGTTCAAACCACACCGCACCACAATATCTTTTATTAGAATACCTGCATGTATAGAGTTAGATGTATTACAGATAGGAGTGTGAAAATAAGAAACAAAAGGCAGCCAAGATAGTCAGGATTAGGCAGCAGCAAAGGAGGACTTCCAAAGCATCGGATTCATGTCCTTGGGCTACTCACTAACCAAGGTTTGGTGATGCAAGGAATGACCTATGAATTAATCTCTAAAGCCTATAAATAAGGTTGTTTGTTGTAGTAGTAAAAACAACACAATACAATGTAATCCGTTTGTATTTCTAATAGTGTAATGTAATAGCCAAGCTTGTGCCTAATATATTTCAGTTAAATAAAAATTATCATTTTTTTTACATGAGTAGATAAGTCTATATATAGAGGAAAACTAGTACATAAAGTCTAAGATTGGTTGGTGAATGCTTGACAATATAACTTAGACTAGCAACTAATTTAGACTAGCAACCTTAGCTAACTTAATTTGACTTATTTTAACACCCCCCCTCAAACTAAAGATGGTTAAAAAACCAGCTTGTGTTTGTAAATAAAATCACCGGAGAAGGTTGGAGGATGAGCTTCGTTGAGGAGACATAATGTAGCAGAATCATGCCATCTTGAACTTGTTGACCGATGAATGTATAATTTGTGAGGGTAGCTCTGCTTGTGTGTATATAATAAAGTAGAAGAGTTATAAATATTGTATAAGCAATGTGAGCTTGGTGATGATGGTGGCCTTGTGCCATTGCTTGTGTGTGCATATGTGTAACGTAGTAGAGTTACAATATCGTATAAGCAATATGAGGTTACAAGGGAAGCTTTCGCGGCTACGTTCTGTCCCAAAGGCTGTACCCGTAGTGACTGTGAATGGATTTAAGCTCACTAATTGATGCAATTTCTGGTGTAGAATCTGAGGTTGCATTAGTGGACCGCCAAATATGTATTTCGTTGAAAAAGCTACGCATAGCTTGAGATCAAGGAAAATGATGTGTTCATCCAAAATGCAACCTCCCTTCATTCTTGTAAAGAAAACGCTCAAAAGTAACTTTGAAATTTTTATGGACTACAATGTAGAGTTTAATAGTCCAGATGTATGGAATGTAATTTGTGCCAATAAATCGTGGATTTATTATGTGGCTCAGATGGGCTAATTTCGATGTGGCCCAAATATTGTCATTTTGTACCAATAAATCGTGGATTTATTATGTGGCTCAGGGGGGCTGATTTTAACGCTCAGGTGGGCTAATTTTGGTGTGGCCCAAATATTGTCGTTAACGTAAGAATATCACCACATTTTACTGCTAGCACAACACAAACTCCCCTCTCCTGTTTCTTTTTACTCACAAACGCCGTTACTAACAATCTCACCTCGAAACTCGCGAGCTTTAATCGGAGATCTCGATGGCAGATCACGCCGTAGAAGCGGAACCGAAGGTCGAATCGGTGATGGAGAAGATCACCGAGAAGTTCTTCAAGTTGCATGTTTGCCGTTTTCTCTCCCACATCCAACTTGAGGGGGGGTATTACGGATAGGAGTGTGAAAATAAGAAACAAAAGGCAACCAAGATAGTCAGGATTAGGCAGCAGCAAAGGAGGACTTCCAAAGCATCGGATTCATGTCCTTGGGCTGCTCATTAAAGTCTGCTCACCAACCAAGGTTTGGTGATGCAAGGAATGACCTATGAATTAATCTCTAAAGCCTATAAATAAGGTTGTTTGTTGTAGTACTAAGAACAACACAATACAATGTAGTCCGTTTGTATTTCTAGTAGTGTAATGTAATAGCCAAACTAGTGCCTAATATATTTCAGTTAAATAAAACTTATCAAGATGCAGTTAGCCAATCAAAAATTATGAATTATTTTAGAACCAATGAGAGGTTAATCCTAAATTTTAGATCAATAATATTACATATAAATTTTTCCTTATTTATCATTCTCATCCTATTATACTAACCATGGTTAGTTAACAATTCTAATTTAAATATAGTAGTTACTTGATTTAACATATTCATATATTATATATTTTTCAATGTCAGAAAATAATTATAATAAATTAATACTATAAAATAAAATCAATCAATATTATACGAATAGATAATATTAATCGATTTTCACAATATTAATCTTCCACCCTTTTGATTTACAATTAATCATAATTATATTATTACATATTATGGATTAATTTTCATAAATACATATATGAGCTAATCAGAATTTATCACTAAAACTAAATTAATCATATCATTCACTAAATTAATCATATCATTCCAATCCTAATTTACTTATCGTGGTTACTTAACAAATTTTTTGAAATTAAAAATTTATTTTATTTAGTACATGCATAAATTACATATTTTTTAAAGTGATCTTATATTTACTAACTTATCAATCTTTTAATAGAAAGTCAATCAAAAATTATACTTTTATATATTACAAGCTAATTTTCAAAAAAAATCATTTACAATCATACTTTAATGTATAGTTCTATATTACGGATTAATTTATATAGAAGTTCTAATTACTATATTAGTATTAACTATTTCTAATAAAATATTTGAATAAAAATAAATAAATTATATGTGTTATATCTAAAATATTACATTTAATAATTTCAAATTATGATTTTTATATTATTTAAGTGTCGGGTTTCAATATTGGATCGGGTTTCAGATTGGATATCGGTTCGGTACAACTGAAATCCAAATCCAAATAAAAAAAAATAATCTAAAATTCGGGTTCAATATATTCAAAATTTTGGATTTCAGATTGGGTACCATCAGATCGTATTAATTTGTTATTCCTATTTATGTGTAAAATAAAATTAATATTTTATATGTCATATTCTAATAGAAAAGAATAAAAAATTTAACAAACAAACTCCCAAAATGAAAATACATATTTTAAGTTTTCATTAAAAATAGGCTGAAGTCAATGAGCCTAAACCCTAACAATCATATCTTACTCTAAGAATAAGATATGTTGGATATGTTTGGTTGACTGATAATGTTTATTTTTTTATATATAGAAAATCAATTCAATAATAAAAAAAACATACAATTTTAAAAAACATATTGAACGAACACATAGAAACTAAATTAGATGAAAGTTTTCATTATCACAACGTTCATTTAATGGATCTTGCACAATAAAGATCTTTTCTCTTATCACTGAAACTTTTGTGAGACACTAAACATGCAATTTTGTTTTTAGAGATAATCTAATGATTTATAACAGTCATGAAAAATAAATGTTTATGAATATTTAATATGTGTTCGAAATATTGATCGCGACTCCTACAATTTTCTTAATGAATAAATATAATAAAAATTATAAAAACACACAATATATCACATTTAAATATACTGTGTTGAGTATTGAATACAGTAAAAGAATACAGAGGGGGGGGTGAATGGATTCTTGAACTTTTCTTGTTCTTGAATCTATGTAGCAAGATAAGTGTTTATGTGTGCAAGTATATGAGTGCGGATAAAAACAACACAAGACACGATATCACTTTAATCTAATGTATTATTAGATAAAGGTTGCTACAATCTGTGAATACAAATGATAGTATTCTCAGCTTCGTTTTTCTCAGAGAGATATTGCTCTAATGTGTATGAAAAACTTAACTTACTAGAGAAGTGAGATTGTATTCTTATTTATAGAACATGAATACAACTCAGTTACTACAAATAAGGTTACAGGATACGTTACTTTCTTGCATGTCTATCCTTTTTCAGTAAGCATCCAAACGGTTACAGATTTGACTTTGCAAAGCCTGTTCAGATCCACTTCTTTAGCTCTTTGTCTCTTCTATATCTCTCCAAGCTTCCTTGTAGGCTTTCCAGAGCACGTTAAAGATTGTGGTCCATAAAGTGCACTGGCTTGTTGCAGGCTTCTGACTTGTACAATTTCTTCAGTATTTTGTCATGTTGCACAGGCTTCAGCCATTTTGACATAAAGTCACACTACACCACAAATGGTCTATACCAACACTCAGAAACGATGTTTCCACAAGAAATGTTGCCTTAGATGTCTAAAATCAACTAAAATGGATGTAAGCCAACATCATAGTCGGATGTTGGCATTCATGTTACCTTAGATAAAAATTTTCCCTCAATGCCAACACTTATATGGGTGTTGCCTTATATTCCCGAAAAAGTGTTTAAAAATGGGGGGGAAAAGCCCGCTTCCTGAAAAAATTAAAAGGCCGCTCAAAAATAAAATATGTTGTCTGCAAAATTAAAACCAAAACAATCTCTCTCTCTCACTCAGAGCTCTTTCTCAAACACACACACTCTCTCTCTCTCTCAAAACTCTCTCCCCCCCTCTCAAACATTCTCTCTCTGTCTCTCTCTCTCTCAAAACTCTCCCGTTGAAGCTCTTACTCTTTCACTCCAGTTCGAAGCTCATCTCTGGTTGTAGCTCATCTCCAGTCGAAGCTCATCCCCGATTCGAAATTCGTGGTATGTTTGTTTCTTTGTCTAATTAGTTCATCTAATTACTCTAGTTTAATTAGTTAATTCGTAGTTAATTTATATTTTACAAACCCTTTGGGGGTTTTTATTTTATTAATTTTGGGGGTTTACAAACCCTAGTTTTTGGGGGTTTACAAACCCTTTTGGGGGTTTTTTATTTTATTAATTTTGGGGGTTTACAAACCATTGTTTTTTCTTTTTTTCCTGATTCTACTTGGCTTTTTATATTTGTGTATTTGTGTGTATTTGATTGCAAATATTGTTTAAATTCTTTTGATGTATTCAATTGATGGAGTATGTGCTGCAGCATCACATATGGTGGTTCTGGACTTGACACAAAGCATTCTCATAGTTTACTTCTTGCTGTCTCCTCTCTCTAACTCAAACAAATAAAGTTTAAACAGTTATGGGAAAGAAGATTGATGCTCTACTAGGCCGTACTTTCAGGACTTCAAAGTTCAAACCTGACATTAGCCTAGCCATTTCTAGAATTTCTGTGCTAAAAAACCAGGGTCGGGCTCGCATGTCTGTGGCTCAGTCTGATGTTATTGAGCTCCTCAAGCTTGGCCATCACAAGCGTGCTCTTATTCGGGTAAATTCAGACCCATTACATCCTTCAATGTCTCACATCCTTCTGCACACACGCACGTAATGAGACTATCTAATATGTACCTGTGCGTCTAGAAATCAAGGTCTAACAGACATTGAATGCTAACAGGTTGAGCAACTGATCAAAGAGCAGAACATGTTAGATGTTTTTGTCATGATAGAAGGCTATTGTCATCTCCTCACAGAGAAGCTGAACCTTGTTGAAAATGAAAGGTTAGTCCTTTTGTATTCTTTAATGTATGTTGATTCATATGTTGGTTTGCAATTTATTTGATTTAATTAATTGTTTTCTTTCAACAGAGGATGTCCAGAAGAACTGGAGGAGGTAGTATCAAGCTTGATATATGCTTCTACAAGATGTGGAGAGTTTCCAGAGCTTCAAGAGCTGTGCACAATGTTCACATCACGTTTTGGGAGAGAGTTCACGGTTAGTGCTGTTGATTTGCGAAACAACTGCAGAGTCAATTCTAAGGTATTTGTATGAATTTGTGCACAGGTCGTGGCAAAGATGTCAACTACACGGCCAAACCTGGAGAGTAGAATGAAGGTGCTTAAAGAGATTGCATCTGAGAATGACATTAATTTACAAGATGAGGAAAAATCCTCCATTACAACAGAAGTAAGAAACAACATAACTTCTGGGAAACAAGTAGATTGAGAAAGCAATCATGGATTTATGATTTTTTTTATTAAAAACAAAATGATTTAGAAACTTGTAATGACTGTGCTTCTGGTGGATCATATTATACTAAATCCAGAAGTACTATGAGAACAGGAAGTGATGGAGTATGTATCTATAGTCATTTTTCTTTTTGGTACAGGATTTTAGTTTGTACCTGCTTTGCGTTCACTTGTTTGTACATTTAGTGACAACTGGTTCTTTGTTGTCTGGTGCTTTCCAGTTGGCAATGGATGAAGCTAAGGAAGCTGATTCCGCTACTTGTCGGGCATCTCATAGGCTCTCGAGAGGAATTTATGATAAGGTACATGATATATATTTGCTTCAAATTAAGTTAACATAAGGTAGATGAAATATGAAGCTAATTAAGGTGTTTGCATTGTCGTCCATGTCTGGATTTCAGTTTTTAATAAGTTATCAGTGTCAAGTGTAATTTTTTGAAGACATCAATAGTACACTCTACCAGGAGGAGCATTAGTGAATTAAAATTCCTATTTGTGATCTGTACTAGTATCTGTTTTAGAGTCGATATTATATGTTGGGTAATGTGCAGGGTCATACTGTTTCAGGGGACTTGCAGTCAGATGGAAGAGTGAAGACAAATCAGATCTTGCACAATATTATATGGTCACAGTGCTTGATTCATAGTCCGTAATCCAAATTATTTACACTGAATTTATCCGATCTCCAAGTGTTTTCAGTTTAAATCTGGAGTTGTATGCGAAGATTTGATGAAAGTACCAGGTTTTATTTTCCAACTCTCACTTGTTGTACAGTACGCCTTTACCATGTATCAGTGACTACTAGTTAAAACATGAGGTGAGGCTCAATTTCTTTAAAGTCCACCAACATATCAATTATTCCCTTAATTGTATCAGTGGGAATCCTGTTTTCATTTTTTTGTGTTGTGTTTTGCATTCTAATTGTTCTGACAATAAAGGTCGATTAACTTTTCGTGTTACAGGGTAGAAATACCCACTCTGTTTTCACAAATAAATCATCAGTTGCATTAAACTTAGTTGTGACCTTCTTATCAGTGTATAGCATTGATAGATAGCTTTATTTCTGGACTTTAGATATTAGTAGATATAAGGTTAACTATTTCTGTCATCACTGGATCAATGTTTCCATCTTTGCATTTATAAAGTTATATTATGTATAATGTAACATAATATTGCAGGATTCTGGTACATGGTGTATGCTCTCTGATCACTCCGGAAATGCCAAAAGACAGAAGAGAAGAGTTAAAAGAGGACAGACTGGAAAAGGTTGTGCTTCTACAGGTATGCATGCACTTGCCACTAGACTACTCAGTTGGTAAGTATTCATCACTTTATAGAACTTTAAAAAGAGTGGTTATGAGACTTTGCTTCTTCTAAAAATATTTTACCACGTTGTCTTTAATGTAGTATCAATCATATGCGGTGCTTTGTCTAAATGTCCTTGTGAAAGAGTTAACTGAACAATCTGATGTACTATACATCAGTAGAAGATTTTGTTTTACTGAATCCTGTAAAATACAGGATTTAAGTGAAATTTAATTTTTTTAAAAATTACTTTTAAATGCTCCATCTAATATTACTTTATTATAAAAAAGTAATAATAAAGAATGTTATGTCAACTATTTCTATCGAATGTCAGTTATAATTTAATGAATTTATGTTTGTAGGATGCAGTTAATCACAACAATGAACCAAGTATAACTCTCTTGTGTTGTAGTAGACTTGCATTATGCATGTGTTTATTTGCTTCTTTTAATGCTTTCCCTCTATGCCCAGAGCACTAATGTATCAACTAAAGGAGAAAGCGGTTTGAAAGGAAAGAGGGGTAGACCGAAACTGTGTTATTCTCATTATGCCCAGAGCACAAATGTATCAACTAAAGGAGATAGCAGTTTGAAAAGAAAGAGGGGAAGAAGGTGATTATGGTACAAGGAGGTACAAAAAACTTATTACTATCCTCGAGGAGGCAGGAGGCCGGATAGAAGGTGATTGTGGTGGTCGTGGCTTTGGTGGCGCTTTCCCATGGCACAAATGATAAAATTTGACTTGCAAATTGGAGATCGGAGAATAGATGGGAGTTATTCTTGTATTTTCTTTGTAAATTAGCAAGTAAACATTAGTGGGGGACACATCCTGAATATATGAACAATATATGTTGAACTTGGAAGTTAATTTATATATGTTGAGTTTGCATCTGTTAATTGGCTTCATATGTTGGATTATGTTTTATATTAGGATGTTTCATTTTAGGAAGCAAGCTCTTACAAAATTATTACTAAAGATGTTGCCATATCATGTAAAAATGTTGCTAAAACTTGAACAATGTTAACTAAAAAGTGTTACTATAACATGTTAGGATGTTGGCAAAAATGTGAACTGTTATATCAACTGGTGTTGCTATAGAGGGACAAAAATGTTGGAATAGACTATATGGCAACATCGCAGGGGTGTTGGTGTTGACTATAAAGTGTTGCCATAGACTTTATGCCAACACCGGAAAAAGTGTTGCTATTTTGCATGAAATGTTAGCATAAGTGCCTAAGGCAACATCATGTTGATGTTGCCATAGTTTTGACAAAATATGTTGGCTTAACCTCTAAGCCCACATGCAAATTCCCAACACCTGCAAAATTGACAAAAGTGTTGCCTTAAATCCTATGGTAACATTTTTCAGCATTTTTAACACTTTTTTTTGGTGTTGCCATAGACCATTTGTGGTGTAGTGTCAGAGCTAGAGCTAGGCAAGCTAGACTCCTCAGTTACAGATGCAACTTCTACAACCGGATGGATTGACTCTACTACTGGTGTCTCCACAGAAGTGGGATGAGTTACACCAGCAGTTGACACAGGCACAGAGTCCCTAGTAAAAACTAGTGAATCCTCTGTGTTTGTGATGGTGTCATCAGGATGCCCCAGGATGCATTCCCTCACCATCTAAATGTGGGTCCTGGGTGGTGAGCACAGTGTCAAGCACCATGTCACTTGAATTCATTGGCTCACCAAGAGAAGAGAAGTCTTGGTGATCAATGCCTTGTTCTTCAATTTCTTGAAGTACAGGCTCCAAAGAAATATGAGTGGTAGATTCTGGAAGAGAAGTGTCTTGTAGATTAGATTTTGGCAACTCCCCCTGAAAGATAGAAGGAGTTTCAATTGTGATGTGCTCTCCACTCAGTGTTGTGCCAGCCTTATCACTCCCATGTGCTGACTCTGTACAATTAGGTGCATTGGGGAGGATGCTTGATTCTATAGATGCACCCTGTTGAGAGGATACATCTAGTGAATTGTGTGCCCCTGATTTTACAACTTCAGCCATTTGTGTGACTGAAGAGGTGGTCCTAGATTTCTTCCTATTTGGCCTCTGTAAGGGTGACTCAGGTTCCTCACTGCCTATACCTAATTCCACAGCCAATGCTGCTTCAGATAATATGTTCAAGGGTGTAGACATTACCTCCTTTCTCTTCTTTTTACTAACATCACCCTTTTGAGAGGATGATGCAGTTGGCTCACTGTGTGGTAGAGTGTTTGGTTCAGAGGGTTGGCTAGCAAGCCTTGGGTTAGCATCTTGTACCACTTGCTTAGGCTGTGCTAACTGTGACTTTGAGTCAAATGTTGAAATGTTGTGGGGGTAAGTCCTAAATAAACTCTCCATATGGGGAGTTATTTTGAGTCTTACATCCACATCATTCCTAGTTTCCAAATTACCAAAAATAAGTTTGGTCATGGACCTAGGGTAGCCTATTCTACTGTTATCTACTCCAGGCAATTCAATCAATTTAGCATTTTTAAAGTTAAGTACAGATTGAATAAAGCGAGGAAAGAAAATTTCAGTACCTCTCTTGGCCGTGTTCTTGCCAAGTCTCCCATATAGCTCCTGTAGAATAATTTGACCAACATCTATCTTTCTCCCATAAGCCAAGGCATAGCCTATTTGCTGTGCAGGTGCACTAATCTGATCGAAGCTTGACTTCCTGGCTGTGAAGACTTGAAGAATGGTGGCAAACACATAACTCCACTCTTTCCGCAGATGCTTTCTGTTTAACTTCCCAAGATTGATCACATCTGAGTAGTTGATGAATTCAAAGAATTCTTCCAACTGTGAATTTGTGGCCAGTGTGTCATATGACTCTTGTTGTAATTCCAGTGCTTGATTCATGTCTGCTGTAGTAATAGTAATATCCTGGCCTTGAATCTTGCAATAGACTACATAGGAGGTTATAGTATTCTCGAGGGCGATGACTTCCACGGTGGCAGTTCTCCAAAACTGTTCTAGGAGGTCCAGATACAGAGTTGGGTTGGCTGATAGTGCACTCTTGATGTATGATTCTGACATCCAGCGTACAAAGCACTTGAAGTTTGCATTAGGTGCTTCCACATCGTTAGTTATTGCGATGAAATTGGTTTGAGTGGGTATGGTGAGTTGGGTGTTTGCCATTTGAATATAGAAGAAGAGAGAATTAAGGTTGAAGAAGAAATTTAAGCTTGTGCAGTTAGGGTTTTCAGAGGTTTTGGGAGTTTAGATGCTTGAGAAATCGAATGAAATGAATAGAATAGATGTAGAATTGTATAAGTGTGAAGTACTTGAATTGTCGATTAGATATATGTTTTGTATCGACAAGTCAGGCATTCGAGAAGTAGAAAACACCTATTCGATAAGTCAAGAAAGGCTTATTCGATAACTCAAGCATGTTGTAACTCACAGCTGGCAGTTATCTAACTTAGAATAAATTCTAAATTAGGTAAGATATGTTTTTATGAGTAATTCTGAATTTTGAATAAAAATCCAAAATCGATTAAAATTCAGCGAGAAATCAGCCTTTTCAAATGATTCGAGAACTCAAACATGCTATTCGAGAACTCTGTCAATAGAGAACCTAAATACCTTATTCGAGAACTCACTTATGTCTCTGTTCGAGTTCTCTAAAAGACACTATTCGAGAACTCAAGAAATTTAAAAATCTCCCCGCTAGAAATTTAAAAATTCACAATGAATTGCAACAATTAAAAGCAATTAAAAACAATCAGTTGAATTTACAAATACTACTTTAAAATGTCTCTGCTTCTTCAACTACACACATCCCAGGCACGGATAAAGGACCCATACCCATATCTACAAGGATAAAAACTGGGAACAATTGGAGACTGGCGTTTGTCAAATTTGCTTTTGGTGGAGCCATTCAACATCTACGCCTTTGATACATCTGTGGAACTAAAACACAATTCCACGTTTTCGCAGTGACCTACGTAGATCATCCAACTTCCATAATTCAGTTCAGAAGCAGGACTCTGCTGGCGTGCTGCATTTTGGTTGGCAGCCAATTTTCATTCTAGTTTCCAGCCATTTTTCGGCTCCAAATCAAATCTAAACTTGTCCAACTAAAATCTACAATCAATATGTAGCACAATCCAACACCAGAAAAAATTAAATTTTTATCAAACTCAATCATCAGTGCATTAAAACAAATCAAATAAAAAAAATGCCATAATTTACATAAATATCGTCATAAATCCATATTAATCCACATACTTAAGTTTAAATCATCGTACACAAACCTAGACTATTTCTCAAACATCCACAAATAATAAAATTTAACAACAATTAGGGCCAATCTAACTGAAAAAACGATACCTGGGCCAATTTGTCGAGTTTAAACCTCTGGAGTGTCAAATAGATTGAATTAGATAAATTTTGTAATATAAGCCAGAATTTGTATTACATCCTGGAACAATGTTTCTGTCATAGTGTCTTGGAGATTTGTGCATTGACATTTTACTTTATAAAATTTTTCATAAATAAACAGTAAATGGCGACAGTTGAAGACAATACAGTAAACCAAAAACAATGAGTTGGAATTTACAGATACTACTTTGAAATGTCTCTGCTTCTTCTACTACACACACCCCGGGTACTGATAGCGATACACATACCCATATCCGTAAGGACTAAAACTGGGAACAGTAGCAGACGACTGGCATTTTGTCAAATTTGCATTTCGCGGAGTCATCCAAAATCTATGCCTTTGATACATCTGAGGAACTAAAAAAAGAATTCCTCGTTTTTGCAGCTACCTACGTTGATTATCCAACTTCCATAATTTATCTGCTCAGAAGCAGGACTCTGCTAGCACTGCATTTTGGTTCCCAGCCATTTTTCGGCTTCCAAATCAAATCCTAAACTAGTCCAACAAGCATGCCAATCTACAACCACTATGTAGCACAATCCAAAGCGAGAAACAAATTTATAATTCCATTAAATTCAATCATCTATGCGATGAAATGAATCAAATATAAAAATATCTTAATATACATAAATAACGTCATAAATCCATATTAATCCACATACACAAGTTTAAACCATCGAACACAAACCTAAATTTTCTTACAAACATCCACAAATAACAAAGTTTAATAATAATACGGGTCAACCTCACTGAATACATCCGGGGACCCAAAAAACAATTCCACGTTTTCGCAGTAAGCAACCCATACTTCCAGAGGCCATACATTGAATTTCACACTACCAGTCGTGATTCCCCGAGCAAAGTTTCTGATATCTTAATCATCAATGTAACTAAAGAGCAAGGAGCAAGTCATGGCCTCTGTCAACTTATTTCTTTTGCACCTTCTATATTTCAGTGAACAATTTACTGTGTTACATTGCTATGTCATGTAGTGCTAAATAAGACAGCTAAGGGTACTACTCTAGTCAGTTGTTGTTTAGCTCTTTCAGTTAGTAGTGGTAGTAGTACTATCCTTTAGCCTATAAGTGCACAATGACAAGAATGTAAACTGAGCTTTTGATCTTATCTAGTGAGACCGTTTTAATCAATTTGTTCTCTCTGTGTTCTTTCTCAGTTCCTTGTGTTGTATGCTTCATATAGCTAACAGATTCATAAAGTATCAGTAACCCGACAATCCTGTAAACTCACTACCAAAGTGCATGGGCTGATGTTTTGAACTTAGCTTAAACGACCTAATTTTTTTCAGCACAATCCTCTTGTCATTGTAATATAGCGAAACCTTGGGGTCCCAAAACTTAAAGTATCCATGCTTATCCATGGTTTTAAAATTCATCTGAATGTTCCAGTCTGCGGAAATCTGGTTAGGACGAGACGAGAGGTTGAAGTTTGAGGCTGTCAGTAAATCAATTTCCAGTTCTTTTAGATTGTTAACCTTGCTATCTAACACCATAAAAGGAAGAGTCAAAACTAAAAATAAGCCAACTGCTATCAGGATTAAGATTGAACAACAGTATAGATCAAAACACTTTATTTTGTTGTTAATAGTTGTACGGTAGTCAACTATTAAAAGATCGTTAGGGTGAACCGCAACCGGCATATTAAATCAAGAATGCTAAGTAATTTTCTGAATAGAATTGAATGAACAAATCAGATCCTACAGCAAGAGAAGGTTGTGTTTAATTAGTAGAATTTTCTTTTGTTGCTGAGAAGCCATATATAGATGAATTTTCATCCTAACCACGTAACGTAATGGGAATGGACAAAGATTTGAATAGGACTTCGCAGCTGAATAGAATTCAAGCAGAGTATTTCAATCAAAATTAACTATGGTAGTAAAATTTATAATCAGATCACAATGAGTACTAGAAAAAGTTAACACTTGTATATTATCAAAAGAACAATCTAATTTTTTTTTTTAGAAAAAGAAAGAACAATCCTTCCAAACAAAGACTGAATTAAAGGAGATTGCTTAGATAAAGGATTAAAAATGTATAGGATTGAAGATTTGAAATGATAAGACTGTAATTGCGGGGGATTATTATTAGTGTAATATAATCCTTCCAAACAAACTGAACCCTATTCATTAGTAACAAAACAAACACACACAACTCTATAAAGTCATAAACTCTTTATTGAATCAACCTATACAGCCGCCACATGTTACTTTTTCGATCACCTCACAATGAATTCAATGGCAACATCACATAATTACTTACCAGAACACTTGTGGCAGAAAATATTAGTACTACTACCCGTGAAGTCTCTTTTGCTGTCGAGGTGTGTTTGTAATTCTTGGAATCAAGTCATTAGCCATGATTCCTTCATCAAATTCCATCTCGCCCATAACAAAGCCTTCTCCAACACAAACAAATATCTTCTATTCTGGAACATGAAATATAACTATTCTCTACCCGATCTTAATGTTCCCTACACAACAAGTCTCGTCGATTCCGAAACGTGTACTAATGTTCTTGAATCCCATATACACGACATGCATGACATCTTTGGTAGAGATTCAGCCAATCATGGTTTAGAGGTGTATGGAATTTGTGATGGGTTATTATGCTTGTCAGTTTCGAAAAATAAATTAAAGGCGGACTCTCCAATATTTTTATGGAATCCCATTGTGAGAAAAGGAAAGAAACTTCCTCCAATAGAAATTGAAAAGGATAGGCATGTTAATAAGTGTTACTTGTGTTTTGGTTACCACCGTGATGATTACAAGATAATCAATATTGTTCCATATCTACCCACATCGTACCATGTTCATATCTATAGTTTGAGCACGGATCGCTGGAAGAAATTATGGTTTGATGATAGCATTGATTCTACTAATTTTGGTCCGGTTTTTAAAAAGTGGTCATATTGTTATCCAAAGACCAGGTTAGTAAATGATTATGCATATTTTGTACAAAATCGACATGATGGTGGTCCTCAAGTTGCTTTTTTTAATTTGAGTCATGATATATTACAACAAATGAATTTGCCTGATAACTTTCACTTTGAACATTTGGAAGAATACGGAAAAACGTTAGCTGTGTTAGGGTATCCTGGTGGTGGTGTGGGAAATGGTTTGGGTTATGATCTGGTAATGTGGGTACTGAGAGTGGCTGACCACTCTTTTTCATGGGATAAGAAGTTCACTATCAAAGGGAAAAACGAACATCGTTTTATGCATATGGGTTTCATAAGTAGCAATAAACTTGTGCTAAAGAGGTTCATTCAACCTAAACCGTATTTGAATGAATATTTCCTCTATGATGTAGATACTGAATTGAAACTAAGATATACACTGCCGGTGAGACCATCAGAGCGAGTAGAGAAGCAATTATATCTCTTCATAAATGGTTTAACAGAGAGCCTTGTTCTTCTTAATGGAACCACCACACCTTGTACGAAGATGCAGCCTGGTTCCTCTAATGCTACCAGCGAGTACAAGAAATCAAGGAAACGGAGTCTGGCATCATTTTTTATATAGTCTACATTTTGAGATTTTCTGAGAAACTTATACGGTAAGTTGGGTTAGTGGTTACATCTTAGTCCGAATTTATTATGTTTCGTGTGATTGATACACATTTGTATCATCCGAATTGTATTTTTTTACATTTTGTTATTATGTTTCGTGTGATTGCTACACATTTGTATTATTATATTCTATACGATTTATATTATTACATCTAATAATATAGAAAATAGACTCGGTCAAAAATAAATAAGGAAAAAAAATCTAAAACACACAAAAGAAAGTTTTTCTTCTATTGCAAATTTCAAACAAAGCCTCCTCCAACACAGACAAAATCTTCTACTCTGGAACAAGAAACAGTGATATTCTCATGTTCTAAATGCTCCCTAGTTGGTTGGTTAACACATTCCAAAAAAAGTATTAGCACATTTCACAATAAATTAAATTACATATAATTAATAAAAAATCACTACAACAAATTCGGCTAAATTCGGTTGAAATTAGTAATTTCGACCGTTTGAAGTTGGTCGTTTTTAGCTTGGTCGAAAATAACATAAATGGTCGAAAATACCTAATTTCGACCGACTAAATTCGACCAACTAAATTCGACCAGCTAAATTCGACCGAATTTGGTCGAAATTATAAATTTGGCAAAAAATTTGAATTTTGGAAATTTCGAATTTTGGAGACTAAACTATACTAAATTCGACCAAATATGGTTGAATTTAATATACTAAATTCGACCAAATATGGTCGAATTTAAGGAACCCCGATTTTAAAAAAAAAATGGCAGCAGAATCTGCTGCTCTTTGAATCTAACGTTGATTTTGTGTAGCTTAGCATGTAGGATTCAGTTTGGTTACTCAAACTCATGATTTGGAGGTCAATAACATCTCCAAAATAGCTTCGATCCTCAAGAACACGAAGAACACTCAAGAACACGAAGAACATGAAGAACACCACAATCAAACTTCGATTTCTATACGATATTGAACTCGAAATTCAACATATAATATATGAAATTGACTAGAAAAACATACTCTACATGATGGAAACATCAAAATCAGCAACCAATTACGTTTACAAAAATTCATAATTTTGATAAGTAAATTCGAATTTAATAAAAAAATAGGAGAAATTCATAAATTATACCCCTACAAAATCTGACGATCACTACGCCATAAGTGAGCATACGCAACCCTTTTTACAAAGCGTTGCACAGAAAGCGTTTCGTTAGATAGAAGTTTTGGGTCATTTGCAACTGAGCTGAATTGGTGTTGCGTTAGATATAGATTAGCGTTGCGTATTACCCACAGTGTTTCACATTATGCAACACTAACTGATGGCGTTGCGTTAGATAATTTTTTATTTTTATAAATGGTGACGTGGCAGGAGTGGGACCCACATGCGCTGACGTGGCATTTGCTGACGTGGCACATGTGGGGCCCACATTTGCTGACGTGGCAGAAGTGTGGCCCACCTTTGCTGACGTGGCATTTGCTGACGTGGCAAAAAACCGTTGCATTAGATACCAGTAGTGTTGCGTTTGCTCTTTGAAGTGTTGCATTAGATATATTCATATTTTTTTTTAAAAAAAATATGACGTGGCAGATGTGTGCCCCACAACTACTGACCTGGCAGTGTGGGACCCACAAGGGTGACGTGGCAGGAGGCCCATCATGCTGACGTGGCAATTGTGGGACCCACAATTGCTGACGTGGCAGAAGTGGGGCCCACCTTTGCTGACGTGGCATTTGCTGACGTGGCAGAAAGCGTTACATTAGATACCTGCAGTGTTGCATTTGCTGTTTGAAGTGTTGCATTAGATAAATTTATATTTTTTTAAAAAAATATGACGTGGCAGATGTGGGACCCACCACTGCTGACGTGGCAGTGTGGGACCCACAAGGGTGACGTGGCAGGAGGCCCATCATGCTGACGTGGCAATTGTGGGACCCAAAATTGCTGACGTGGCAGAAGTGGGACCCACTAATGCTAACGTGGCATTTGCTGACGTGGCGGAAGTGTTGCATTAGGTATCAGTAGTGTTGCATTTGTTGTTTGAAGTGTTGCATACTTGCATTAGATATTTATTTATTTTTTAAAAAATAGAAACAATAATCCGTAACAAAGCACTAGTTACGAGTCATATTGAAAATAGTAGTGATCTACTAAGATCTCCAATCAAATTAATTTTTTATTTTCTGAAACTTGGGGAATATCATTATATTAGATATATATTGACATCCGTACGGTTGGATCGTTCAAAAATATTTTTTAAAAAATTGAAACAATAATTCGTAACAAAGCACTAGTTACGAGTCATATTGAAAATAGTAGTGATCAACTAAGATCTCCAATCAAATTAATTTTTTATTTTCTGAAACTTGGGGAATATCATTATATTAGATATATATTGACATCCGTACGGTTGGATCGTTTAAAAATATTTTTTAAAAAATAGAAACAATAATCTGTAACAAAGCACTAGTTACGAGTCATATTGAAAATAGTAGTGATCTACTAAGATCTCCAATCAAATTAATTTTTTATTTTCTGAAACTTGGGGAATATCATTATATTAGATATATATTGACATCCGTACGGTTGGATCGTTCAAAAATATTTTTTTAAAAATAGAAACAATAATCCGTAACAAAGCACTAGTTACGAGTCATTTTGAAAATAGTAGTGATCTACTAAGATCTTCAATCAAATTAATTTTTTATTTTCTGAAACTTGGGGAATATCATCATATTAGATATATATTGACATCCGTACGGTTGGATCGTTCAAATTTTTTTTTTAAAAAATAGAAACAATAATCCGTAACAAAGCACTAATTACGAGTCATATTGAAAATAGTAGTGAGCTACTAAGATCTCCAATCAAATTAATTTTTTATTTTCTGAAACTTGGAAATAACACTTTTACTACTTTTTTGTTAAAATCTCGTACAAACTGACCTTTTTATTTTCTTATTATTTTTTCCCAACAGTAAAATTTCCAAGAAAATAATTTTATCACTTCTAGTATTTTTAGAATTATTTCCTTGTATTATAATTATTTTAAATAATTTATTGCTATTTTATCGTTTGATAAAATATGTAAAATAAAATTTGAAAATAAATATGTACATAAAAAGTGGGGGAAGTACAATTTACATCAGCTTTCTGAGTTTGTGGACATGTGGTAGGAGCCGATTGGCTCATTTGAAGTCACGAGGATTGAAGAGTAATATTAAGGATTTAATCTCGACCGTTGGCTAGTTATTGGAGTAATCTGAGTCGTTCATGGGAGTAAATGTATCTGTTTTTTTTATCTAACAGATATACAACATATAGACAGCTCTCTCTCTCTCTCTCTCTCTCTCTCTCGCCTCTTTCGATGTCGACTAAACCTTAATCGTCATTTCTTCAATTCCGGCCAAATTATGAAGTTGGTATTAATGTTGACCTCATATTCTTGTTCTCCTGCCTCGAATATACATGTTTAAATTCTTATTTCATCTGTTCTAATACTAAATCAGTGGCTCAGACTTTCCTTGGCTCATCATTCTTGCAAGCATCACAATACGAGTTGGGTTTCGTTCTCTCGGTACCAATGAGCTTGTATTTGGGGTTCAAAGGTAGGGTTTTTGGATTTATAGCAGAGCTTGGATTTGGTTCATATTTCTACCATAAAAGTTTTGTACGTCTGTTGTTATACCTTCCTTTTTGGTTTTAAAATTGTAACTACTATCATCTTACTGATTTTATTATCTGTACAGATTCGAGGTTGGAAGGTCTTGGAGCAGGAAACTGGATCTAATGACTATGAGTTTGCTAATGGTATAACTTATCAGAAAGCAGTACCGGTTCGTTAGTTCATTAGGTTCAATTTGTTAGATTTCAGTGTTTTTAGGTTTTGTTAATTTTAATTACCTGTTCATTAGTTCTAATTTCATCAATTTATGTGTGAATTGTTTGTTCTCTAATCAATCTCTACAACAAAACACTGAAAGAGATCCAGACTCTAAGGCATCGTAGGTTTAGATGAAGGCTAAACCATCTCAAGGTTTGCCAGGAGGAAGAGGATTGGGAAGCTATCGAAAAGCGACTTTGGTGCGGTCAGGTTGAGGAGCTCATTGAAGATCGATGCTGAAATGAGCTTAAACTCCCCGATAAGATGATCGGTTTGTTCACATTTCTCTCTCATATTCTGTCCACTTTTATGTACTATTGTTTTAATTTTAAACTATACATATTTTGCATGCCTATATTTACTTCCAACAGTATTAATTCAGACATAATATGTGAGTCTATTGGGCTGGGTAGTGTTAGTTACAGAGGCATGCCTGTATACATCTAATAACAAGCCTAATTGTTTGTAATGCTTTGCATTACTTACATGACCTCTTAACTGAGGGAACCTCTAGTTGTAGAGTTTCTGTTTGTATTGTACTTGTAATAGGCATCAAATCCTAGTTGTGTAACTGTACAAATATAGTCTAAAATAATGCTTGAAAGAAGTTCCATGGTTCATGCCTCAAGCAAGGAGTTAGAGACTACCAAATAATCACAGTTGGGATTTGAAGAAATGAAGAAATTTGCCTAAGTACCAATTCGAGAAGTATACTTGTCTATTCGAGAAGTCCAGCATTCGAGAAGTCAGAGATTCGATATCTCAAGACACTATTAGATATCTCTGAATACACTGTTCGATATCTCATTCGATATCTCAGTGATTCGATATGTCTATTCGAGAACTCAAGAAGTCAACAAGTCAAGATGGTATTCGAGTTCTCAAAGAGTCAACAAGTCAAAGTTCCATTCGATATCTCAAAGACTCAGAAAGCTATTCGACAACTCGAGGATTCGATAAGTCAAATGCTCTATTCGACAACTCAAGGAATCCTGGTGAAAAAGAGCTATTCGAGAAGTGGTTCGATATGTCACTGTAACAGTATTCGAGAACTCAGAGTTATCGATCAAGTCAATTCTAGTTCTCGAATCACTTACTTAGTCACTTCTCGAATACATTCTTAGAGACAAAATACTGAAGAAATTGTACAAGTCAGAAACCTGCAACAAGCCAATGCACTTTATGGACCACAATCTGTAACGTGCTCTGGAAAGCCTACAAGGAAGCTTGGAGAGATATAGAAGAGACAAGGAGCTAAAGAAGTGGATCTAAACAGGCTTTGCAAAGTCAAATCTGTAACCGTTTGGATGCTTACTCAAAAAGGATAGACAGACTAGAAAGTAATTTGTTTAGCTACCTTATTTGTAGTAAGCAGGCTGTATCCATGTTCTATAAGGACACAGCCTCACTTCATAACTTAGTAACTTTGTGAGTCTAGTTTTTCATACATTGTAAGCTATATCTTTCTGAGAAAAACGAAGCTGAGAATACTACCATTTGTATTCACAGATTGTAGCAACCTTTATCTAATATACATTAGATTAAAGTGATATCGTGTCTTGTGTTGTTTATTTATCCGCACCTTAATTTCTGCACACACAGGCACTTATCTGCTACACAGACTCAACCCAAGAAAAAGTTCAAGAATCCATTCACCCCCCCCCTCTGTATTCTTTTACTGTGTTCAATACTCAACAAGTGGTATCAGAGCGGGCTGTTTATTCAAAAACAGAGAAACGATCATGAGTTCGAATACACCAAAGACTACAGGAACAGTGAAGGTCCCTAAGTTTGATAAAGAAAACTTCAACCTCTGGAAGATAAAGATGATGTTGTTCATCAAAGCCTCTCATCCCTTGTATCCTGAGATTCTCAAGAATGGTCCTTTTGTTCCACAACAAGAGATACCAGAGAAGACTGTTGGAACCCTAACAATCCCTAGAACTTATGAGGCCAAGGATCCATCAAAGTGGACAGAGTCAGAAAGGGAGAAGGTTGCTCTTGACAGTCACCTCATGTTGCTCATCATTGATTCCATGGATATGTCAATGTTTGCAAACATTGCATCATGCACATCTGCTAAAGAGATGTGGGATCACATTGAGGTGTTGTGTGAAGGGACTGATGAGGTTAAAGAAAACAGGAAACAGATACTGGTCACACAGTATGAAGCTTTCATGGCACAGCCCAAGGAAAGCATTACTGAGATGTTTGAAAGGTTTCACAAGCTAGTTACTGAGTTGCAGATGAATGGAAAGGTTTACAGCACCAAGGAGTTAAATATGAAATTTCTGTTGTCTTCACCAAATCATCTGGAGCAAAGAGTCATTTCTCTAAGAGAGAGAGATTTGAACAAAGTCACCTATGATGTACTCTATGGAGTCCTAAAGACTCATGAACTTGAGTTGCTTCAGAAGAGGGCTATCCAAGCCAACCAAGGTAGGATGATAAACACATCATGTGCCTTGATTGTCAACAAATCCATTCTGGACCTAGAAGCATCTACAAGTCAACTGAGGATAGAGGAGGTGGCAGATGATGAAGAAACTGAAGCTGGGGTAAGTGAACCTGTTGAGGAAAAGGTGGAAGAAGAAGAGGAGTTTTACACTCTGGAAGAACTTGATGGGATGGAAAATACTTCATATGCTTTCATGGCCAGAAAATTTCCAAACATCAGATTTAAAAGAAATCAACCCTTCAAACCCAAAACCCAAAACCATTCAGCTTACAAGAACAAGGCACCTGTGAAACCAAACAGAAATAAATTCAAAACCGGTTATGTGGATAGGTCATCTGTAAGGTGTTATAGATGCAATGACCTAGGGCATTTTGCCAGTGAATGCAAGAAGCCTAAAAAGAAGGATAGAGATTTTCTTGAGCTAGAAGCTAAGTATGAGGCCCTTCTGAAAAAGCAGACACATGGTAAGGCCTACATAGCTAAAGGAAAGTGTTGGGATGATTCTGAGAGTGATGAAGAAGAACAAGAATTCTGCAATTATGCCTTGATGGCCAACTCCAAGGATGACTCATCTTCATCTGATTCTCAGGTACCATCTCTCACTACAATAGACATGTCTGTTTCTGAATACAAATCCATGATTGAACAATTATCTGTTGAAATGTTTAATATTCATACTAGTATGACTGCTGCTAATGAGGAGATTGCTAAATTGTCAACTAGAAATGAAGTATTAACCAAAAAGAATGAGGAACTTGAGCTAACTGCTATGCAAGTAGAAAACCTTAAGAAAGAAGTTGAATATTTAGAGAACAAGGTTTTGTGTGCTAGCCAAGTAGAGAAGGCTCTTAGGGATGAATTAGCTGAGAATGAATTCAAACTTAAAACTTTCAAGAAATCATCTGGTTTAGTGCAATCCTACTGTGAGAAAATTGAAGCTAAACCCAAAGCAGCTATTGGACTTGACTATGACTCTCTCAAGCAAAGGAAAGGCTATGCTGTCATTGAAGAGGACACAGCTGTTCATGAGAAAGTGCCTCACATTTTGAGAAAAACTGAAAATCCAATTTTTAAGGAATCAACATTTGAAATTGATGAGGATGCCTTACTCATCAAACAAATGTTGAATGATGAGGATGAGGCACAATCTAGTGAACAGCTAGCATCCTCTAAGGGTGAGAGTGTCAAGTCAAAGACCAAGAAACCAGTAGTTGATAGGCCAAGACCTAAGAAGTTTGTTAAGTTTGTACCAGCTGGGAAGAGTGAATCAGAAAAGGAAGTGACTAAAAAGAAACAGAACAGAAATGGCAAGTTAGGGATTAACAAGGATAACAACTATGCTTATATGCCTAATGCCCCTAGGAAAACTTGTCAGAACTGTTTCAGTACCAATCATCTAACTCATGCATGCAAGAAACCTGTTGGTAGTGTGTCTAAGCCTTTCTATGATTGTTCTGTGCCTCTAAGACATAGAGATGCACCTTTCTGTGATAAATTTGACTGTATGCCATGCAATATGAATGTTATGACTAGCTGTTTTAATTTAAGAAGACAGTTCATTGATGGTTGTATCAGTCACAATTCTCACACACACTACACAAGGTCAAAGTCTTCAAGTCCTCCTAAAGCTAGGAAGGTACCTCTGTCACCTAAGTCTGAAACCTCAGGTTCTAAGACTTCCAACAGTGACAAGAAGACTGACACTAAGAAAGTTAACAAGCATGTTGTTTATGATAAAACTGTCTCTAAGTCACATGGACCCAAACTTGTTTGGGTACCAAAGGAAAAGTAATACCTTTGTGTTTGCAGGGCAAAGAAAGTGAGAAGAAGGTCATGTGGATTTTGGACAGTGGATGCTCAAATCATATGACTGGTGATATGGCCCTGCTATCACAGTATGAGGAAAAGGCTGGCCCAATGGTTGCTTTTGGAGATGACAGCATGGGTAACACATTGGGATATGGCAAGCTGAAAGTTGGAAATGTCATCATTGAAGATGTAGCACTAGTCAAGGGGCTCAAGCATAATCTGTTAAGTGTTGGTCAGTTTACTGATAGAGGATTCAAAGTGAATTTTGACAAAGATGAATGTTTGATCACCCACAAGAAGACTGGTGATTTTGCTCTATCTGGAGTAAGGAAGGGAAGCCTGTTTGTAGCCAATATGGACTCTGCAAACAAGGACAAAATTTGTTGCTTTTACTCAAAAGCATCAAATGAAGATTGTTGGCTGTGGCACAAGAAACTATCACACCTGAACTTTAAGGCCATTAATTCTCTAGTCAAAAGAGAGTTAGTGAGAGGCATGCCCACACTTGAATTCTGCCAAGAAGGAGTGTGTGAGGCTTGTCAAAAAGGAAAAATGAAGAGATCAAGCCACAAGTCAAAGACAGTGACATCAGTAACCAAGCCACTACAACTCATCCATATGGATTTGTTTGGGCCTGTCAACATAATGTCACTTGGAAGAAAGAAGTATGCCCTGGTAATGGTTGATGATTTTTCAAGGTATACATGGGTAGAATTTCTGGCATCAAAAGATGAGGCTCCACAAGTAATCATTGAGCATATAAAGAAAGTTGACAAGGAAGCAAAGGCAAACAATGCAAGTGTGATTGCATTGAGGAGTGATAATGGAACAGAGTTCAGAAATGCCACACTTGAAGCATTCTGCAAAGAGAATGGCATTTCTCAGCAATTCTCAGCTCCAAGGACTCCACAACAAAATGGAGTTGTTGAGAGAAAGAATAGAACTCTAATTGAGGCTGCTAGAACAATGTTACTTGATGCAAGGATGCCCACATGTTTTTGGGCTGAGGCTGTGAGCACTGCATGCTATATTCAGAACAGAACCCTCATCAACAAAAACACTGGAAAGACTCCTTACAACTTGATGACTGGAAAGAAGCCTACACTGAAGTATATTCATACTTTTGGAAGCAAATGCTTTGTACTTAAGGATAATTCTGAATATGTTGGAAAGTTTGATGCAAAAGCATTTGAAGGAATTTTTCTTGGCTATTCTATGGAAAGAATTGCATACAAGGTTTATGTCATCAGTCAAAAGAAAGTTATGGAAAGCACAGATGTAACATTTGATGACAGCAAGCTACCTGGACTAGAAGAAGCCAATGATGAGGACAAAGATCCATTGAAGTTTGATAATCTAGATGATTCTGATGAAGAGACTGAAACTAGAGTTGAAACTCAAGTTCAACAAACTCAAGTGAATAATGATACAAGAGAAGAATTTGTGCCAATCAATAGTGAAGGAACAAGCATCCAAGACACACCTGTGAGTAATGGCAACTTCACAGGGGGAGGAAATGAGGATGATCATGATGAGGATGATGAAGCAACATCAAGGATGAGAAATCAGGCTGAACACTCAAGGAAATGGGATAGATCACACACTGCAGAGCAAATCATTGGAGATCCTAATGCAGGAGTAAGGACTAGGAGAGCAACTCAAAATGAGTGCCTCTATGGATGTTTTCTATCACAAGTTGAGCCTAAGAAACTTGATGATGCATTGTTGGATCCAGATTGGATTATTGCCATGCAAGAGGAGCTGAATCAATTTGAAAGGAACAAAGTATGGGAACTTGTGCCTGCACCAAAGAATAGAACCATTGTTGGAACAAAATGGGTTCTGAAGAATAAGATGGATGAAGATGGTGTAATAATAAGAAACAAAGCAAGGCTGGTTGCAAAAGGATACTCTCAACAGGAAGGCATTGATTATGATGAGACATTTGCCCCTGTTGCTAGATTGGAAGCCATTAGAATATTCTTGGCATTTGCTGCTCATTCAAACTTTAAAGTTTATCAAATGGATGTCAAGAGTGCATTTCTAAATGGAGAGTTGGAAGAAGAGGTTTATGTGCAACAACCACCTGGCTTTGAGGATCCACATTTCCCAGAATTTGTCTACAGATTGCTTAAGGCACTGTATGGACTTAAGCAAGCTCCAAGAGCATGGTATGATACTCTATCACAATTTCTTCTTGAAAATCAATTCACTCGAGGCACATTGGACAAGACACTGTTTTACAAGAAGCATGGTGATGATATGATCCTAGTTCAAATCTATGTGGATGATATCATTTTTGGTTCTACAAATGAGAAACTGTGTGAGAAATTCTCTAAACTCATGCAGAGCAGATATGAGATGAGTATGATGGGAGAGTTGACATTCTTTCTAGGGTTGCAAGTCAGTCAAAGGAAGGATGGTATCTTTATCAGTCAAACCAAGTACATCAAGGATTTATTGAAAAAGTTTGACTTGGAAGATTGTTCACCTGCCAAGACACCCATGGCCACTGCCACTAAGTTGGATGAAGATGCTAAAGGCAAGAGAGTAGATATCTCAGTCTACAGAGGCATGGTTGGTTCTCTACTCTACCTCACTGCAAGTAGGCCAGACATCATGTTTGCTACATGCTTGTGTGCAAGGTTTCAATCAAATCCAAAGGAATCACATTTGATTGCAATAAAAAGGATCTTTAGATATCTGAAGGGCACTCCTAACTTGGGATTATGGTACCCTAAGGACACAGGGTTCAATCTGGTTGGCTACTCTGATGCTGATTATGCTGGATGCAGAGTGGATAGGAAAAGCACCTCAGGAAGCTGCCAGTTTCTTGGACAAAGGTTAGTTTCTTGGTATAGCAAGAAGCAACAATCTGTGTCAACTTCTACAGCTGAGGCTGAATATATAGCTGCTGGAAGTTGCTGTGCTCAAGTGCTTTGGATTAGAAATCAACTTAGAGATTATGGACTTGTGTTGGAAAGAATTCCAATCATGTGTGACAACACAAGTGCAATCTCTATAGTTGCCAATCCTGTCAATCATTCTAGAACAAAGCACATTGACATCAGATATCATTTCATAAGAGAACATGCAACTAATGGAACCATTGAGTTGCATTATGTCTCTACAGATAAACAACTAGCTGATATATTCACTAAGCCATTAGATGAAGCCACCTTCACAAGGTTGGTAAGTGAAATTGGAATGCTGAATTCTTCAGATTCTGGCTAAGTGAATACATCAATCTAGATTGTTGCAGCAGTAAACACTTACTTTATCTAAATTCTCAATATTTTTGGAGTAAGTGTTGGCTGAAATATGATTTATAAATATTTCAAATCTGTTGCATATGTTGAAAATCATATTTTTATTAACTTAAAATTTCTATGAAATTTTGAGAAAATCACTATTTAATTTGCTAGGATATTTTTCAATGAATATGTCTGGTAAATTTTTAAAAGATAGTGAAAATCAAATTTTTATGAGTGATGGGTATAGTTCGATAAGTCAGACTTCTCGAATGATTCACTATTCGACATCTCTAATAAGTCTCATTAGAGTACTCTTGAGTTCTCGAATAGAGTCTTTCTGAGATATCGAATAGAGGAATGATTGACTTCTCGAATATAGTAACCGAGTTCTCGAATGACTGAGTTCTCGAACACTATATTTGAGTTCTCGAATCATTTGAAAAGGCTGAATTCTCGCTGAATTTTAACCGATTTTGGATTTTTATCTAAAAATTTAATTCACTCATAAAAACACATTTTATTTAATTTAGAATTATTTCTAAGTTAGATAACTGCCAGCTGTGAGTTTCTATCTGCTTGAGTTATCGATTAAGCCATTCTTGACTTCTCGAATAGTTGTTTTCTACTTCTCGAATGCCTGACTTGTCGATACAAAACAGTTCGCTAATCGACAATTCAAGTACTTCATACTTATACAATCTCACATCTATTCGATTCATTTCATTCGATTTCTCAAGCATCTACACTCTCTAAACCCCTGAAACCCTAACTGCGAAAAGCCAAATTTCTTCTTCAACCTTCAATTTCTTTTCTCTCTTTTATACAAATGGCAACAGTAAAGTTCAACACCAACTTCATCGCTCTAACTAGTGATGTTGAAGCACCCAATGCAAACTTTAAGTGCTTTGTGAAATGGATGGCTGAATCATACATCAAAGAAGCACTCTCTGCCAATCCAACTCTATATCTCGATATTCTGGAACAATTCTGGAATACTGCTATTGTGGAGGTTGTAGCCCTGGAAAATGCAATCACATCCTATGTCATCTACTGCAAGGTTCAAGATAAGGATATCACTATCACTACTGCAGACATGAACCAAGCACTAGGACTACAACAGGAATCATTTGATAGAATGGCCACTACTGCAGAGTTGGAGGAATTCTTCGAATTCATAAACTACTCAGATGGGATTAACCTTGGAAAGCTAAACAGAAAGAATCTGAGAAAGGAGTGGAGCTATGTGTTTGCAACTCTTCTTCAAGTCTTCACTGCCAGGAAATCAAGCTTTGATCAAATCAGTGCACCTGTGCAGCAAATTGGATATGCTTTGGCCTATGGAAAGAAGATAGATGTTGGCCAAATCATACTTCAAGAATTATATGGGAGACTTGGTAAGAACACAACCAAGAGAGGTACTGATATTTTCTTCCCTCGCTTTATTCAATCTGTACTTAATTATAAAAATGCTTCGTTGATTGAATTGCCTGGGATTGATAAAAATAAAATAGGCTATCCTAAGTCCATGACCAAACTCATTTTTGGTAACTTGGAAACTAGGAATGATGTGGATGTAAGACTGAACATAACTCCCCATATGGAGAGTTTGTTTAAGACTTACCCCCACAACATGCCAACATTTGATGCTAAATCTAAGTTAGCACAGCCCAAGCAAGTAGAACAAACTGCTAACCCAGGGCCTGCTAACCAACCCTCTCAACCAAACACTCTCCCACATACTGAGCCAACTGCATCATCCTCTCAAAAGGGTGATGTTAGTAAAAAGAAGAGAAAGGAAGTAATGTCTGCACCATTGAATATCTTGTCTGAAGCAGCATTAGCTGTTGAATTAGGGCTAGAAAGTGAGGAACCTGAGTCACCCTTACAAAGGCCAAAGAAGAGGAAAACTAAGACCACCTCTTCAGTCACACAAATGGCTGAAGTTGTAAAATCAGGGGCACACAGCTCACTAGGTGTATCCTCTCAACAGGGTGCACCTATAGAATCAAGCATTCTCCCCAATGCACCTTCTTGTATAGAGTCTGCACATGGGAGTGATAAGGCTGGCACAACACTGAGTGGAGAGCACATCACTTTTGAAACTCCCTCTATCTCTCAGGGGGAGTTGCCAAAATCTACTCTAGAACACACTTCTCTTCCAGAATCTAACTATGAAATTTCTTTGGAACCTGCAACTCAGGCAACTGAGATGCAAGGTATTGATCATCAAGAATTCTTTTCTCTTGATGAGCCAATAATTTCAAGTGACTCAGTGCATGACACTTTGTTCACCACTCAGAACCCACATTTAGATGGTGAGGGAATGCATGCTGAGGCATATCCTAATGACACCATCACAAACACAGAGGTTCCCCTAGTTTTTACTAGAGACTCTGTGCCTGTGTCAACTGCTGGTGTAATTCATCCCACTTCTGTGGAGACACCAGTAGTAGAGTCCATCCATCCGGCTACAGAAGTTGCATCTGTAACTGAGGAGACTAGCTTGCCTAGCTCTAGCTCTGACTTTATGTCAAAATGGCTGAAGCCTGTGCAACATGACAGTGCTTCAGGATCAGGGTCTGTTCCACAACAATTGACGGTTGAAGCACTTCAAAGCTTAATCGTGGATCAGATTCCTGAGTTCACAAAGATTGCTCAGCACCTTCTCACTGCAGACATGCCCAATCCAGACTATGAGGCTATTCTGTTATGCCATAGGGATGATGTGGAGGTGCAGAAATCAAAGATCATTGATGATGCTGAGAGAGATGGCAACATAGATGCCTGGTTGCAAGGAAAATATGATATTACTCTCGATGAAGCACTTCAGTATCTCAGGGAGGAATACATCACTTCACTGGGCTCCAATGCTAAATCCCTGTCACCTGGTGAAGTGTATGAAGCTGTCAATGACTCCTACAAGGGTTTCCTCAAGGCTGCACACTATCTTGGCAAAGGAGTAAAAACTGAAGTCAACAGGGTATGTGATAAGACAGCCACTTCAGTAGCAGAAGTCAAGAGGGCCTTTGATGCTAAATTTCCCCACTTGGACAGTGTGCTCAAGGACATCAAACACTGCAACTCTACATGCATTAAGGTGGACAATGGGTTGGCTGTGCTAAAAGATGCTGTCTCAGGTCTGGGTCATCAATTTCAGAATCTATCTGGCCAGACTACAGATGCCAATGCCATGCTGAAAATAATGTTCAAGAATCTCTATGGAGATAGGCTGGTGACTGATGTTCCTGTGCATGAAATGTCTAAATATGAAGTGAAGAGACTGCAGGAACAATCTCTATCTGGTTTCAAGGCCAATGAACTCTTCACTAAGGTCAACACTCTTGAGCAAGAGGTAGCTACTCTCACCAAGACCAATGCTCATCTCACAGAAAAGGTTGCATTGCTAAATGATCAGTTGGACACTCAAGCATCCACCACAGCTGATGTCCTTCTGCATCAACAATCCATGTTAGCTGCAATGATGAAGCATATGGGGCTCCCTCTACCTGATGAATCTTCAATCCCAAAGGACATCTCTACAGCCTCTGTGCCTGACAACAAGCCTAAGGGGGAGAAGAAGGCAAGGAACTCAAATTCAAAGGGGGAGCCAAAGAGGGAGAAAGGCATAGTATTCAAAGAAGGTGGACAACAAAGGGCTACTAAGTCTCTAGAAAATGTGCCTGGCAAGGGAAAAGCCAAAGTAGATGAGCCTCCATCTATCTTGCCAGTTGTCACCTTACCAACTGTGCACATCACTACTCCTGGAGGACAAAAGCAATCAATAACTACCACAGTGGTTGCAGGGAGTATGCCATCTGACAAACCTCAAATTTCTATAGCTGAGAGTGCCAAGCCTGTAGAAGTCAAAGTTGTTACTGAGGCCAAGCTACAAGAAGTTGCTAACTCCAATGTCTATCATGATAAAGCCTTCTTGGAGTTTCTGAAAGCCATAAGGGAACAGGTTGGTGACACTCAGTTTTATCTGAGGGAGGTGAAGAAGCAGATAGACTACATCACTGTCATCCCCAAGCAAGTCAACAATTTATGGGTCAAGGAGATAGTGATGGTGTCCAAACTAAAGATATGGCATCTAACATACCAGATTCTACAAGACTTAAAGCACTCAGAGATAGATGCCATACTAGAGCTCA
Organism: Kitagawia praeruptora; assembly: GCA_037693485.1. Lineage (NCBI taxonomy): Eukaryota > Viridiplantae > Streptophyta > Magnoliopsida > Apiales > Apiaceae > Kitagawia > Kitagawia praeruptora. The sequence goes on along the minus strand of CM075347.1, from coordinate 106,240,579 downwards.
TTGAGAAGAAAAATGACAACAGCAAGAGTCTGTTTGATGACTTGAGGAATGGTCAACCTACAAGGCTACCAGAAGTGATCAAGAAGCCATGGACAATTATCTATCAGTCTGGTACCAGAATTGAAGATATCAAGCAACTGGTCATTCCTCATGATCTCACCCCCAGAAATCACAGACTGATCATTGCTATTATTGATCAACTTCAGAAGAAGGTTGGAGCCAGAAATGCTGAAGAAATTGAGGCACTGCATATCCTCAGAACTTATATTGCAACTGGTGGAATTCCAGAGATGGCTCAACCTAGGAGAAATAAGGATGATGATTCTGAAGACAAAGGTGATGGGAGGAGAAGACATCAAAGGAGAGATAAGGGTGATGAAGATAAGAAGAAAAAGGGGGACAAGGATGGAAAGGATGATGATGACCAGGGTAAAACATATGTGAGAAAGAGTGGAAGACAGCAAGCCTTAGGCAATGCTAGCAGTAATCTCACCACAACACAAGACTCTAAGTCTAGGGTGAATACTGTTAGTAGTGACCTGGCAAAATCTACATCTATGGCTTCTGCAACTGTCTTACCATCTCAAGAAAAGAAGAAGATTCAAGTCAAGAAACCATGTGTATGTTTCAGAAAGCAATCTGCTAATGGAATACTACTATGGTCTACCAACCAAGGTCAAAGATTTCTGCCAAGCAACCATGTCAAAAGGATAAAGTTTAAACATACTGCAAGGAGAGTGAAGCTATCCAAATCTAGAGCCCTAACAATCATTCCAGGATTAAAGCTCCAGCCACTTGATGAAGACTTTGATGAAGAGCAACTGCTATTTCTAAGAGCTCAAAAGATATGCTATGCTGCAATTGTGGATGATCACCTTGTAATCAAGTATACTGATGGGAAAGAAATGAAATTCAAACAAGGGGGTTGTCAACATTGGGGTAAATTGTATGAGATAGAAAGAATCATTGCATTGCTGGATTCTAAGGACAAGGTGGAGAAAGTATGGAAGCTGGAATTGATTAACTTTGTGAAAATGAAGAAAGACTATGCTGAGAAGGTAAGGAAGGGCTGCTATGAGAAATGGTTAGAAAGGGAAAAAGAAATTGATAGACTGGAGATTGAAGCAGAAAAGCTAAGGGCAAAGGGATTGTGTAGAGTTCAGTTTGATCCCTATGTGGTGAAGTATAGGAGGAGAAATGGAGATAATGTCAATATAAGAATGAACCTACTCAGTCACTATCCTGCCAACATTCTGAAGCCAGTGCTTGAAGATTTCAAAAACTCTATTATGATTGAAGAATTGGATGCTATGACAGAAATCATGAGAGCAGTAGATGAGATTGCAAGAAAGGAGAAAGAAAGGAAACAGAAAGCATATGATGATCTACAAGCCAAAGCAATGGAGATGCAATCAAAAGAAAATGGCTAGTACCTCATCATACTGTAAGAGTATTTATCTTGTAATTTCATTTATGTGTTCAATCAAAATACATACCTGTACTTTTAAAGTTTTATCTTTATGTATGTTAGGCTTGTTATCAGACATGAAATTGTGACTAAGGGTCTCACTCACAATTTGGGGGAGATTGTTAGTTACAGAGGCATGCCTGTATACATCTAATAACAAGCCTAATTGTTTGTAATGCTTTGCATTACTTACATGACCTCTTAACTGAGGGAACCTCTAGTTGTAGAGTTTCTGTTTGTATTGTACTTGTAATAGGCATCAAATCCTAGTTGTGTAACTGTACAAATATAGTCTAAAATAATGCTTGAAAGAAGTTCCATGGTTCATGCCTCAAGCAAGGAGTTAGAGACTACCAAATAATCACAGTTGGGATTTGAAGAAATGAAGAAATTTGCCTAAGTACCAATTCGAGAAGTATACTTGTCTATTCGAGAAGTCCAGCATTCGAGAAGTCAGAGATTCGATATCTCAAGACACTATTAGATATCTCTGAATACACTGTTCGATATCTCATTCGATATCTCAGTGATTCGATATGTCTATTCGAGAACTCAAGAAGTCAACAAGTCAAGATGGTATTCGAGTTCTCAAAGAGTCAACAAGTCAAAGTTCCATTCGATATCTCAAAGACTCAGAAAGCTATTCGACAACTCGAGGATTCGATAAGTCAAATGCTCTATTCGACAACTCAAGGAATCCTGGTGAAAAAGAGCTATTCGAGAAGTGGTTCGATATGTCACTGTAACAGTATTCGAGAACTCAGAGTTATCGATCAAGTCAATTCTAGTTCTCGAATCACTTACTTAGTCACTTCTCGAATACATTCTTAGAGACAAAATACTGAAGAAATTGTACAAGTCAGAAACCTGCAACAAGCCAATGCACTTTATGGACCACAATCTGTAACGTGCTCTGGAAAGCCTACAAGGAAGCTTGGAGAGATATAGAAGAGACAAGGAGCTAAAGAAGTGGATCTAAACAGGCTTTGCAAAGTCAAATCTGTAACCGTTTGGATGCTTACTCAAAAAGGATAGACAGACTAGAAAGTAATTTGTTTAGCTACCTTATTTGTAGTAAGCAGGCTGTATCCATGTTCTATAAGGACACAGCCTCACTTCATAACTTAGTAACTTTGTGAGTCTAGTTTTTCATACATTGTAAGCTATATCTCTCTGAGAAAAACGAAGCTGAGAATACTACCATTTGTATTCACAGATTGTAGCAACCTTTATCTAATATACATTAGATTAAAGTGATATCGTGTCTTGTGTTGTTTATTTATCCGCACCTTAATTTCTGCACACACAGGCACTTATCTGCTACACAGACTCAACCCAAGAAAAAGTTCAAGAATCCATTCACCCCCCCTCTGTATTCTTTTACTGTGTTCAATACTCAACAGGTAGACTTGGCTAACTGACCATTTTGTTTAGAAGGATTTATCTCTGTTTATTATTTATCTGTGTTTGTTTGGACTTATACACAAGGTGACCACTCAGCTGGTTGCCTGGTTTTGGAAGAGCATTTAAATACTTTATGTAATGTTTGTTTACATAGTTTAATGTGTAATATGATGGTTTTTTTAGTCTAGGGTAACTGTTATTTTCTGTTTTTGTTTGTTCAATGTAAAGTTTTTTTTGTCATTTAAAACATAACAGAAAGAAACGAGGAGTCGCAAAATTAACTCAGGGTTTTGTTTATACAGGTAATTTGTTGTCATAGATTTGTTAGCATGTGCATACTTTGCTCTGTCTATATATACGACTTTGTGTGCTATTTGCAGAATAAGGTGCCAATGTTTCTCAATGATTGCATTCAACTTTGTGCTAAACTACTAGGGCATATAAAAGACAAATCTGGACAGTCTTCTAATATCAAGCAGGGAATTGAAGTCACTAAGAATGTTATAGATAGACAATTTATTGTTGACTCTATGTGAGAATTCTGGGTTTCAAGCGGGGAGCAGAGAACCTGATATAGAGCTTACATAGTGTTTCTTCTGTCTTGCAAGAAAAAGTGATTACTGAGGGATCTCAGCAAACTAGTTTTAAAAAATGTCTGTCTAACCTAAGTGATCTGAACATGGAGGTATGAAAATTACTGATACTTAACTAGGTTATATGCTCCTAAACTTAGAATATATATAGGTCTAAAGGAATATGGTTTTGATTAACGAAATCTTATATGAATTAATTTTCTTTTTCTTGCTGTTCGTACGGGGGATACCATAACCTCAGTTTGGTGATTCTGACTTTTGTTAAATGACTGATTTATTTTCTTTTTTTATTGCTTGTTTTCTAATTCTATTATGTGATATATGAAGGGGTAGATAGCTATTTTTTGCTGAAGCAAACTTGTGGTACATTGTCATTTTCAACTTCTTTCACCAAAAACAGAATTTGACGATTGAGTCTGATTACTGATGTGTCAGCTTTTTATCTGCTGATCTGGTCTACGTCATTTCATTTCACCTTGTGTTCCTTGCTATTAAAGTACTCTTTCTATACACACAGGAAAAGTTAATATCAGAACTCAGAGCAGAAGTTTTGTTACCGAGGTTATTGCGTGAAAGGTTATACTCCAAGGATCTTGATATTGAGCAACTTCAAGTTGAGCAAGTAGCATATGTTAGAGGTAGTGATATTCTTCAATGTGAAGTGCAAAATGCACTAGATACGGTCTCCTGCATAACACACAAGATGAAAGACCTTGAAATTCAGGTAAGCTGTTGATAAATACTTTAACTTTGGTACTTGGTATTTTGTTGCTTTGGTTAGGTTCTGATAATGATTACTGAACTAGAAGAATAAATCGTCTTGCTCATTTACTTTCAAGTTTATGTTATTATATTTATTTTCTTGAACCATCTTTTCAGTTGTACTATATTATAAGCTTAAAACAACAGCCCTGGCCCTGAGCCGGTAAAAATTTCTACTGAAATCATAGAGAAGGACCATGTCTAACATTAATTGTAAAAACTAAGTAAATGGTGATTAGTAACATATGCAAAAATTAATCTGTATACTTTTTATTTGATGATTCAACTTGAAGATAGTCAAGTAGAGATCCAACTCCTTACATTTAATGGTGCTCAACTAGGATCCAACTCCTTTATTTTTATAATTTTTTAAACTGGTATTGATATAATTCTTTGGTACAGGGCACCTGAACTTTTATTGGGAACAAAACGGTATTCAACTGCAATCGACATGTGGTCTTTGGGGTGCATTATGGTTGAGCTGTTGTCAAAGGAACCATTATTTAACGGGAAGACAGAAATTAGTAAACTTAGGATTGGTTTAGTTAATGTTGGTAAGAAGAATATGTAAAACTGTTAAGTACTTTTGTAGGCTGCATCATTGCCTTGTGGTTGGCTTTTGGACATTTAGTTGTTTGGATTGGACAGGCTAGTATTATGTATGAACAAAGCTGCCATTTCAAATTTTTTATAAAAAACCGTTGCATTTGACTCTATTTAATCTTGCATTAGCATAGTTTTAATGTTGCATTTGAAAAGAATGGGGTTGCTTAAAAAAAAAAATTAGCGTTGCATTAGACTCAAATAGCGTTGCGTTAGATAGTGGACCCCACTGCTGACGTGGCATGTGGGTCCTACTGCTGACGTCAGCATGTGGGAACCCACTGTTGACGTGGCAATGTGGGTCCCACTGCTGACGTGTTATGTGGGCCCCACTGCTGACGTGGCATGTGGACCCTACTGCTGATGTGGCATGTGCTGACGTGGCACCTTGGTGGGCCCCACTGATGATGTGGCATGCCCCCCATTTGTGACGTGGCACTTGTGGGCCCCACTGATGACATGTCAGCATGCTGACATGGCTGAAACATCTTATGCAACCCCGTGAAGTGTTGCGTTTGCATGCTTTTGGTGTTGCATAAGGCCTCTTATGCAATGCTTTTCGAAGTGTTGCAATAGCTTGGAAAAGCGTTGCGTTAGGGGTCTTACGCAACGCCAGTATTGGTAACGCCCCAAAAGCGTTGCGTAAGACCTTACGCAACGTTTTTCAGGCCTTACGCAACTGAAAATGGGGGTTGCGTATGTGCGTTTATGGCGTAATGGATGTTTTTGGATAGAGGATGATGAGAGCTTCGATTCGACTATAAGAGCGTTCAAATCGGACATAGATAGCGCCTCCAAATGTTGGTTTGATTCTTGAAAACTCAAGAACATAAAAAGAAAGAATATAAAAATAAATTGATGTGTATGTTTGTAAGAGAAGAAGAATGGAGTACAAGTATAAAAGAATGTTTATGAGAGAATATGAATGGATGAAGAATATAAAAGAGAAAGAAATGAATGTAATTGAATTAATGGCTAGGATGAAATATTTAAAAAAGAAATGGGTGGTCTAGATTAATTTTATAGAGCAATACATGTGGCAATCCATGTGCTTCCCCCTTAGCCAATAGAAACATGACACGTGGCAGCAAATAATTTTTTGCATCTGAAAATTACCTTTTTCAACCTTATTTGGTCGAAAATAACAGCACGGCTAAATTCAACCGACTTTGGTCGAAATTAGCTAAATTCGACCAAATTTGGTCAAAATTAGCTAAATAATTTCATTTTCCACTCTTTTTTAATTAGTTTGTATAATTACTTGATACATTTAATAAAATTAGGAAAAAAGGTAAAAATTTTATTTAAAATTCATACACAACCAAGTAGTCATAATAACTAATTTTGTAATGAATTTTACCTTAATTCCACTAATTTGCCTAATAATTTGATTTTCCATCCATTTTTAAGTAGTTTATAATTAAAATAAATTTTAAAAATTAAATAAAAATAGGACAAAAATATCCAAATTTTGGATAAATATTATACACACCCAAGTAGTCATACTAACTATGAACACTACAAAACAATTAAAAATAGTAGTAGTAGCAATGGAAGAATTGATTTGAGCAAGAGAAGAAGAAACCCCTAAACAAGGTTTCCTCGGGGTTTAGTGTTTAGATTTTTTAAAAAATATTTTCCGATGATCCAACCGTACGGATGTTAAGATATATCTAATTAAATGACATTCACAAATTTTTAAAAAATAAAAAATTAATTTGGTTGGAGATCTTAGTAGAACACTATTATATTTTCTAGTACCCGTAACAAGTGATTTGTCCCATTTATTGTTTCTATTTTTTAAAAACTATTTCTCGATGATCCAACCGTACGGATGTCAAGATATATCTAATTAAATTATATTCTCAAATTTTTAAAAAATAAAAAATTAATTTGGTTGGAGATCTTAGTAGAACACTATTATATTTTCTAGTACGTGATTTGTCCCATTTATTGTTTCTATTTTTTAAAAAATATTTCTCGATGATCCAACCGTACGGATGTCAAGATATATCTAATTAAATGACATTTCCAAATTTTTAAAAAATAAAAAATTAATTTGATTGGAGATCTTAGTAGAACACTATTATATTTTCTAGTACCCATAACTAGTGATTTGTCCCATATTATTGTTTTCTAATTTTAAAAACTATTTCTCAATGATTCAACCGTACGGATGTCAAGATATATCTAATTAAATGACATTCCCAACTTTTTAAAAAATAAAAAAATTAATTTGGTTGGAGATCTTTGTAGAACACTATTATATTTTCTAGTACCCGTAACAAGTGATTTGTCCCATTTATTGTTTCTATTTTTTAAAAAATATTTTCCGATGATCCAACCGTACGGATGTTAAGATATATCTAATTAAATGACATTCCCAAATTTTTAAAAAATTAATTTGATTGAAGATCTTAGTAGAACACTATTATATTTTCTAGTACCCGTAACTAGTGATTTGTCCCATTTATTGTTTCTATTTTTTAAAAACTATTTCTCGATGATCCAACCGTACGGATGTCAAGATATATCTAATTAAATGACATTTCCAAATTTTTAAAAAATAAAAAATTAATTTGATTGGAGATCTTAGTAGAACACTATTATATTTTCTAGTACCCATAACTAGTGATTTGTCCCATATTATTGTTTTCTAATTTTAAAAACTATTTCTCAATGATTCAACCGTACGGATGTCAAGATATATCTAATTAAATGACATTCCCAAATTTTTAAAAAATAAAAAATTAATTTGGTTGGAGATCTTAGTAGAACACTATTATATTTTCTAGTACCCGTAACAAGTGATTTGTCCCATTTATTGTTTCTATTTTTTAAAAACTATTTCTCGATGATCCAACCGTACGGATGTCAAAATATATCTAATTAAATTATATTCTCAAATTTTTAAAAAATAAAAAATTTATTTGGTTGGAGATATTAGTAGAACACTATTATATTTTCTAGTACTCGTAACTAGTGATTTGTCCCATTTATTGTTTCTATTTTTTAAAAACTATTTCTCGATGATCCAACCATATGGATGTCAAGATATATATAACTAAATGACATTCCCAAATTTTCAAAAAATAAAATTTGAATTTGGTTTGGTAATTTAACGGTCAACTATTATTTTGATATGGTCAAAATTAGCCGGCCGGTTAAATTCGACCATATTCGGTCGAAATTAGCCGCAGTCGAAAATATTCGGTCGAAATTAGCCTTGTTTTCTTGTATTGAATACTACAAACCTTTTCAATTATATCCTGATTAGAACCCTCATAGGCCCACATATTTGAACCCCTCTTCTAAAGATCCAAGGTTTGAATATCGTTGACAACAAATTTACATTAAGATTTTATATTATTAGCTCTAAATAATACATGTCATTTATTAAATAATTATTATTACTAATAATTTTATTAATTAATATTACAAAGTTTAATTACATCCATAATAAAATATTATACTATATTTTGCTTAATCATATAATTTTAAAAATATTTAAAAGTAACATGTGCAAAGCAAGGGCTATAAGCTAGTTAATATAACTAGTCGATAAAGCCGTGCTTCGCGGCGGCGTTACAATATTTTTAAAAAAAATTCAATATATTTATGTTATATTAATATTAATATTAATATTTTAATAATTAAATAATCTTATCTAATGAATCGATTTCTTGTTAAACACGATTCTTTTGATTGAGCCGCTCACTCGTTAAAACCGAAATATCAACTTTAACATATATTATAAAGACTTATATAATAATTTGTATTCATAAAATCGAACCGTAAAAATTAAAATATATATATATATATATATATATATATATATATATATATATATATATATATATATATATATATATATCAGTATCAAATTCTAATAGTTAATACAATCTTTTCTAGTAAGCCATCTTCCATTTAAATACGTTTCGAGCAGCTCTTATTTGGAACCGAAATTCTAACTTCATTATATAAAGAAAGTAAATTTCAATTTTATATTCTTTAAACTTTCTAATATTTTGGAGTTTTAAAAGATGAAAATACATCTTAAATTTTCTGTATATTATAGATATTAATGTATTTATTTACAGCTTCCGCATATGAATGTCTTTCTGCTATATTAATATATCAAAAAAAAAATACGAAGACTTTTCGTGACGGGAATAATATTAAATTTATGGATATATTTTTCTAATGCAAGTATAATTAATACAAAAAATTTAAAATAAAGGATTTCTAGGAAAAAAGATATATAGTTTTAAAAAATTCGTATAAAACGTCTCCACCGTCCTCATATTCTACTTCCAATAAAACATTTTATTTTATATATTTCTTATATAGTCAAACATCTTTTATACGATATTCTCTAATGAACCGCTCTCTCATTGAACACGGTTATTACTCTTGAATCTTGATCCGCTCCCTCGTTAAGACCAAAAACATAACTTTTACATATATCACTTGTATGATAATATTTATCAATAAAAATTAAATCCTAAAAATAAATGAAATTTATAACATCAATAAGATAATTTAATAGCTAATACAATCTTTTATAGTGAGCCGTCTTCCCGTTAAACACGTTTCGAGCCGCTCTCGTTTGGGATTGAAATTCCAACTTCATTACATATTATTGATGATACTTATCTTGCACAACAACTTTTTTCTTTAAAATCAAAAACCTAAAAAATAGAGTGAATTCCAATTTATATTTTCTCTAGACTTTCTAAAATTTATAAAGTTTTATCCTATTTTTTCTTTATATTATAGATACTCCTGTATTTATTTAGGATTACTCAGCATGAGAAAGTTCTTTTATTATTTTAACACATCAATTCTTTTCTTTTTAAATATGATGACTTTTTTTATGATAATAGTATTGGATTTATGTATAAATTTTCCTAATAGAAGTATAATTAACTAATATAAAAAGTATAATTTAAGAAGATCGTACTTTCTATAAAATATTTAATTATTTGTCTGCTCCATATATTAAAACACCTTTTACTTCTAATAGAACTTTTATTTATATGTTTTTTCTATAAAATTGAACTCCTGTTCTACTTCTAAGAGAACTTTTAATCATATGCCTTACAAATACTTATTCTAATTTCAATAAAACTTCTAATCATATAATTTATGAAGATCGTACTTTCTATAAAATATTGAATTATATGTCTGTTCTATCTATTCAAACACATATTCTACTTCTAATAAAACTTTTATTTATATGTTTTTTCTATAAATTCGGACTCTTATTCTCTATAAATTCGGACTCCTATTCTACTTACAATAGAACTTTTAATCTTTTAATCATATGTAACACAACAGAAAATGAAAGAGAAAATAACTCGAGAGATGAAAATAGGATCATATTTATAAGATTTTTTATAAGATTTTAGTGAGGATAAAAAAGATGTTATTCCTGTAAAATCAAATTCTTCTGCTTTACTAATTATTCATATGAAATTGAGTTCTTCCCCTCTACTAAATCGAATACCTATTCTAATTCCAAAATGTTTCCTACTTGCAATATGTTGGAAATATTTTACTATTAGTATTTTAAAATTCTAAAACTCTAAAAAAATTAGAAAATTAGATTAAGACAATTTTAAAAATATGTATTTTAGAGTACTATTAATTTTAGATTAGAAAATTAATACGAACTCCTATTCTAGTTCAAATATAACTTTTAATCATATGCCTTATAAATACCTATTCTACTTCTAATAGAACTTCTAATCATATTAACTTTTATTTATACGTTTTTTTTTATAAATTCGAACTCTTATTCTACTTCCGATAGAACTTTTAATCATATGCTTTATAAATACTTATTCTACTTCCAATAGAATTTCTAATCATATGTCTTCTTTATAAATTCGAACTCTTCTCTATAAATTCGAACACATATTCTACTTCTAATATCTTAAATGATATTTTTATATTTATTAATGTTTAAAATTCTACAATTCTAGAAAATTAGAAAAATAGATTGAGACGATCTTAGAGCGCCACCTAAGCTCCCGCGTATCCTCCTTTATATATATATATATATATATATATATATATTGTTGATTGATTGATGATTGATATATTGATTGTCATGTCATCTCCTTTTATTTTATCATTACATAATTTAAAATTGTTTAATTATTTTTTAGAAATACTCAAATAAGTCATCAATGATGTCATATGTGAACATTTATAAAAGAATTGAAAAAATTTAATCACACCAAACACATGTTTTAAGTTTTCCAAGGGACTACACTTTGTAACTATTACAAGGAATTTGAATTAGTTAGTTGTGTAACCGTAAAACAACTGAAACAAACAAGGCCCTAGTAATCACTAATGCCAAAACCGTTAACTTGCAAAACATATTTCTTTTTCGGATGAGGAGAGGGTCGTACGTCGGTACGTGCAGTATCATTCGAGATGGTCGTACTCAAGAGCAATCAGTTTATAGCTTTCTGAAAAAACTAGTAAAAAAGAGAATTTTGCAGCTATTTAGAATTGGAGCAGAGTAGACGATATTTACTTTTGGATAGATAAAAAACGAATGCCATGTATATATGTAGATATAACTCCTAGCCCTTATAGGACTCGATCAAAACTCAGGGTAGGTTTGAATACGAAGCCGATCAGGGTTCTAAGATAAGAGAAACTCAGTGCGGGGGGTCCACTTATTGTGTCAACTCTGGCTGAGCATAAATAGTACCAAACCGCAAAAATCGTCCGTGCCACATCAAATCGCACCACACGGCACAGTTTTTATTTTCTGTGGTGCGGTTGCGGTTTTAAATGTTGACAAACTGGTCGGTGCGAATTGCGGTTTTAGTTTTCTGAAATGCGGTTCAAACCGCACCGCACCACAATATCTTTTATTAGAATACCTGCATGTATAGAGTTTGATGCAGTCAGCCAATCAAAAATCATCAATCAATCAATCAATATCAATATATATATATATATATAAAGGAGGATATGCGGGAGTTTAGGTGGCGCTCTAAGATCATCTCAATCTATTTTTCTAATTTTCTAGAATTTTAGAATTTTAAACACTTCTAATATAAAAATATCATTTAACATATTAGAAGTTGAAGTTGAATAGGTGTTCGAATTTATAGAGGATAAGAGTTCGAGTTCGAATTTATAGGAAGACATATGATTAGAAGTTCTATTGGAAGTAGAATAAGTATTTATAAAGCATATGATTAAAAGTTCTATTGAAAGTAGAATAAGAGTTCGAATTTATAGAGAATAAGAGTTCAAATTTATAAAAAAACACATAAATAAAAGTTTCTATTGAAAGTAGAATAAGTATTTATAAAGTATAAGATTAAAAGTTCTATTGAAAGTAGAATAGGAGTTCGAATTTATAGAGAATAAGAGTTCGAATTTATAAAAAAACATATAAATAAAAGTTCTATTAGAAGTAGAATAGGTGTTTGAATACATAGAGCATCCATATAACTAAATATTTTATAGAAAGTACGATCTTCTTAATTATATATTTTTTATATAAGTTAATTATACTTCTATTAGGAAAATTTATTCATAAATCCAATACTATTATCATAAAAAAGTCATCGTATTTAAAAAGAAAAGAATTGATTTGTTAACATTATAAAAGAACATTCTTATGCAGGAATCCTAAATAAAAATAGGAGTATATATAATATTAAGAAAAAATAAGATGTGTTTTCATTTTCTAAAACTCTATATATTTTAGAAAGTCTAGATAAAGTATAAATTGGAATTCACTCTATTTTTTAGATTTTAATTTTAAGGAAAATAGTTGTTGTAAGATAAGTATCATTAATAATATGTAATGAATTTGGAATTTCGACCTAAACGAGAGCGGCTCGAAACGTGTTTAACGGGAAGACGACTCACTATAAAATATTGTATTAGCTATTAAAATATCATTTTGATGAACTTAGCAAAAAAAAAATATATCATTTTGATGTTATAAATTTTATTTTATTTTTAGGATTTGATTTTTATGGATAAACATTATCATACAAGTGATATATGTAAAAGTTAGGTTTCTGGTCTCAACGAGGGAGCGGATAAATAGTAATAACCGTGTTTAACGAGAAAGCGATTCATTAAAGAAGACCGTATAAAGATTTTTGAATATATAGGGAATACATAAAATAAAATGTTTTATTAGAAGTAGAATACGAGGACGGCGGAGACGTCTTACACGATTTTTAAAACTATATGTATTTTTTCCTAGAAATCCTTTATTTAATTTTATCTTTTTTATACAAGTTAATTATACTTGCATTAGAAAAATATATTCATAAATTTAATATCATTTCCGTAACGAAAAGTCTTCGAATTTAATTTTTTTTATATGTTAACATAACAAAAAGACAATCCCATGCGGAAGTTGTAAATAAGTACATGAATTTCTATAATATACAGAGAATATAAGATGTATTTTCATTTTTAAAACTATATAAATATTAGAAAGTTTAAAGAATATAAAAATTGGAATTTACTTCCTTTATATAATTAGTTAGAATCTTGGTTCCAAATAAGAGCGACTCGAAACATATTTAACGGGAAGACGGCTCACTAGAAAAGATTGTATTAGCTATTAGAATTTGATATTGATGTCATATTATTTTTTATTGTTCGATTTTATGGATAAAAAATATTATATAAGTCTTTATAATATATGTTAAAGTTGAGATTTTGATTTTAACGTGAGAGCGGCCCAATCAAAAGAATAGTGTTTAACAAGAAATCTATTCATTAGAAAATGATATTTAATTATTAAAATTTAATATTAATATTATAATATAACGTAAATATATTAATTTTTTAAAAAAAATATTATAACGCCGCCACGAAGCGCGGCTTTATCGACTAGTTATGAATTATTTTAGAACCAATGAGAGGTTAATCCTAAATTTTAGATCAATCATATTACATTTAAAGTTTTCCTTATTTATCATTCTCATCCTATTATACTAACCATGGTTAGTTAACAATTCTAATTTAAATATAGTAGTTACTTGATTTAACATATTCATATATTATATATTTTTCAATGTCAAAAAATAATTATAATAAATTAATACTATAAATTAAAATCAATCAATATTATACAAATAGATAATATTAAGCGATTTTCACAATATTAATCTTCCACCCTTTTGATTTACAAATAATCATAATTACATTATTACATATTATGGATTAATTTTCATGAATATATATATATGAGCCAATCAGAATTTGTCACTAAAACTAAATTAATCATATCATTCCAATCCTAATTTACTTATCGTGGTTACTTAACAAATTTTTTGAAATTAAAATTTTATTTTATTTAGTACATGCATAAATTACATATTTTTTAAAGTGATCTTATATTTACTAACTTATCAATCTTTTAATAGAAAGTCAATCAAAAATTATACTGTTATATATTACAAGCTAATTTTCAAAAAAATCATTTACAATCATACTTTAATGTATAGTTCTATATTACGGATTAATTTATATAGAAGTTCTAATTACTATATTAGTATTAACTATTTCTAATAAAAAATTTGAATAAAAATAAATAAATTATATGTGTTAAATCTAAAATATTACATTTAATAATTTCAAATTATGATTTTTATATTATTTAAGTGTCGGGTTTCAATATTGGATCGGGTTTCAGATTGGATATCGGTTCAGTACAACTGAAATCCAAATCCAAATAAAAAAAATAATCTAAAATTCGGGTTCAATATATTCAAAATTTTGGATTTTAGATTGGGTACCATCAGATCGTATTAATTTGTTATTCTTATTTATGTGTAAAATAAAATTAATATTTTATATGTCATATTCTAATAGAAAAGAATAAAAAATTTAACAAACAAACTCCCAAAATGAATATAAATATTTTAAGTTTTCATTAAAAATAGGCTGAAGTCAATCAACCTAAACCCTAACAATCATATCTTACTCTAAGAATAATATATGTTGGATATGTTTGGTTGACTGATAATGTTTATTTTTTTATATATAGAAAATCAATTCAATAATAAAAAAACATACAATTTTAAAAAAGATATTGAACAAACACATAAAAACTAAATTAGATGAAAGTTTTCTTTATCATATCAACGTTCATTTAATGGATCTTGCACAATAAAGATCTTTTCTCTTATCACTGAAACTTTTGTGAGACACTAAACATGCAATTTTTTTTTTAGAGATAATCTAATGATTTATAACAGTCATGAAAAACAAATGTTTATGAATATTTAATATGTGTTCGAAATATTGATCGCGAATCCTACAATTTTCTTAATGAATAAATATAATAAAAATTATAAAAACACAAAATATAGCACATTTAAATATACTGAATTTACAAAAGAATAAAACTTAAAATACGGGTAAAAAATCTTATGAACTTCGTAGAAAGATTCTCAAAAGTGAGAAAAATCAAATGAAAAACAAAATTAAAAAAAAAAAGCAATAAAGAGGGACTTAGAACGTTTCAGTGGGGGTTGTGAATGTTATGATAATTGTTCGATAATATTAATATTAATGTAATTGGTATAAATTGACGAATAGGTAATTTTGTACTTAAACTAATTACATTCTATTTAAATTATCATCTTTTACAAATCATGATTAAAATAATATATTAATATTAATTAATTAATTTTATCGTTGAGTGCGTAGCACGGGTATGCTAGTTTAATTATATATATATATATATATATATATATATATATATATATATATAGGGAATGATTCAGGTGAGAACATGTATATGTTGGAGAACAATGAGAACACCACATTTCAAGCTATTCTAAAGGGTCCCGCCAGGGGCACCCAATACGAAAAAGTCTTATAATTCTACCATTTATCCATTCATAAAAAAAAAAGTTTTAATTTTTTTTAAAAAAAAAAATTAAAAATGATGACGTGGCAGCAGTTTTTTTTAATTTTTCTGTTAATTTTTTTAATTTTTTTTATGAATTGATAGAGGGTAGAATTATAAGACTTTTTTGTGAAAGTGCCCCTAGCGAGGCCCTTTAAAATTGCTTGAAATGTGATAAATATGTGTGTTCTCACTGTTCTCACACTAATATGTGTTCTCACTGGAGCGTGACACACACACACACGCATATATATATATATATATATATATATATATATATATATATATATATATATATATATATATATATATATATATATATATATATATATAGGGCTTCTCAATGGGGAACCAATACATTTGAGTAACTAAATAACTCAATAAAGACCTCTAGATCAAAACCTAAATAAAGGAAAGTCATGTGTTAAATACACGTGTACGTGTGGTTGGATTGTAGTAACTCTTTAATGTACAATATAACTATCAATAAATAATTTAACCAAAAAATACATTAAAAAAATACAGTATACACTCTAATATTTATAACAACTTAAAAATTATTCATTTTAGTTAAATCAAAAACCATGGTCTGTATTCAAAAATTACCATGTTCTGTATTCAAAATTTGTGTAATGTATTTATGTAAAAATTTTGTTTTGTATTTAAAAATTTTGTTCTGTATTTTTAAAATACATCACACTCTAATATTTTTCATTGACTTGAAAATTATTCATTTATCAAAATTAAAAATCATGTCCTGTACTTAAAATAATGTTTCGTATTTAAAATTATGTTCTGTATATAGATGTAAATTTAGGAAAAAGAATTATTTTGTATTTTCAAATTTGTTTATAATAGAAATAGAATTAATTGTATAAAATAAACATATTTTGTATTTACAGAATATAAAAAATATTGAAAACAAAGAAAAATACTAAAGTGTAAAAAATAAAATAAAATTTTTGTTTTGTATTTAAAAATTTTAATCTGTATTTTAAAAATATATCACATTCTAATATTTTTAATTAGTTTGAAAATTATTCATTTAGCCAAATTAAAAACTATGTTCTATATTTAAAATTATGTTTGGTATTTAAAATTATGTTCTGTATATAGATGTAAATTTAGGGAAAAAAATTGTATTTTTAAATTTGTTTATAATAGAAGTATAATTAAATGTTAAAAATTTACATATTTTTTATTTACAAGACATATAAAATATTGAATACAAAGAAAAATATTAAAGTGTTAAAAACAAAATATTCAAAAACAAATTATAGAATATAAGACAAATTTTAAATTACATAATAAACAAAATGGAAAAAAAATGTTAAAGCAAATAGTTTTGTAGTTTTTGGTAATTGTTTAGTTTTACATAAAAAAAAAAAAGAATCACATAACTGCAAAACCACGGGTTATTAGGTTTCCAGTTTCTAACATTTGTGTTTTGTACGTGTACCAAAGAGAGTTACTTAGTTACTCACATAAAAAGAGTTTTTAATTGAACCCAAACCTATATATATATATATATATATATATATATATATATATATATATATATATATATATATATATATATATATATATATATATATATGTTGAGGATTAAGGGATGGTTTGCAAGCTATTTGCTTCGTTAGTGCCTATTGTCTTATAGTAGTTTATCTTAGAAGTATTGATCAATTGTAATGGTTAACTCATTTTCTCTATTTCAAACGATTATTTCATTAAGTTTGTAGAGGTCACGGTCTGTATAATAATTAAGAAATGTGATTGAGTAAGAACTTTAAAGCTAATTCCACACACATGAAATTAATATTTCAGATTTATAATTATTTTTATCGAAAGTGAAAATCGCAATAAATCACACCATACCATATTTTTACGATATAGTTTATACAATTTTAAAATTTAACTATCGAAAATTTGATCAAACCACATGTGCGTTGATCCCGATTTTGGAGAAAAACCACCATCCACAACACAATCACCCCTACGTCAACAAAGTCCTACATTAATCCAAAGATTACTATATGCATGCATTTGACTTGCATACAGCATACATCACCAAAATAAACTTTTTTTTTACTATTATTTACTTTTAGGAACTGTATACTAATGTTTTTTTAAGAAAGGAACTGTATATTATTATTTACTGTTCCCTTCGTCCCAACCAATTCTTTACCTTTTTTCTTACACTTTTTGACACGCATTTTGAGGATATTTCCATAACTTATTTTTAAAATTTTCTTTTTTTATATAAAAGTATATACATTATATTTTTATAAAAAAATAATTTTAAAAATAAGTTATGGAACTACCTTAAAATACGTGTCAGAAACCACAGAATGTGTTTGGCATTATTGTTGGCAAAAAAAAAAACATGTTCCATGATTTAAAAACTATTTTCTTGAAAAGTGCTTTTTGTCTAAAAATTAAATTTAATGAAAACACATCCCCAATACTTTTGAAAAAAAGATACTTCTACATGATGTAGATGTTGGTTTCATCCTCAAATCTCACCGAAAACATTTTTTTATATATATTTTTACATCAAAACATTCATATATAAAAAATCTATACTATTATATAAATTCCGAAACATTAAAAATTTAGTTCAACGGTACCTATTGAATTTACCTAATTACCCTTTCACCCAATTATCATAATTAATATTATTAAACACTACCTATTACCCTTATACCTAATTAACATATTTAATATATTATTATCATCAATTATAATAATCAAACTAAACTAAACAAACTCCTACCTCCTGATTCAGACATTCACCACGCTCGGACATCAACATCATCGCCGCTCGGACATCAACCATCATCGCCGCTCTACCTGTTCTGACAACCACTGTTTCAAATTCGTGCTGCATCTAATCTCCAAATTCAATTCATTATCCTCTACCATCCATTCGTTATCCTGCTACAATCATCAAACGTGATTAAGGTGCTCTTTACATTCTCCACAAATTTTTTTAGTGGGTGTTTAATTGATTGCTTAAATATGTTTATAGGTTTTATTTTTATTTTAGTTGGTGTTTAATTTTTTGATTTCGTTATACATGCTTTAATATGTTTATAGATTTATAGTGTGTATGGGTGTTTAATATGGGTGTTTGATTTATAGTGTTTAATTTTTTGATTGTGTATAGTGTTTGATTGTGTAAGATTGTTCTTCAATTTGATTGATTTTTAGTAATTTTGTTGTGGATAGTTGTGTGATTAGTGTTCACATGTATAAAACATACAATGCGGTCTGATACAATTGCATCAAATCCCAGCCTAAGTTCTAACTGTAACAAAGCCTAATAACTCCTTCTGCCATTCAAGAGAATTTACAGTGAATAATCGTAAGAGATTTTAGAGTGAGAGAAGTACAATTTAAAGAAAATAAATTTTCTTGAAGGCCAGTTGAATCCCTTTAAGCCTTCATTTAGTTTCTCTCTTAAATACAAGTGTATCTCTCAATTAATTCTCTGTAAAACCTATATGCCCTGTGGTGAGTAGTTTCCCCACCTTCATGTCCTATATATTTTATTTATATCCCTGGGAAGCAAGCTTTCTACGGTGCTTATGGTAGCTTAGAATTGGAGTCCAAAATGGATTAAGAAACCTATAGGGAAATCTGGTCAGACCATTAATGGCCATTGTGCAATATGGGATGGACAGATGGTAGTGTTGTTGCCACTGTAACCTTCTGACCTTGATTAGAAGTCCCATTCCAGTTAATAAGACTAACTGAAATTTTTTATCGAGCATCACCTCTGTGTCTGAACTTTGATGCCTTCTTCCACCAACTCAAAAGGCCAGTATTTATACATATATATCTTTAAAATATCCATTTCTTTAAACTTCGAAAATAAATTTAAGATTTGCTTAAGAAGTAAAGTCTACTCTTTATATCCTAGCAAAAGTCGTATTAAAATGATTCTTAAATGTTTTCCCCAGATACCATCTGCAAACAAGCTACCATCTGCAAACAAGATGAAGTTATGGATGCCTGTAGGGCTACATCTATGCAATTATCTCCATCAAGACAAAATATTAAAAAAAAAAGCGTCAGCATAACACAGGTATGTTGCTATTAACACAGTTATGGATGAAGTTATGATGTTGCTATTAATATTATCAGTTGTGATGTATGATCACTTTTTTCTTGCGTACATAAATTAACATTTTGTTTAAATTATCAGAAAATGCTACCTATGTTCTGGGTAGCTAAAACTGTAAAACTTAGTTCTACTTTTAGGTTAACTACAATTTACAATGTGTGTCGACTTAACAAAGCACTGGAATTTAAGCTGACAAACTAAAAATCTTAAGGCTTTGAGTTTGCCGTCAGATAACAATGTATTACAATAAATATCAAAACACACAAATTATTACAGAAAAACAAAAACAAAACTGCCAACACGAAGTACAAAACTAAATGTACCTATTTCACACCAAAGAAAAAAAGTCAAAAAATGCAGACAAAAAAATATATCTTTAAAAAAATAATGCAAAAATTTTATCTACAAAAATATTCTTTGTCGCTAAATTGCTCTCTCTACAAAAATTTTCATTTTCTACAATTTTCAGAATTAAGGAAAATCTATAGAACATGATGAAAAAGCTTTTTTATTCACTAGATTTTAGCTTCTCAAGTTTAATGAGTTTTATACTTTTTTTTAGTTTAAGAATGTTGAAAGCAGGACAATCTGTTAAAGTCTGACATATACAGGTCTTTGTATTAAAATTTTGAAGTTCAGATTGCCAATTTTGTTTAGACTGCAAGACTCTTTTATCATAATTTATTTACTTCATATGTCATCAGGCATCCGTTTTCGATCACCTCTACCCCTGATGGCTACCAAAGAGTTGAAATTCAAAATCTCGCTGATTGGACACAAAAGAATAGAGTGTCTTCTCAAAGGTTTGTTCCATCAACTACTAATATCACTGACAACTAAGATTTATCAAAAAACAAGTATAACCAGTCAACGTTTGTAAACATTTATTTGTTTTAATATTATCGTATATATATTGTGCAATTTTCCACTATTTTTGAATTTTTGTCCATACAATGACTCCAGACTACATTTTGTACTACACCTGATAGTATAGGTAAGACTTGAATTTAACAGGAAAAAAATTCAAGGAATGTGCATTATGGAAAAACAAGAACCTTGGAGTGATTGCTACATTCAATCTAAAAGGAGACAATAACATTAATAAGAAGCGCATCCTTCATATATTGAGGCAAAAGTAACTATCTCAGCATGTGGAGCTCTCTTGACACCACCTCTTAAGGCTCTTATGATATCCAGCAGGTTAAGAAATCAAAACATTGGCCAGCTAAACCTTCATCTACACCCTGTTTTGATGCTATTGGCTCTGTGGTACGTCCTTTTTACGCTATGATAAAAATCCATTTTCCAGTTTCACTTCCTCTTTTTGTGTTCTATAGATGGACAACAAGCATAATACCAGGTTTTTTGTTAATATTTTCAAGTTCAGAATAGTTTAAATTTCTTAACAAAATATATCTCATGTCTATATTTATCCATATTGGTTCATGCTTGGTTTTTTGAATGAACTATTAGAACATGTTTCTCTTATTTACATCAATATTCTTTGTTGCTCAATTGGTCTCTCTGCAAAATAAAAATAAAAAGAACAGTAATATGTTAAATCCCCTAAAATTTTAAGATCTAAATTTACTCTAAATTCACACGCAAGTATACTAAAGAACTTTCACTTCTGACTTGACTGCTGTAAAATTGTAATTGTTTTCTAACCAGTTGATAAGCCTGAAAAGCGGCATAAAAATAATAGAGGTTGGAGAAATATGAGCAGTGACAGTGAAGTGCGCTCCCCTCTTCTTCTCTCTGTTACACACACCAAACATGTCATTTATGTTGCCTAACCTTTTCCCTAATTTTGTTTGACATGATTTATCAAAGGCAGTTTTCTAGGTTACGTGCATGGACGCAGTACTCTAATTACTACTTGACTGTATTTTCAGGAAGATCTTTCTGGGAAACTACTGGAGATTTTGGAGTCTCCACACATTAGAACTGACATATTGCTAGCTACCCGACAGTGAAATGTGCTTCCCTCTCCTTCTCATTGTAACACACACACAACAAGTATGGCATTTCTGTTACCTAACCTTTTTCCTAATTCTGTTCTACAAAATTTATCAAAGGCAATTATAGGATAATGCAAGCCAACTTTAAGAAAAATAAAAAATGTTTCTCTGTATTTGTTATGATTCTCATGCTTAATATTTACAGAAAGCTAAAAAACTGAAGAGGAAAGCTAATCATGTAATCCCTCTAAAGTTAATTTTTTTAAAAATCACAAAATTAAATTAGTCATTCTTTTAAGTTAAATTGGTCCTGCATGTAATTCCTCAAAAGTATGAAAAGAATAACGAATTATTAACTATACACAGATTATTAAAGTTCGAAGGTGAATGAAACCAAGAAAAATGGAAAAATTGTTATTGATGAAAGATGCAGCTATTGTGTCTATTGGACAGGTTTGAAAACTAATTGATTTGAAAATATTCAATTTTATACATCACTGTTGATAGGTTTCAACTAACTAAATTTTCTTACTTCATTAGCTACACACATGAAAAATCCTGCATTCAAAAAAGGATCGACGCAAAGTAGAAGACATGTCCAAAGATGCAACAAACTATTTTGCACAAATCTTTAACAACAAACTATGTTTTGAAGAGTCTTATTGCTGCCGATCTGCAATGCCATAACAGTATATGTCAACTTTGATGTCTGTGCTTATCAGTTATTGGTGGACACCGAAGGCCAGTCCAAGGATAAAAGAAAGTATCACTTTGCAGGACCTTAAAGGCTAAGAAAAATAACCTTATAAATCACACCTGTGATAAGTTCAAACATCTCCACTAGGCTCGATCATAAAGCTGAAACTATTACGAAGGAGACAGAAAATGTAGAAGTTCTAACCGAGAGTGATAAAGCAGTGATGAAAACAAGGCAGGAAGATGGCAATGCACATTACAAGTTGAGTACTTATGCCAAGACCTCAAACTGCTGTAAGAAGCCTGCCAATCGGATAAAATATGATTTTGCCTGTATGGAACACAAGAGAGAAAAGGGACAAGCGTTTAAGTTGACTTGCATCCTCAGTGATGCGGCTTGGGAAGGAACTGAAGTACAAACAAAGAAAGCAAACAATGGGGTTAATGCTATTATTCCGAGTTTATTATTGGGCCTGTATATAGAATTGGCCAACAACTTTAATGCACAAGAATATATCATCTACAATTTGTTAAGGGAATATTGTTCATCATCGATAATGTAGTATTGAATCTTGTGTGATTGTCAGTACTTTTGTTAAGGGGGAGGGCAGGGTCAACTTTTGATAATAAACTATGCAAAGAAAATAATCTTTATTAAAATGTATCAACATTGAAGGTATATTTATCATTTTACTTTCATTATATCTATACTATTATATAAATTCCAAAACATTGAAAGTTTTGATACTTGTTTTTTGGTACCTGTTTTTTGGTACTTCGTGAATTTACTTATGTACCTTTCATTATAAAGAAAAATATATATTAAAACACCTAAAATAAATTTTAACATAATATAATTAATTGTAATTAGTCGATTGCCTTTTTCATATTTACTTTTAGTTGAAGATTTTACCTTTTATCATATCTTCAAATCATTAATATTACCATTCGAATTAAAATACGTTTCCTTTTTGATTTAAACTAATCTTACAATCATTAATATATATCCGAAAATATCATACAATATTTTTCAATTATTAATAAAATATATTTAAAATATACTTTGTTTATAATAAGGAAACATTAGTATAATCCGTAAACATGTGTATATTAAATTATATTAATTAAAATTAAAAATTATGTAAAAAATAATGATTATATAAATTGGTACTAGTTTTGGTACCTGTTTTTTGGTACTTCGTGAATTTACTTATGGACCCTTCATTATAAAGAAAAATATATATTAAAACACCTAAAATAAATTTTAACATAATATAATTAATGATAATTAATCGATTGACTTTTTCATATTTACTTTTAGTTGAAGATGTTACCTTTTATAAATACGTAAAAACATGAATCATATCATATCTTTCGATCATTAATATTTTCTTTCGAACTAAAACACATTACCTTTTTAATTTAAAATAAATCTTTCAATCATTAATATATAACCAAAAATATCGCACCATAATTTTCAAGTATAATGTAACACCTAAAATAAATAACAATATAATATAATTAATGGTAATTAGTCGATTGCATTTTTCATATTTACTTTCAGTTGAAGATATTACCTTTTATAAACACCTTAAAAGATCAATTGTATCATATTTTTCAATCATTAATATTTCCTTTCTAATTAAAACACGTTACCTTTTTAATTTACAACAAATCTTACAATCATTAATATATACTCGAAAATATCACACCAAAATTTTCAATTATTAATAAAATATATTAAAAATCATATACGTTGTTTATAATAAGGAAACATTATTATAATCTGTAAACATGAGTATACTAAATTATAAAAAATTAAAATTAAAAAAATATATTAAAATAATGATTACATAAAAAACATAATTTTAATTTTAAATAAAATTTATAACATAATACAAGAAACCCGTGCATTGCAATACTAATAATTAATCGATTATCTTTTCAACTAAAACATATCATCTTTCTATTTTTTCTAATTAATTTCCGTTTTTCTAGAAATGTAACGGACAACGTTAATTTCTCATTTTCTAAAAAATACTAGGAACAATTTTAATTAGTAAATGAACATAATTAAATTATAATTAGTATAAACTAATAATTGCCTTTTTCACCTAAAACATGTCACCTTTTTTATTTTCCCGTTATCTTTTCTATTTTCTCTAACTAAAATATCTCATTTTTCAATTATATTAAGGGCATTTCTATTATATGAAATAAAATAGTACTTTCTCCGTCTCTTAAAACATTTCCTGTTTACTAAATCGGGACTATCAAAATACTCTTCCCCTTTCTATTTTAAGCCATTAACAATAATATTCAATACCCACTACTCCACCCACTACTCCTTAAAAACAATATTCAATACTCACTACTTCACCCACTACTCTTTAAAAACAATATTCAATATCCACTACTCCACCCACTACTCCTTAAAAAATAATATTCAATACCCACTATCCACCCACTACTCTTTAAAAACTATATTCAATACCCACTACTCCACCCACTACTCCTTAAAAACAATATTCAATACCCACTACTTCTTAAAAACAATATTCAATACCCACTACTCCATAAAAAAATAATATTCTTTACCAATTGTCTTAAAACCCGTGTTTTTAGTCAAACGGGAAAAGAATAAAGAGACGGAGGGAGTAATATGATAATACTAATAATTAATCGATTAACATTTTCAGTTAAAACATATCATTTTTTTCTATATTTTATAATTAAAATCCCTCTTTTCCTAAAAATATCACGGGCAACAATAATTTCTCTTTTTCTAAAAACATTACAAGCAATTTATTTAGTAAAATAACATAATTAACTTATAATTACTATAAACTAATCAATTACCTTTTTCACCTAAAACATGTTACCTTTTTAATTTTCTCTAACCAAATCCTCTATTTTTCCAATTATATCATGGGAATTCTATCTAATAAAAAAATAATTTTATAATTACTTATAATTAACCGATTATCTTTTTCAACCAAAATCCATCATCTTTTCTAAATTTTTAACTAAAATACCCCATTTTCTAGAATTATCACGAATAACATTTATATAAATTATCATCATATAATCTCATTTAAAAAATTAAGTCTCCAAAAATCATGTTTTAAAAAAATTAATTCAAATAATTAAAAAAATTCATATAATATTAAAAAAATCCGTGCATCGCACGGGTTTTAAGCTAGTATTACTAAACTACTAAACAACCATCACAACATCACTTTTCCCCAAACAAATCAATCAATTTCTAATAGTAATACCTAACAAAGCCTACCAACGTGCCCTAGTATAAGTTGTGATCCTTATTCTCCAAATAAATAAATTTACACAATTTTGGAAATAGAAAAATTAAAGTCTGGAAAATAGGATGTCTAGGGGAACGTCCACACCATGGCTGATCGAGTTATGGCTAATAGTGATGAAGGGAGAAGACAGAATTAGTAGTTTGCCAAATGATATAATTTATAACATTCTCTCGCTTCTGGATATACGATTGGCAGTACAAACATGTGTTCTTTCGAAACGGTGGAAGCTTATGTGGACTAGTCTCCCTTTTCTCAATTTCACAAGATACAAGAACTTGGACGATGGTTGGTTTATTTACAAGGTTTTCACTAACCGAAACAACAATTCTCCTATATTCAAGTTGAACCTCTCTTTTCAATGTTCCCCTGATCCATTCATGAGTACTTGTTTGGAGTACAAGATAAAATATGCGATTGCACATAATGTTCAAGACTTAACTGTAAATATTAAAGGCTATGAATTAAGTCCTGCCTGGTTGAGTTCTACTCACCTGAAAAAACTCGTACTGAAGCTAGAATTTGGTGAATTCTCGGAATCAGATTGTTGGCATTTACCTTCTTTAAAAATTCTACACTTGAAACAGCTTGGTAGTATAACCTACACGTTACCTGAATCGTATTTGATCTGTTTTCGTTCTCTGGAAACCCTTTTTCTTGATGGTTTCAACTTGCCAACATCTCTTAGTTTGCCTGCTTTAACAACTCTGCATCTGTCAAGTTGCAAATTGCCTCCTAAATTTTGGGATTTTCAAGCCTTATTAACTCTCAGAATGGATGACACAGTGTTTTCCGATGATACTAGCGAGTTCCTCATTGCACTTGTCAATCTACGGAAACTTACCATGTTTTTGCGGGAAAAAATGATGACAGATTGTTATATAAATTGTCCCCAATTGGTGAACCTGGACATTAATACCTGCATGAATATAATTTCTAAGCATCCAGGTAAGATCATTGTTTCGTCGCACAAAATCTGCAATTTTAGTTCGGTGGGTTTTTTCGCAATTACATTTGAAGAGTCTGAGTTAGAGACTGTCAATATAAAATTACGGGATAGGAGATACAAGACCATTGCATCATGGAAGAATACGAAAGACTATTTTAACCAAGCTACTCCAATGTTTCCAGAAGTGGGTAGTTCCAAAATTCTTACTCTTGACTCGGAGACCATTGAGGTAACTAATGATTAATATTTTGTAACATATCAGAGTATAGACATGAGTATATTACCATTTATGACTTGATTAAACATACTATGTAACATTTGAATATTGTCCCTGGCGATAATGGTTTAAGTATTTTTCTGGCAAGCTTTAGTGTTCTTAGATATATGAGCCTAGGTTTATGTCTAGGCAGACCTTTAACATCACAGGCTGAGCGCAGGTGAAGCGCAGAATTTTTTTTATTTTTTGATTACCTATTCTTTTTGGAAATCGCTCTTCTTTCTTAAAGAGTGCTCTTGTTTAAAAGTACTCATAAGAACTGTAAACAATGCTGATAATATTAACAAAATGTAGAAGTTAATATGAACAAGATATAACAGTAAACAATATGAACAAAATTTTAAGCTAATTGATGAAGATTGAATATAAAAGGGAATTTTCATGTTTATTGTTAAACAATATATAAAATATTTACTGTAGAAAACTGATTGTCTAACAATGGAAGGGCAGGGCCTGCCTTCTCTCGCACCTAGGCTGCAAAAAAAGCTCTGTACCTTAATCCGCATTACGTACAACTTTTGTCAGTCAGTGTGGTCATTCATGTGGATCTGATTATCAGATACATGCACTTTGATCAAATTTGTCTCACATCACTTGAAAATATTTCTTATCTACCTACCTTTTAGCAAGAAGGTCCCTAAATTTATAGTACTTATGATAACTTTTAACGGACTATATCCCTCCAACCATTTAGCAGCAAGGTCCATTTCCCTGGAGCATCCTTTTTATCACTATGAAACTCTCTGGTAAACAATAGTTGCAGTTTATAAAATTCCTAAGTGCACTTTTGTTTAAGTTCAAATTATACTTATTTTTGCAAAATCAAATACTGCAGAAAGGATTTCCATGGCTGAATCACTAGCTATCTCTGTGAAGTGCATGTTAATATTTTGATTCAAAATTGCAATATACTTCGGTCTAAAATTCATTCTTTTTTGTTTTGTAATTTTTCTAGGTACTTCCCGGGCTTTTTCTTCCGTTTTCCTTCTCCATTCTGAAACTCTGAACACTGGAGTATGTGAAGGTACAAGAATATAAAGGCTACCTCAACGGCTATTTGCTTGGTCGCTCTCAAAAAGCCACCATTCTTGTCACTATTTGCCTCAGGTATTTGAAATATCTTATCAATGTTTCCATGAATCAATGTAACTCATATCCTTTTTTTTTTGTAATCACGTACTGTGTTGCATTACGGGACATCCCACAATCATGCATCAAATCGATTTGATTTCTTAAAGTTTTAGATTGCTTTTAATTTTGAACCTACATCTGTAACAAATGTGTACCCAGAGGCTAAAGCACAATCACAAAATCACTGCTCAACTCGACCAACTTTTGACTGTGCATATTGGAAATGTTTATAGAAATAATTTTAGATCCTGTAGCAAAAAGAATTCTGAGTTTTTGTTTGTTCGAGTTTGATTAGTGTAGTATAGATATTGTATAGTATACTATAGTACTCTATTGATACAGAAAGAAAAGGTCGGGAGTATGCCTCATTTGGCCAGTGTCTGGGAACTATACGTCTGCATACCCATTGAAAAATTCGTATGTGTGTTGTTATTGTTTTCAACTTTGGCACACAAAAATAGAATCTAGTAGAAAACGCTTAAATGAATTCTGCTCCAGCATGAAACAATGTCAAATTGTCAATGGTAAACTGAGACGTCGACATGCACGTACCACGCCTCAAATCCTTAATATTGCACGGAGTGTGTGGTTAAGGAAACTAATTAAGCTTATGTATGCTCTTAACATCTAGCCTCCAAATTATGTTTTCTTACTTGGGTGACTATGCATTTACACAAATATTATCGTATCTGCTCTGTCGCAATATGCATGTCTCTCCAATTACAAAACATATCAGCCCATGTATGTTGAAAAAATATAGATCAAACTATTCACCGAACTCTTTTTCTGAAGACAATCTAGTAATCAAATTTTGACAACCCTGACATTACAGCGGTTTCTCTCAGCTGCATGTAAAAGACATGCATTAGGTGAAGAAAATATAAATTGCATATATTGTGTATATATCTTTAAATAATCTCATTAATTCCATCTATAGGTTTTCAAAAAATAAAAATAAAAAAAAATCGATCTATAAATAACTGAACTAGAGGTTTCGCCTATTTCATCTTCAAGGTCGATCACTCTGAGTTCAGTGTAGAACAGTAAGATTGCAATATAGTTGAAAATGGCTTTGTTATACACTTTATCACAATCCACTCTCCTTCTCATCATCTTGGTATTTTTCTCCTGTACTTCGGTCGTCATTAGTTGCAACACAGAGCCATGTCCACCAACACTACCAGGTAAAACAATCATACCAGGCATACCGCTAAGACCCGAAACACCAACGCTTCAGGGTCCACCATATTTACCCATGACACCACCCTCTTTACCAGAGACACCAACACTTAACTTTCCACCATTTTTACCTGTAACACCAACAGTTAACTCTCCGCCATTTTTACCT
Organism: Kitagawia praeruptora; assembly: GCA_037693485.1. NCBI lineage: Eukaryota > Viridiplantae > Streptophyta > Magnoliopsida > Apiales > Apiaceae > Kitagawia > Kitagawia praeruptora. Next base: position 106,211,023 of record CM075347.1, on the reverse strand, counting down.
ATGGCACCACCCTCTTCACCAGAGACACCAATACTACCATCTCCAATTTTACCTGTAACACCACCCTCTCTACCAGAGACACCAACATTTCCAACTCCGAATTTACCTGTAACACCACCCTCTTTACCAGAGACACCAACACTTCCAGTTCCGAATTTACCTGTAACACCACCCTATTTACCAGAAACACCAACACTTCCAGCTCCGAATTTACATGTAACACCACCCTCTTTACCCGAAACACCAACACTTAACTTTCCGCCACTTTTACCTATAGCACCACCCTCTTCACCAGAGACACCAACACTTCCATCTCCGATTTTACCTGTAACACCACCCTCTTTACCAGAGACACCAACATTTCCATCTCCGATTTTACCTGTAACACCACCCTCTTTACCAGAGACACCAACACTTCCAGCTCCGACTTTACCTATAACACCACCCACTTTACCAGAGACACCAACACTTCCAGCTCCGAATTTACCTGTAACACCACCCTCTTTACCAGAGACACCAACACTTCCAGCTCCGAATTTACCTGTAACACCACCCTCTTTACCTGAAACACCAACACCGAATCAACAAACCCCGCCAGCAACTTCAATTCCACCAATACTACCAGGATCACCAACACCAAAACAAAATAATTACAAGATTGCATGCCCTAAAGATGTTTTGAAATTAGGAATTTGCAGTGACGTGCTTGGAAGATCACTAGGAAATATAGGAGCATGAGGTTAAGGGAGAACATTAAGCAAATGTTCTTCCCATGTTAAACTGCAGCATTTAGACAAAATGCAGTGCAAAGAATGTGTAAAGAGCTAGACAAAATGTAGTGCAGAGAATGTGTAAAGAGCTGCTCCACTTGAGTTATCATGCAGTTACATGTGATCTACATTCTACATGTGATGCCCATGTGTAGTGCACCAGATGTGCCTATGACTGCCCCATACCGTGCACAGCTTACAACCTTGTGCACAGCTCAACAGCTCCTGCACATCTACTATATATATGCACCCTTGCATTACTTGTAGGATCATCTAATCTATCACAATGTAGTCTACTGTGTTGTTCTTGTATTCACTGCAGTGTAGTAGTTTCAATATAAGCTTGTTCATTGTTATTTCTTGTTCTCACTGCAATGTTCTTGTTTTATCTATCTCACCTTCCGCACAATCATAAACTTCTATATGGTATCAGAGAAAGGAGGGATCATCAAGGGCCTCACAGCCCTCCCTTCGATCCTGCTCAGTTTTTCACATTCTGCATATTCCAGGTTTCAGCAAGCCGTTTTACCAGGCTGCAAACCCATTTCAGAAGCCACTTCAGCAAGCCATTTCTGGCTGCTACTCGCTGCAAATTCCAGTTTTAGGAACTAATTTTTCTGCTTCAAATGTCAGTCCTTTCAAATTCGGCAAAGCTCACTGCAGGCAACATTTTTCACGAAACATCAAGCATACTGCAAGGACTGCAGATTATCCAATTATCACCAAAACTGCAGATTTTTCAATTCTTCTGCAGTTTTTCAGTTTTTCCAGAAAATTTTCAGTTTTCCAGTTTGTTTGTTTTTGCATCTTTTAGTCAGTTTTTCTGGGCTAGCATAACCACTTCGTGATGTTAGTGGTTCTGCAGATTGTGACAAGGTTTCCAATTTTCTGAATTTTTTTTTTTTTTTTAGTTTGTAATCAAGCAACATAAATTATCGACCTCATCGAAAGCTATGATTCAAGCGAGGATGTCTTTGGTTAGCTTAGAAGCCGATGCCGGAAACTTAGAAGCCGATGCCGGAAGCCAAAGCCAGAGCCAAAAGAGCCAGAGCCAAGAGCCAAAGAGCACGAGCCAAGAGTTAAAGAGCACGAGCCAAGAGCAATCAAATTTAAATCCGCAAAAGTTAACGCTAGAGAGGGTCGTTTCTTCTTGTTGCCGCTACGTTCGTTTGTTATAGTTTCAAGTTAATGCTTCCGTTTTCTCTACCACATCAACTTGAGGGAGAATATAGGAGCATGAGGTTAAGGGAGAACATTAAGCAAATGTTCTTCCCATGTTAAACTGCAGCATTTAGACAAAATGCAGTGCAAAGAATGTGTAAAGAGCTAGACAAAATGTAGTGCAGAGAATGTGTAAAGAGCTGCTCCACTTGAGTTATCATGCAGTTACATGTGATCTACATTCTACATGTGATGCCCATGTGTAGTGCACCAGATGTGCCTATGACTGCCCCATACCGTGCACAGCTTACAACCTTGTGCACAGCTCAACAGCTCCTGCACATCTACTATATATATGCACCCTTGCATTACTTGTAGGATCATCTAATCTATCACAATGTAGTCTACTGTGTTGTTCTTGTATTCACTGCAGTGTAGTAGTTTCAATATAAGCTTGTTCATTGTTATTTCTTGTTCTCACTGCAATGTTCTTGTTTTATCTATCTCACCTTCCGCACAATCATAAACTTCTATAGGAAACACTGTTGGAAGCCCAGCGAAGATGCCATGCTGCAAAATCATGGATGGCCTCTTAGATTTTGAGGCTGCAGCTTGTCTTTGCACTGCAATTAGAGCTAATGTATTGGGGGCTGTCCTTGACTTTCCTATTGCCATGAACAATGTCTTTAATAACTGCCAAAAGGACCTTCCTTCTGGTTTTCAGTGCGAATAAATCAATCACCATTTTTATGAGTAATTATGTTAGAGATGATTCAATGTTAAGTTCGTATGACAGATCCTATTACGTTAATCGAATATAATTTGCAATTTGTCGTCGACTATTATATGAAAAATGCAAGAGGAACTTTAGATAATAAATTTGGACAACTTCAATGAATAACTGACATTTTTTGGTATTTTTTGTCTGTCCTGTTGGTCTTTTTTCCTACATTTCTTTGTGTATTTGTCACAGGACTAACACAAATTATTAGAAGACAACCACGTTCACAAGCACTAATTCAAGCATGCTAGTATCAATATTCAAAATCTAACATCTTTCCGTACTACAAGAAATCTCGAAATTTGTGACGACATTTAGGGTTAGGGTTAGGGTTAAAAATAAAATGTTGAGTTTTGATAGTTTACTAAAAAATTAAAATAATTTTACATATTAAATCCAAAATCAAACACTTCACTTCTAAAAATTTTTTTAAAATAAATTTTAAATTTGAACCGAATCCGATCCAACCGAATCTTTCTAACCCCCAATCCAAACGAACTCTTAGTAATGAGAAACATTCCATCATCAAAAAACACATTCAATTATACGGGATAGTTTTCAAAAATAAATTATGAACTAGAATAGTTTCACAACGAAAGTGTAATGGAAAGCAATTGTAATGTGTATTGAACAGGTTATTACAAAGTTGTTGGCAATTGTAGTTAATTTGTAATAAAAATTATTACAAAATTGTTGGCAATTGCCAACGAAATTCCATTGGCTTCTACTTAGTTTGCCAACGGAAATATCTGTCAGTAATTTTTGTTGACAATTTTCAGGTTAAAAATAACTAAAAATTGTTGAAAAGTTGTTGCAATTCTATTGTTAAATTGTTGACAGAACATAAATTCCATCGTTATCGTTTTTCCTATAATATTTTTAGTAACAAAACTTTTTGTTGATAAATCTGTTACGATTCACAAATAATTACGAAATCTAGCTTTTGATAACAAAATTTATCATTGTTGAATCTGGACTTTCTTGTAGTGGCAATCGAATGATATTAGATATTTTTGAAACATTGCAATTCTATTGTTATATTGTTGACAGAACATAAATTCCATCGTTATCATTTTTCCTATAATATTTTTAGTAACAAAACTTTTATCGATAAATCTGTTACGATTCATGAATAATTAAGAAATCTAGGTTTTGACAACAAAATTTATCGCTGTTGAATCTGGACTTTCTTGTAGTGCCAATCGAATGATATTAGATATTTTTGAAACATTGAGCAACAAATGGTGAAAAATGGCCAAAAACTTCATATATGTTGTAAAACGTGCTGATTGTCGTTTTGTCAAAATATGAAATAGTGAAGTTAGGCATATGTTACACAGCATTAATTTCTCAGCTTGCTTTTTTTGCTATTGAAAAGGCTCATCAGACAATGGAAATATTACACCGAGCAATTCATCTATTTCTCTGCTCTCTCTCCCTCTCCCTCTTTGTTAAGTAGTAATATTTGTCGGTAGCTCTTTTATTTTAGCTAGTTATTTATAACACGTTATCAGCACGAAATCCTGACGGAATTGAGAAGGTATAATTATATATATATAGAGCTGCACTCCATACAGAACACTTTAAATAAAGAATAATAAAGAACACCCATCTCCACCGTTCAATTATAATTAAGAAAATAGACGCTGAGGATTAAAAGAAGGATTAAAACACAGTAAATAACAAAAATACATAATAGACAGCTACAACCATAACGGACAGTTTACACGCAAATCGAGACGACAACGAGAGTCGCGTGAGCACAGATTCTTCGCTTTTTGAATCGGAAAATAGCTGAAAATTAGTGAGAAATCATAAAGTTGTGAGCTCTGTACCAGTAATTTGAAGATTCTATGTGAGATTCTTGCTTTATCGAGGTAATTTTGCATCAAATCTTATGTTAATGGAAATGAGAGTCTTGTAGAGGGTTTGAATTTGTTAATTTCCGATTCTATAGTAAATGCATGTCAAAATAATGTTATAATTGCTTATTTTAGGTAAAATCAAGTGGTTAATTGAAGATTCGAGTAAGGATTAAACTCGGAAAATGCATTCTCGAGCAGGTATTATAGTTATTATATCGTTTTGTGATTTTACAGCTTAATGCTTGTTTCTATGTGAGATTCTGCGTTTTATTTGAATGTATATGTATATCAGTGACATTTTGTGCGAAATAATGTGTTTGTTTTGGTGTAATTTTTTGTCTGAGATGCTTCCTGAGATTCTGTATTGTTTTTATTATAAGATATATGTTGATTGAGTATTTGTTTTGTTTTATTCTTGATATGTGTAGTAGATGCTACCTTAGATTCTACGAGTACTATATATGACAGTTAATTTATTTGTGTTTGAGTTTCATTTTTATGTTTGTTTTGGTGTAATTTTTTGTCTGAGATGCTTTGTTAGATTCTTTAATTAAAGATATATATATATTTAAGTTTCTGTGTAAATATGTGTGGTGGATGCTATGTCAAATTCTATTTATGAGATTCTATTTGTGTTGGAGATGAGATAATTATATTTGTGTTGGTGTGTGTATTAACCAAGATTCTGGGCTATATTTGATTTACCCTTCATGGACTCTATACATACAAAATGCAAATTAGACATTGATTCTAGTCTAGTTAGATTGCATTCCCAGGCATCCCGCACTTAAGATATGTTGATCATAACTAAGTGTCTTATGCCACTTACATATGGTGGTCATTGACTAGTTTCATGAGACTGAGTTCCTATTGTATCTGTCATTGGCTTCACTTGATTCCTAGTCGTATCATAAACTGTGGATCGGATTCTAATTTTGGTAGATACTATATCACATTCTATGTATGAGATTCTATTTCTATTGGAGATGAGATAATTATATTATACCAATTTTTAGAAAAGTAAAGCCTAAACTAGATGTTGTCTAACTTCAGGTGACAATATTTTTGTGATTTGGTTTGTTTTTCAGGTGACAAATATTCTCTTTTGTGTAAATATGTGTGGTAGATGCTATATCAAATTCTATTGTATCTGTCTTTGCCTTCACTTGATTGATTCCTAGCCATATCATAAATAGTGGATCGGATTCTAATTGTGGTAAATAATAATGTTGTAGTTAATGATTCTATGTTTGTTTAATTGTAGTTATATGTCATAGATGCTATGTGACTATCTGTTTTTTTAGATTCTTCATTTCATTTTGTTTTCTTTTAGGGTTCTTTGATATATTTGAGTTTGATTCCATTTTGAGTTTCCATGTTAATATGTTTGTTATACATCATTGTACATTGCTTATTCTTCTTGTTACGTCTTAGGTAGAAGATCCGGATTATGCCTAAGTGCAAGAAGAATGAAGCATTCATTGAAAGCAAGAACTGGTCAGAAACAACGACTAGTAAGAAAAAATAATGACCAATTGAGCACCATGGACTTTGACAAACATGTCAAGTATGTACCATACACTTTGAAAAACATATTTGATTATTTAATCAGAATTTGTTAAATTAATCATACTGACATTTTTTTTATAGAACTGTATTCAACAGGCTGCCTATTTCTCTCACGTATTCTTGCGTGTGCGTTGATTCATTATTCTTCAAAGGTTTTGTAGAAGGATGCAATCAAAAAGGTGTAGTTTCATGGATGCTGAATTTAGGGTGCTTTGGAAAAAAGATATGTTTTTGTTCATATCTGCCTAACGTAAGTCTACACTTTTACAACAGCTCACTCTTCCATATATTTAAAGTGATACTTTCCAATTTATGTTCTGTGTTGTTCAGGAATCATTGGAGTCTGCTTATACTTTGCAACTTTAACAATGACTTCAATTCAAGCATAGCACGTCCATGCATGTTACTACTAGATTCCCTGCTATCCCGAGAAATGGATCTTGAGCCGGACATTCGGAAGTATATGTTTAATAGTTAGATATAATAAAATCATTTATATATAACAGGTATTCGTAATAGAATCATGACTATTTTTTATGCATTTTTTTTGCAGATTTGTTTATGATATATTCAAGAAAGGGAAACCAGAAACTAGTGATGAATTGATCCGTCGTATTAAATTTAGGATTCCAAAGATTCCGCAGCAAAAGGATGGAACAGAATGTGGTTTTTATGTCCTTTTTTATATATATCGGTTCCTAATGGCGTGCCCAGATCAGTTTGACCTTGATGAACATTATCCGTCATTTGTAAGTTATACTTGTTTTTTTTGTTTGACATGCTTTTTTGAGATTTTTTTTAGTGTAAGATATATGTATCTTATACTCACTGAGATTCTATATTATATTAATTGTAGTTATGTCTGAAATACCCACTGACTTTCCATGTTTGTTTGTATATTGTATAAAATCAAAGTATATCTTGCTAATACTTTGAAAACATGCAGATGAAAGTAGATTGGTTCACTCTAACTGAATTCAATACATTCTATGAAAATCTTATGTATGTTTGGGAAGAAGTGGAGCTCGAAGAAATGGAAATGGGACTTAATTCTGAGCAATCAAGGAAAGGTATAAGTAGTATAGTATAGTATAGTAATAAATTCAAAACAACATGACACACATTTCCTAGTATTAGAAACTTATTAGGATATGTTTTTTTTTCAGATTTCGCTAACAACAAAAATGATGTCGAAGTCATTAATCTTGATAGTGAAACCAAAGCTATGAAAGTTGACAAGAAAGGTAAACCTCCAATACTAAAACAATAATTTTAATGTTATTATGAATATACCGTCATTACAACATTTTTCTTGTGTTTATTGTACTTTAAAACAGAACAACAACTTGCAATTGTTGTTTCACACCAGAGAGCTCCATTCCAGATAGTTCTCCAGATCCAGTTGCTCAACGTAAGATTAAATGTGTCAATTTCTTTAAAATCATGCTTTTCAGTTCTCATATTTAACACGGATTGACATATTTTTTATTTTCCCTGACAAAGCATTATGTTTGGAAAATTCTAGGTGTTGCAGATACAAAAGTTCAACATGAAGTGAAAGTCCAAAAGAAGATTCTAAGAATAAAAGTGAAACAAAAGGGTGAAAGGCGATCACCGCGTTTAGTTACACCAATTTCAAAGAAAAGATAAGTAGAAACTAAACAGGTACAAGTGGAAATACTAAGTTCAAGTCGTTCAGCTAAATTACCTACAAAGAAGAGACGAATAGCGAAAACACCACCTCCTGCTCGTGTGACTAGGTCTGTAACTAGGAAAGAAAACAACAGAGATGAAGAAACTGAAACTGAGAACGAAGCTGAAGTAATTGAGGAAAGAAGAAAAATGTCTACAAAACGAAAGAAAAATCAAAGGGAACAACAAACAAATGAAAGGAAGAAAAGAAAATTTTCATTGAAAAAGGTACACCTGAATCATTACTTTTATCATTAATTTTCTTTTCTTTTTAAATGTTAGACATAAAATGTTAGATTCTATGTTAGATTGTAGATATTTATGTTTAAGATTCTTTGTATGTGTACCAAAGAAGATATATGAATTTGTTTCATAATTTATAAAATGTGCAGGATGGAAAGGAAAAGAAGAAGTCTGAAAAACAGGAAGATGCTATTCAAATCCCAAAGAAGCTGAAGCTTCGAGTACATCCCAGCAACTTTTCAGACGCAATGCAAAGTTTGACTGATGGTCAAAAGAAATGAATTAAAGATGCTGGCTTTGGACATTTGTTATCATTTTCGTTCCGGCACATACCTGTTGAAATGGCTAGAGATGTTGTATGGTTTTATGATCCTTACAACAACTGCCTCAATCTAGCTGATAACAAGATTATCAGGATTACTGAAGATGATGTTCACAACACACTGGGCCTACCAAAAGGAGATAGAAATGTCATTTTAGGTCCAATGGATAGTGAAGTCAAGGACAAATGGAGGGATCAATTCCCAGAAAAAAAGGCTGGTCATAAAGTGACCGAATTGATGATAATGAAGCAAATTGCAAAGACAGGCGAGGTAGATCTCCAATTCAAGCAGAATTTTATGGTACTCATGTACAACCTTTTCGTCCGATGCACCAGAGGTTCATTTGTTAGTCAAGATGTGCTGGGACTAGTTGGTTCACTCGAAGAAGTTTCACAAATGAACTGGTGCAAAATTTTGATTGAGGGATTAAAAGGTGCTTCCGTGGCGTGGCTTCAGGATCCCATATCTCAATATTACACAGGACCACTAATGTTTTTACTGGTAAGATGTTATATACTCTTTACTTTATAACTAATCTCATAATACATATATGTTGTAAGCTGAATTATATTTTGTTTATGCCGTGTTTTTTAGTTTTTCTATCTTGACCGAGTGGAAAATGATACTGTTAAAGTTGATAGAAAAGCACCTGCTTTTCTTGGATGGTCTAATTTTAATGTACTTCAAAGAAATCAGGCCGAAATTGTTGACAAAACTTTTGGAAAAGGGAAAATAGTAAGTATTTATTATCTATATTACACATTTATTTCTGCCCTTATTTGATTGCAAACTTGACAAATTCAAACTTTTATGCAGGAAGGGAAATATGAACTAACTGGAGATTCACAAGAAGATGCTGCGGAATATTTTGCAAGTCAGGAAGATAACATTGAAGTACATGGAGATTCCGAGCCTGAGGTATAAATTTTAAAATTATTATCATTAGAGACGCCATTTGTTTTGATAGGTTATAACACGATATGAGTTTAATTTTTGTTACTGATTATTCAGCATTGCGAGTTTGAAGCTGTTAACATTGAAAAAACAGAGGACATGCCTCAAGAAAATCAATCTGAGGTATAAAATTTTTTCATTAACTGAAATATATATTGCTCAATAATTACTGATCAAAATTATAAAACTGTAATAGGTCATTAAGGATGTTACTTTTCCAAATGTTGTGATTGAAGAAGGACATGAAGAACCAAATGTCACTGGTGAAAATACCAATCAATTTCAAGAGAAGGTGAATTCTGTAGTAGGTTTTTTAAGAATTGTCATTATGTGAAATATATAGATCGGTATTCTCATTATGAGAAGTTAACTGATTCTAATTTTGTTTGCTTCCAAGTGTTATATTAATTTATTTCATCATAACTAATTTATTTTTATTTATTGATGAATCTTAAAATAGTAAATGAGCCATGCGGGCCCAAAGTAAACATATAAAACAAAACAAATGAAGCATCTAATGATAATAGTTCTACCTTAGATGCTACCTTAGATTCTACCATATAAGGTATTAAATTTCATTTAATAGTAAATGAGCCCTGCGGGCCCAAAGTCAATAAGACTGTAAATGGAAATAACACTTGGTAAGGTTTTTGATTCTATGTTAGATTCTATAACATTTGTAGAAATTTTAAGTTTCTGTAGATCTCCATTGTACAAACAGTTAATACGGTATCTTATAAGTACCATCTTAGTAAGTTTGCTATGTGCAACTAGTATAGTTTTGATTCTATTTTAAATTCTATAATCTTTATAACCAGTCATGTTTAAAAATGGATTATTAGTTGACGTATTGATTGAAATTATCTTACTATTATAGGTCATTGAGGATGTCAATGTTGCAAAAATCGGAATTGAAGAAGGAAATAAAGAAACAATTGTCACTGGTGACAATAAGAAGGTGAGTTCTTAATTTGTTTCTGTTTGAGAATAATTTAATATAGACTCTCTATTTATTTTTTCGCAATTATGATTGATTAAATTTTTTGTTTGTGTACAGAATTTTGTGGACAGACAACAATTTCAAACTCCAACCGAAACGATAAAAGGAGTAAACTCATTTGAAACAGATGGAGTTAGGGATGGAATACTGTCAATAGCTAAAGACATAAGCATAGCTTATGCAGATGAAGATGAAGAACTTATCAAAGAACAAGTAAGTTTTTTGTACTCACACGCAACTAAATTAAACCTAGTTTAATTTTTTACTGACTATTGTGTATGACAAAAATAACTAGGATTTCATGTTACAAATCATAAAGGATATTGATGAAATGAAAAGGATGAAAAAGGTATGCCAAGACAGTCTAAAAACAGCAAAGGCATTGTTCCCATCAAATCATGATATTAAAAATCTTGAAGAAGATTTTCGGAAGCTGATAAACCAATCTGATGGAGTTGAAAGGTATTATTTATAAATTGAATTTCAACATAGTTGTATATAGTTTCAAACAAAGAATACATTCGGTTGCTATGCATTGTTAGTTTGTGATAGTTTTATTGTATTCTTTTAAGAAAGTTAAACCTTTAACTATAAAAATACAACCAGGTTGGCAACTAAAACTGGTAGGACATGATACTTTAGGTTTTATGCTCATAGATTATAGGACAAGTTCTATTAGATAGGTTTGATTAGTTATTTTTTAAACTAAAATCACAAGTTTATATGACATAAAGAAGTTTTTAAACAGCTTTGAGGTGGATTGGAATCAATTGACTGAGGAAGATTGGAACACTGTTGATGTTCTAGGCCACCCAAAATCAGACAGACCGTATTTAAAAATGACAAATAAAGCTTTCATTTTAGGAGAATTAACCCTAGAAGGCAGAATCATTGATCTTGAATTTGACAGTATGCCTCCAATGGTGAAATTTGGAGAAAGACCAAGAAGAGAAGTGAAATTGGGTGAGTTGCACAAATCTCCATTCCGTGAACGCACAATTGATATTGAGAAGCCAAACTTAACCAAAGCGGAAGAGGATGTTTGGAAATGGCTAAATTCAAGCAATGTTTACCCAATGTAAGTTAAAGTAATGAAAATTTTCAATTCATAAATTTAACTTTACCAGAAAATGAATCATAATTACATTTTCCTTCTATAACGTGAATGCAGGCAAAAAGTTTTCATATGGGAAAATAAGGTTGTGTGTATGAAGCATGAAATTCAAACATTGCAGCTAGATAGGCAACTAGTCTGCGGTGTTGTAGACACATATACATGCATATTAAATGACGAAGAAAGGTTCAGATCAGTAGAATCTCCCCGCAGATACTTTTGCAACACTTACAATACGGTATTTTAATTATAACTATTAAAATGTGATCAATTATCTGTTTCCTTTATATCTGAATCGATATGCTTTAACCATATTTATGACATGTAAGTGGTGTAATATATGACAACAATTATTGACTAGTAACTGTTAATTATCTATTTTTTCAACAGTATCCAGCATTTACTACAAGAAGTGGATTGAACACTCAAAGTAGTGATAAGGGAAAGAACGCAGATCCTGTAATGAAAGCAAATCAATATAGGATATTCAAAGAAAATTTGGATCATGTGCTTCAAAAACATTTGGTTGATATCAAAAATGTTGATATGGTATTCCTTCTCAAACTATATTTATGTAGTTTTTCGTTTTAATTATGCATATTGAAATTATTTTTAAAAATTGCCAACTGAAATGTAGGTCTTCTTCCCTGTACATTACATACACCATTTCTATGTCATATGCTTCAATCTTAAGTCCCCAGCAATTGAAATTCTGGACAACAATAAACTAGGAGAGCATATTACATCCATTTATGATGGAATCCCAGAAAACCTGGTAAGACAGGAATTCATTTACTTTTTTATAATTAATAATCTCAACATTCTAACTAATAACTGCCATTTTCTTAAATTATAGCAAGAGAATTTCGTGAAATATATGATGGATATCAATGTCAACAAAGCCACAGAATTAGCTAACGTGCCAATTACAAGACTTGAGATGAAGTGGCGCACGGAAAAAAACCAATTTGATTGTGGAGTTTATGCAATTCGGCATATGGAGACCTATAAAGGAAATGGAGTGCGCGGCTGGGAATCCAAGTTATTAACTGAAAATGATAAGGTAATCAAAGAAATGTCAATATTACTTTCTTGACCTATCCCATTTGTCTGCAAGTTCCTTTTGTAACTTCCAATATTACTTTCTTGCTTAAGTTGTTTAGGTTGATAAGATCAATTTTGATTTACATATTTTTGAGAATTTTATATTTGTCACTGCATTGATTTTTTTTATAGAGTTTCAAATGAGTAACAGTGATGCAATAGTGAGAAGGTCCTGCTATTTCAAATGAGTGATGCTATTTCAATTATAACTTTAAGTACTAACATCTTAGATACTTGTGAAGGTTCTGCTAGATAATTATTATAATCATTTTCCATTATCTCAAGATCCATCAGAGACATGCAGTAGATCCTCTTCCCATGAGTTTATTTGCAGTACATAATTATTATAATGATTTGTTTTTGTTTTCTTATGCGTAGATTATATGTTCGTTTCATTGTTATATTAGATGCTTTGTGAATTCTATGGTATGTAAGATATATGTTACTTTTGGAGTTTATTTTTAACATTCGTACAGCAAGCTCAAAAGAGGCAATTAAAAAAGGCGAGGCAACTATATGCATTCAAAATAATTTCTTCTCAGCTTAATAGCCTACGACTTGAGATGCAAGAAGAAATTAATTATACAGGTAAATCGATTAATGGGTTTAGGTCTGTTTACAGTTTATCTTTATGGTTTACACATAATACAGAATCTAATGTAGAATCTAACAGAGATATTGTTTTATCTTTATGGTTTATTCACAAAATGTAGTTTTATTTACAAACTGTTTTTCTTTTCAGTTGCTCAGCATGGATGAAAGAACGAGGGAGGAATTGAGCTATACGCAGTGCATCACTGCAACTTTATTTGAGACGGTGCCAAGTCCTTTATATTTTGTCATTTTGAAACATCAAGAACGCCCCTTTTTGAGGCCATTTAATATTATCGAGGTCCAGATACGTTTCAACGGCAACCTTAGAAGACAACTTTCAATACATAAATGTTGCATAAACTACAAAATCTGGACTACTTTGACAGCATCACCAGAGGCTTTTTTAGATAGATTTAAATACATTGTAATGAATTATCTTCATAATTTAGGTATGATTTCAATTAACAATGTAGTTAAGGCTGTTCAGTATTTCTATGATAGGTATGCAAATCATATTTTGTAAATTGAGCAAACAGAATCTATAATGTTTAAACTTTTTTGAAATGGTTTATTAAAAGATTCTTGCAATGTTTCTTCATGAGTATTTTTTTTTATTTGGTGATGAATCTTAAAATGGTAAATGAGCCCTGCGGGTGAGTGCAGTGGCCATTTCTCATTTTATCCGTTCTATTTTGTGTGTTTAGCTGGTTCGATTGTTATTTTGCTGAGTCGAGTTTTACCATTTACTGAGTTTATCGAATTGTTTCTGTTTTTGCTAGTATGTAATCGTGTTAAGTTTTGATTGCTGCCAAGTTAAGTCAGTGCTTGTTTTTGTTGTGATGATTTTATTGAGTTGTAATCTGGGATCCAAATGTTTATAATGCTGTTGTGTTTTCTTTTAGTTCACTCGGTCTTCACTTTGAATACCTGAGTTTTATGAGTCTTCACTTTGAGTCAATTGCGCGTTTGGGTCCTGTCTCGTTGAGAGTTGCTACTGATTTTGTACAATGGGTCAAGTCTTGTTTTTAGTCTGAGTCGACTGAATTTTGTTTCTCTGAGTCAAGTAATTGAGCAATGTTATTGTAACTCTGAGTTTTGCTGAGTTTAGTTTTGTGTTCATTTCTTTTACATTGGTTGTTCGAGTTGCTGCTAAGTCTTGTTTTGCTGTCTCGCTTAATTCCTAGGATATAATTTAGTTTATTGCTGAGTTTATGGCTGACTCAATTGGGTTCTTCTAACTGTTTTTGATTCTATGTTAGATTCCATAACCTTTATAGCAACTTTAGGTTTATATAAATATCCATTGTACAAACAGTTAGCATGATTTTAGTATGATTCTATATTAGATTCAATTAGAAGTCTTGTTCATTATAAACTACATTAGGTTTTTCTAACATTTCACAAATTAGAAGTCTTGTTCATTTTTTAGAAATAATTGCTCATATGTTAATATTATCAAACTGATTTTTTTTTTGACGAAATTATCAAACTGAATTTAATTTTGAGACAAAAACAAACATTACAATATAGAATCTAGTAATTAACAATTACTGATAAACAAAAAATAATTAAAAACAAAATTGAAACAAACAACTCTTCATTATATTAAATCATCATTCATTCATATAATATTTTTTTGCATTACAAATAATAATAATTCATTACATTAAAATTCATAAGACTTTTCATTACATTAAACTAAGAACTAGAGGCTTCAGTCTTCTGCTTCTTGGATTCTTTATCCTTGAGACCAGCCTTTTCCTTTGCATGTAAAATCCGAGACATAGTTGTTGCAAAAGTAATGATCCGACTGTTACGAATCATCATCTTCTTTTCCCAGTCTTCTTTGTCCATTATAGCCAACCTATAATCCATTAAGAACCAATTGATATTATCATAGTCTCTATAATTGAGGTGTGAAAGAATTGATACCGGGATGTTTTGAACTTGATAGAAAACACCATTGATGCGAACAGTGTAATCTTCATAAAAAAAATCTTCATCTTGGAGTATGGCCATTGGAATATGGGGAGATTGTGTTTGAAATATGGGGAGAATCTATGTGAAGAATGAGAAACAAATAAACAAAGGTGGCCTTTTATAACAGAGGTTTGAAGGTCAAGTGACACATTTTGAAGGGAGAAATCTGTTTGAAGAGACACATGCTGTATATTGGGAATAGAAAACATTGTACATGTGATTAGTCACAACTCAAAAACACACTCTGCAAAAAAACCATATACATTCCCCCGGGTACATTTTATAATAAGATAAAAAATTATTAAGTTGACAATATTTCATGATTAATAAGCCCATGTTAATTTAATTATTAAGGGGTAAAAATCTAAAGACAAATTAAATATCAAAAAAAAAATACACAATTACATTTTGCAAAAAAGTGTACACTAGTACTATTGGATTCTAAAAAAAAGAAATATCGTAGTGAGCAATATTTTTAATTATTAAAACATATATCAAAGTCTATTTCTTTAAATTTTAAAAATGCAACTAAAAATATTTAAAACATATAATTATATAATTATAATAATTGAAAACACATATAATTATAATTATTGTCAATGAAATCACATATAATTGAAACACATATATAATTGAAAATATTTAAGTAATTATATGTTTCTTTGTCCATTATTTGTCTATATGAAACACATGTAAGAATCTATTAAAATAAATAAATGATTATATATCATAGCAAAACATATAATTGAATCTCAATGTTAAAAAGAAGATTTTAAAAAATATTAATTGAAATTCTAGTATTCTTTTAGAAGTTTCTTATGAAAAGATAATTTGTTAGATATTAATAATATAGTATTTTTTTTTTAATTTGGAAATACACTTTGAAAGACTCTTAAAAAGATTCTCAACACTTGACAAAATATTATCTAATTATTCACAAAAGATTCTTTTAAGGTATTTAATAGAAAGATTAACAAAATATCATATATTTTTCTATAAATTTTGTATTTATAGAAATTTCTTTAATATTTTTTTTACTTTATTGATTCTCTTAAGTGTTCAATTAAAAATTTATTGCTTATCTAAAATAATGTAATTGCGCAATTAAATTATTTCTACAAGATTTTCTTAATTGTTTCATTGAAATAATATTAATTATTTTAAAAAACATTTTTGTATCTTTTTCTACGATGAGAAAATATTCTAATATTTTTAACCAAGTTATAAAAGATTTATATGTTTCAAAGTTGTAGTACATGATAAAAAATGTATGGACAAATTTTGTTAAATGGATTTGCTTACTAAGTCCGTGAACCATTTATTTGTCATTTCGAATATTGTTAAAAGCTAAAATGGGAAAGTTGAACCCCTAAGGGAATTTTTTTAACAAATAACAACTCTAATGCAAAAACATTAGAATATTAGATTACCACCATTTAATAATTTTATTTAATTATTAATATGGGAAAGTGAAGACAATAAAATTTAATAATTTTATTCATGATTCTCTACATGATTCTGTTGTATAAAATAAGCAATAGGTTTGGGGGAAAAAAATTCAAAATGAGTGAATAAAAAAACTTTGATTGTGCAAAATCATTTACCAAAAACAAGTGATAAACAAAATGATAGTAGAACAGAATCAAAAACAGAATCTCATATAAAACCACCAAAGAAAACAAGTCTTATACATAATAATCTGAAAAAATCTAACTACAATCTTTAAAGAACAAAAAAAAAATGCTAGAACAATAGAGTTGAAAAATGAAGCATTAAACTACATTTGGAGGAACAGATTCTGGGACATCAACAACCTGAGATACAGAAGAATTTAGAGGAACAGCTTCCACAACATGAAGATTCTGAGCATTCTCTAATGAATTATCCTTAACCTGTTGAGCCTTTTGACGCTTACTCGGACAGTTTCGTGAATCATGGAACCCTTTCACATTACAACCTCTGCAAAGCCTCATAGGCCTGTCTTTGCCATCACAACTTCATTCAGCAGCTCCTATTATTCGCTTCCGACAGCCCTTATTATTACTTGGCAACGGTGGAAGAACATTAACTGAAGTTGAAGGCCTGACACCAAACATTTGTTGTAGTATATCATCTTTTGTTGCACGGGGATTCTTGACCTTCTGCTTGACTCTAATTCTCAAAGATTTCATCTCTTCAAGAAGATAATCCATACCATCATTATTGTTGGAAACGTCGCCCAAACAGCCTTGAAACTCAATCCAAACTTTTTTGGAAGTATCTCTAGTCTTATGTCCCTGGCTATCCTCAATTGTACTACCCAACTTCAAAGTGAAAAATCTATTCACCGCATTCTTCATCCACCGATTGCACAAAAACTGCCGTGGAATCTCTTCAATTCCCCACAAACCTAGACAGAAAAAACAATGCCGGCACAAGTACCCAACTCTCGTGAAAAGGTGACATGAACAGGATACACCATTTGATGAAAAACACAAATCAACTTCAAACAAAGTATCGTTCAAACTCTTATCCTGGACAACAAATTTATTAATACCATCCACTACAGTTGGTTGTCCAGCCAATTTAATATGATAGCAACTGGATTTAATCTCTTTCTGAACCTTGTAAAATATGGATCTAGTGTAGAGTCGAGATGCATCTTTCTCGATTTCCTTTTCTGTTACTGGACGTGGAACAGAACTATCTCCATCATCAAGTTTTTTACATTCGTAAACTTGTTTTTCGATTGCACTCTCATAGCACATGTAAAATTCTGAAAGGGTGTCGCTGATAGAGTATATTTTTATATATATTTTAGATGATTTTATTCTCATATTTATTGTGTTTTGCATTGATTTGGATTTTTATTTAATATATTTGATTGTTTTATTGTAGGAAATAAAGAATTTATAACTTGGAAGGATTTGGAGCAAAAAGAGCTATTTTGGAGATAAAATAGGAGAAAATTCGTATTATTGGGCTACACGGGCTGCCTGCACTGTTTTGGCCATATCTTGAGTTCCAGAAGTCAGAATTTGACGATCTTACTGTCCACGCGAAGCTTGTGGAATTATCTTTAATTCAGAGGTGGTCCAGTAAGCAAAATCCAACTGGAAGAGCCCAGAAACAGAGGAGAAAAAGAAGTGACGAATTTTACAAGAAAATCCTATTCAATTATGGATATCTTTTTGTAAATTGATTAGGATATTAAAAATACTTTTATTAGGAGATAGCTATCAGATTTTATTAAGGGATTTTATTATAAAAGGAAGAGAAAACGTGAGGGAGAGAGATAGACATATACAGACGTTTTTTACATAAATTAGGTTTTTGGTTTTTCTCTCTTCATCTCTTCCTTTGTAAGCACTTGGTTTAATTTGGATCTTCATTGTTCTTCGTTATTCAAAGGTTTAAGGTATTTCTTATCTCCTTTTTATTAATTACATGTTTATTATGGCTTCTTTTATTATTATTATTATTAGTTTTTATTCTACCATGAGTGAGTAGTTTAATTCTACGGTATTAAGGGGAGCCATGTTTGCACCATGATTTGGGCTTAATTTGATTAGTAGATTGATGGGTAAAGAGTAATTCTGATTGATATGTTCTAATTCTTAATTTGTGTAATTGCGCAATATCACGGATTAATCGATTGCAATAGGAGTAATAGATCGAGAGATTTTACTACTAGAGGCTTACATACAATTAGCAGAATTGAAGGTGAGTGTGAGAACATCATTAGATATTCTGAGAGTGTTAATGCTTGAGAAAGATTAACCGTTAATGCTTGAGAAAGATTAACCATTGCTTTAATTACTTAATCCCATTGAAAAGCTATACTTTTGTGATTTGTTTGGTGTAAACATGGTGAACCTGAATTGCCCTAGATCCCTTAATTAATTGATTTAAAACCTTTGTTAAATTTGTTTTAGTAGTTAATAAAATTCTCAAACAATCGTTGTGACTAGAAACAATTGATAGCAATTGAATTGAAACTGAAACTGTCTCCTTGAGGATTCGACCCGTATTTGCTAGTATCTACTACAATTGATACCGTGCGCTTGCGGTTAGACATAATTTAACATATCAAGTTTTTGGCGCCGCTGCCGGGGAGACGCCTAGTTTCTCTAATTTTAGTTTGATTGTTTTAAATTGTTTCTCTTGTCTCTTTGGAACTCTTGTTCCAACTGAGACAGATCTTACTGCTTTTCCTTGTTTAGTTGTTGATGCCCAAGACCAGGTCTCAAACGAAAGTAGATCAAGCAAAAGAGGATACAACTCCTCTTAGTCCAGATTCTGGAATTACTTTTCAACAATATATAGATCAACAAAGGAAAGAGAAGCAGCAAAGGATATCTGAACCAAAGATTGAGATGGCGGACCTTCCTCCCAAATCTTTGAAGAATTACTCACAGCCCTCTCCGAGTGGGGTACCTACTGGCCTTGCTATGCCAGCGATTCGCGGACCTTCCTCCCAAATCTTTGAAGAATTACTCACAGCCCTCTCCGAGTGGGGTACCTACTGGCCTTGCTATGCCAGCGATTCAAGCAGCAAATTTCGAGATCAAGCCTGCTTTGCTCACTATGATCCAACAGAATCAATTTGCTGGGCTTGCCTCTGAAGACCCTACACTTCATCTGCAACGCTTTCAACAGCTCTGTTCTACAATTAAACATCAGGGAGTCACTCCAGACGAGTTGAAAGTCATGTTGTTCGGTTTCTCTCTTCGTGATAAAGCTCAAAAGTGGTTGAACGATATTGAATTGACCAAGTGGGATGAGATTGCTCAAGCCTTCTTAACTGAGTTCTTCCCTCCTAACAGAACCGACGATTTGATTGACAAGATGATGGGTTTTAAGCAAGATTATGGTGGATCTCTACGGGATGCTTGGGACAGATTCAAGGATTATCAACGTGCATGCCCTCATCATGGTCTTGAGAAGTGGTTTCTTCTTAAACGTTTCTACAATGGTCTTGATCCTGAGACAAAAGGTATGGTTGATAACGCTGCAGGTGGTGTATTTCTGGATAAAGGAGTTGATGATGCACATGCTTTTCTTTCAAATTTGGCTGCCAATCACTTCAGTAATCCGAGAGCAACCAAGAAAGGGGGTAAACTTGAAGTGGATGCTTATTCTTTATTATCATCTCAACTCGCTGCATTGACTCAGGAGATCCACTCTTTGAAGACATCTCAGCCCTCTACTCAACCTATGAGCATCAATGCATTGTCATCCATGGCTCCTATGAATAATCCTGTTTGTGATGTCTGTGGCATCCAAGGCCACTATGGTAATGATTGCCAATACAATGCTCAAAATTCACAAAATTTTCAGATGGAGCAAGCAAATGTTTTCCAACAGAGGCAGCAGTACAATCCATACTCCAACACTTACAATCCTGGTTGGAAAGATCATCCGAACTTCTCATATAGGAACAATAATACCCAGAATTCAAATGTTCCTAATCAGCAGCAATATCAGCAGTCGTACCAGCCTCCTCCACAGCAGCAGTATAGGCCTCCGCAAGGACCTATGAATCCCCCTGGATTCCAAAGGCCTCAACAGAATTATGCTCCTCAAGCAAATCAAGCTGCACAGGCTGATAATCAAGGTGATATGATGAAGATATTGTTACAAATGCAAACAAAGATGAACCAGATGGAGATACATAATAAGATGCTGGAAACTCAGATTGCTCAAATGGCTAGTTCTTCATCTACAAGGCAACATGGCTCTCTACCAGCACAAGCAACTCAGCCAAAGGAAAATGTGAATGCCATTGCTCTAAGGAGTGGTCGTACATATGATGCTCCTCCAATGCCTACTGACGATGTTCCTGCTGAGAAAGAAAAAGAGGATTCTAAGAAAGACAAGGTAGAGAAAGTTGTTGAAGATACAAACGAAAATGAAACTGAGGAAAGCAAGAAAAATGACAAAGAGAAGACTGCTGTTACTCCTCCACCATTTGTGCCAAAGCTCCCATTCCCTAGCAGGATGAACAGAACTAAGGTGGACCAGCAGTTTGGTAAGTTCATGACACTTGTCAAGAATCTTGAGGTAACAGTTCCTTTCACTGATTTAATTTCTCAAGTTCCATCATATGCAAAGTTTCTTAAGGATATTCTCACTAAGAAAAGGTCTTTTGGTGAAGTAGAGACAGTAGCTTTTACTGAAGAGTGTAGTGTTGTTTTACAGAATAAGTCTCCACCTAAGCTTAAAGATCCTGGTAGTTTTTCGATCCCATGTCATTTAGGTGCATTGTTCATTGATAAAGCTTTATGTGATTTAGGCGCTAGTGTCTCAGTCATGCCTCTCTCTGTTTTTCAAAAACTAAATATGGGAGAATTAAAATGTACACAGATGACTTTACAAATGGCAGACCGTTTGATAAAATATCCCCTTGGAATTTTAGAGGATGTGCCTGTTAGGGTTGGAAAATTCTATATTCCTGTAGACTTTGTAGTTCTAGATATGGAAGAGGATAGTCAGATACCTATTATTTTAGGTAGACCATTTCTTTGTACTGCAGGTGCTATTATTGATGTTAAAAGTGGGACTCTCACATTGAGTGTTGGTGATGATAAAATTGCTTTTACTCTAACCTCTGCTCTTAAATCCCCTTTGCTTGAGAATACTTGTTGCAGTATTGATGTTGTAGATGAAATTGTCCAAGATTATACTCCTTAGATTCTATTGAATGATACATTGGAAGCAGTGCTCATGCTTGAAGCTTCAGAAGGAGAAGGACATGCTGAAGTCGATTCATTGATTCTTGAGTTGAATGATCACAATATTGATTCCATTGATAGTTCTTTAGTTCGAGATCTCTCGAGTATTCAGCTTGGGAAACTTCCACCACATTTGAGGTATGTCCTTTTCAATAATGAGCTAGTGATTTTTGAAGAGGGGCATGATAACGTGTTGCGAAGGTGGAAAACCAATGATAAGGAAGAAGAAAGTTTTGTTCAGCCGGTTGAGTCGAAGAAGCACTCTAGGGGTGTGAAGAAGAAAAAGAAGAAGATTTGGCCGTTGGGTAGTAAAATCAAGTTGAAGTCTGATGGAAGAGCTTTGTGGAAAGCAAACAATCAAGATGTCAACGTTCGTAGGAATGGTCTTTCTATTGAGGATGGTTCAGTAATTCTTTTGAAACCGCCTTGAGTTGAGGAAGTAACGTCAAGCTATTGACGTTAAAGAAGCGCTTCGTGGGAGGCAACCCATGTATTAGTATAGGAAAAAAAAAAAAAAACGAGTGCAGCAGAAGCATCCAGCGCATCAGGCTCCAGAACAGCGCATCAAGCGCCCTATCACGCAGAAAGAGCCTGCGCATCAGGCGCCAAGGCCGCGCAGGAAGCCCCAGTCACGCAGGTTCAACCTGCGTGTCACCCTTGTTTCCACTTATTCCGCCCTGTAACGCGTACTGTACATGCGTTACACCCCTCTGCCCAGATTTTTTTCCCGAAAATTATGTTTTTTCTCACAAAATCAACCCCAAATTCAATCCTAATCCAAATTCTTTCAATCCCTAATTCCTATATCTATCCTACATCAAATCCTAACCTCTCCAAATCTCTCCTACACAATTACAATTTTTATTCAACCTATCCATCATCTTATATATATACACACCTATCCATACAAATCCAATTCCTCTTCTACTTCTTTAAATCTCTAAAAATTCAATTCTAAAGAGGAATTAATTGCAAGTTCACCTCTTCAATTCGTAGTGGGTTTATTTCTTCTCTCAAATTTTATTTTGATTACGAATTTGTGTTCTTGTAAATTGGGATTTATATTATTCTTGATATATTGGGGTATTTTTGGTGTGATATTGCTTGGTAATTTTTTGTGGAGCTTCTTGTGAGTTGGGTATTTATTCTTTTGGCTCGTAAGCATGGGAGAGATAGTGCTAATGTTGGGAAATTTTTGTTTTCGACGGTGGAGGTTAAATTTAATCGGTTGATGCGAGGCTAATTGCTAAGGAAAGGGGATTTTTGCGAGGAAAAAATTGTTGGTTTTCACACCTGACATCTTGATTCCAGGGGAGTTTTCTTTCTTTTCTTTTTAGTGTATTTTATTTTGTTTTTAGTTGTAGTTTTGTATCTTGTTCATTAGTTCATTGGGGACAATGAACCGCTTAAGTGTGGGGAGGTGTTCTCAACGTAGTGTATTACTTGTTTAAAAAAAAAAAAAAATTAAAAATACCAAAAATAATTCTAGCCATGCAATTTGATTAGTTGTTGTATTTTGCTTGATACACCCATGCATGCGTAGAAATCTTGTGTTCTTGACGCTTTTGATTGAGAAGTGATATGCTTTGTTCTTGTGCACACACTTACACTAGCAAGTTGAAGCTGGTAGACTTAATTGGATGTTGTAAGTGATTAGAATGACATGAATATGTGCAAGATGACTTGGTTTTCATGCTTTGAGTACAAGTAGGTGCGTTAGAGAGTCTTGTTACTTGGGATTGATTATGTTTTGTCACACCAAGTGAGTTTTGAGCCTATATGCATTTCTTTTGCATGATTTTTCGTTTGCTTGAGTGTCCACATGTTGTTTACATTGCTAGCACTTACTTGAGATCTTTCTTGAAATGCATGACATTACTTGATGATGAGATGATAAAGGCACTTAGGTTTAACCTCGTATTTCCCATATTTCCACACCTTTTATACATGATCAATTAGTTAACCCTTTGAGCCTAATCCTATTCTTTCGGTGACACACTACATTACTTGCCATTATCCTTTTTATTCTATTGGCCTTACATTAAATTTGAACCTAAATTGTCAAAGGCTAGTATCGTGCTTAAGGGAGTAATAAGGTGTTCATAAAAGGGGGGTTATTGATGATCATACTTTTGGGGAATATTAATTTTGGGTTGATGCTTGCTAGTCGAAATTCATAAAAATATCTATGGATCATTGTGCTTATTCTTTAGCTCTCTAAAAAAAAATAGAAAAAAAAAGAAAAAAAAGAAAAAAAAAAGAGAAAAAATAAATAAATTTGAGAGCATTCTTATGTTTGTATGATCCTTCTTCATTCGACTAGTCAAGTTATTATGTAAGGGTTATTGAAAAATCCAAGTGTGGGGAAGTATTTGTTTTAATAGAAAGGGAATTGAATAATGATTATTGTTGGGTACTAGCTTTTGACATTTAACCTGTTTTAGCTTTACTTGACATACCTGGTCCCTAGCCCACGCTACAACCCGAATAAAGACCTTTTGATTGTCATCAGTGATGTATGTTGTGTTGAGAGTGAGATTGATTGCGAGTGTCAAGTTGTGTTTATGATTTTGTTGGAATTGAGTGATACACTTAACCTTGTTCTTAAGTGAATATTCGTTTTTGAGTGAAAGGTGAGTTATTACTTGTTTTGGCATAGGAGATCCCGGGTTTAGACTCAAAGATGTATTTCTTGTGGGCTTAGCATGATTACCAACGATTTTTACACTTGACATGAATTTTTATGACCTTCTGCATGTTGGTTGAGTAGACTACGTGAATACTTGCACTTTCGATACCAAGACATCGTATGTTTGCTTTGATTCTTAAGTTGATGTGGCATGAGAGGACTTGTGTGTGTGGTGTTGTGTTAGCATTGATCTTTTGCATGGTTAGATGAATTTTGTGGGTACATTCACTATAAACCCTCACGAGACAACACTCGTCCTACTAGGGTTGCCTAGGGGTTTAACGGCTTGTTGCATATGCTCAATGCAATCGTGTCATCTACGAAAGTGATGTTTGTTAGGACTTAGTTTTTATTTCACTTATTTGCCCGAGGACGTGCAAATGCTTAGTGTGGGGATGTTTGATAGAGTATATTTTTATATATATTTTAGATGATTTTATTCTCATATTTATTGTGTTTTGCATTGATTTGGATTTTTATTTAATATATTTGATTGTTTTATTGTAGGAAATAAAGAATTCATAACTTGGGAGAATTTGGAGCAAAAAGACCTATTTTGGAGATAAAATAGGAGAAAATTCGTATTATTGGGCTACACGGGCTGCCTGCACTGTTTTGGCCATATCTTGAGTTCCAGAAGTCAGAATTTGACGATCTTACTGTCCACGCGAAGCTTGTGGAATTATCTTTAATTCAGAGGTGGTCCAGTAAGCAAAATCCAACTGGAAGAGCCCAGAAACTGAGGAGAAAAAGAAGTGACGAATTTTACAAGAAAATCCTATTCAATTATGGATATCTTTTTGTAAATTGATTAGGATATTAAAAATACTTTTATTAGGAGATAGATATCAGATTTTATTAAGGGATTTTATTATAAAAGGAAGAGAAAACGTGAGGGAGAGAGATAGACATATACAGACGTTTTTTACATAAATTAGGTTTTTGGTTTTTCTCTCTTCATCTCTTCCTTTGTAAGCACTTGGTTTAATTTGGATCTTCATTGTTCTTCGTTATTCAAAGGTTTAAGGTATTTCTTATCTCCTTTTTATTAATTACATGTTTATTATGGCTTCTTTTATTATTATTATTATTAGTTTTTATTCTACCATGAGTGAGTAGTTTAATTCTAGGGTATTAAGGGGAGCCATGTTTGCACCATGATTTGGGCTTAATTTGATTAGTAGATTGATGGGTAAAGAGTAATTCTGATTGATATGTTCTAATTCTTAATTTGTGTAATTGCGCAATATCACGGATTAATCGATTGCAATAGGAGTAATAGATCGAGAGATTTTACTACTAGAGGCTTACATACAATTAGCAGAATTGAAGGTGAGTGTGAGAACATCATTAGATATTCTGAGAGTGTTAATGCTTGAGAAAGATTAACCGTTAATGCTTGAGAAAGATTAACCATTGCTTTAATTACTTAATCCCATTGAAAAGCTATACTTTTGTGATTTGTTTGGTGTAAACATGGTGAACCTGAATTGCCCTAGATCCCTTAATTAATTGATTTAAAACCTTTGTTAAATTTGTTTTAGTAGTTAATAAGTAGTTCTCAATAACCCTCCCATAGGTTTGTCCCTGAAAAAGGCAGGTATCCACGATTTTCTCATTTCATAAAGCTCATTCAGCCAAGTGTGCCCAGTCAATTTAAACTCATTCAGTACACTATTCCATCCTTCTTCAAATTCAACAACCGACAAATGAGGTGACCAGACAAAACGGTTTAACTTCTTAATGAACTCAGATTCTGCACAGAAAACAGCACCAATCTACATGGACAAAAGAAAAAAAATTGGTATATTGGGAGAATATACTAAAACTGAACGCAAAATGAATCACTATACACTAAAAATAAAAACAATCAAATTACATGATTAATACCTTGGCAGGAAACTTTTGCATTATGTGCCACATACAATAACGATGAATCACAGAAACTGGAAAAGTGACAGAAATCGCAACTTTCATTGCAGCACATTGATCTGTGATTATGCACTTTGGAGGGCGCTTAAAAACTTTTAAAAACATTTCACATGCCCATGTGAAATTTGTTATGTCTTCATGATTAAGCAAACAAGCAGCAAAAGTGATGCTTTTCCAATGATTATCCACTCCGATAAATGGTACGAAAACCATACTGTACCTACAACATACAATAAACATTTAAATCAAATTATATCTTTCATGAAAATAGGTTACCAAATAATGAAACAACAGTCATATAGACAAGTCCAAAACAACTCATATACACAATCCGCAAGCATCACAACCACCACATAAGAGCAGCAAATCCACTTGGACGACTTTCAGAAAAAAAAAACTTAAGACCAAGAAAACACGGTCTCTCAATCCACATGGAAGTTCCAGATATTTAAGCAAATTGATGACAATAAGAAACTTGGATCACCAAGTCATAATACCAACAAAACAACCTCCTGTACAGGCTATAGAACGATGCACAGATGAAACAACCAAAAACAAAAAACTACAGCATATAATCCACCTCACGCACCAAATAAAAAACCCCAGAAAAACTACATAACAAATCAAACACTTATTACACATGGAATCATCATTTAAAAAACTAGTAATTATTTTGGTTATATATTCTCTCAAATTAATATAATACACATGTAGTATACACACGTTAAACAAAAAAGAATCACATTTTTATACACATGTCAAATTAAAAAGAATCATATTTTACCAACTCTAAACCTACTTACCTTACTGCTACTTAAACTTCTATTCATTAAGACTCGTGTATAAAAGTGACAATTCCAAATATAAGTTAAGACATCCTCAAACTACTACAACTGAAATGCCAGTTTTGTCTTGCAATAACAGTATTAAGCAATATGAGAAAACTATGCTTCAAGAAAGGTAATAAACATCATCTCTTATTGAGCTAAATCTTTATCATAAGTAAATAAAAGTTTTAAAAACACTTACTTATTTGTACGATATGTTGCATCAAAAGAAACAACATCACCAAAAACTTCATAGCTTTGACGTCCTTGCACATCGGCCCAAAAAATTCTAGTCAAATGCCCGTTTGAGTCGGTCTCATATTCATAAAAAAAAACCCCATCAGATGTATCCTTTTTCGTTTTAAATTTCTCAATTAAGAGATCAGCATCTCTCTTCCCGATAAACAACTTCACATCCCTCATCCAGTTTTGAAAATCCTTTGCAGTTGCACCGACATCAGAATATGAACCACTTAAAGATTTGTAAAAAGCGTGCGCCCTATATGAACCGATATTCGATTTTGTAGCATCAACCACAAATGTACGATGAATAGCAGTCATACACCGATTAGCCCTTAGGAATTGTTTGCCAAAATCAGAAGTCATGGGATGATTATGGGCTTCAAGGAAACGATCAATGACATAATGTTCCTTCCCATCAAACTTTATAACAACTTTAGCAGTACAATCACACTTTTTTGTTACTGTATTCCTCCTTCTTATAGACGTACTGGAGGCACTACCCAGATGAGACGATCCACTGCTATTATCTGAACTAACAAACATAGAAGTATCATGAGTTCCTGATTTTGAACAAACTAAATACTTGTGTACAAGAACATTATTCCGAACCCGTTGTGTGTCTCGACGAACATCAAAACCGACCATTCCTGCATACTCAGTGTAAAATTGGCAAGCAGATTCAAGATCTGGAAAACGTTGTCCAGCATATGGTTTTAATTTGTTATCAGGAACTTTTGGTATCCATAACTGAGCACTGCTACTGAATGAATCATCAAAGCCCTCTATAAATTCCTCAACTTCATTATTTGCAGTAGAATCGCAACCAGTGTCAACAATGACATTATTTCCAGAACCTGCACAAGGCATAATTGATGCAAATTAGAATCATTAAATTAGAAGCAAACATAGAATCAAAATGTCAAAACTTTAATAAATGATTAAAAAGACATGGTGCAATTAAACAAAACTGTTCAAACAGAGAAATGGAATCAATTGTATAAACAAACTATATAAAAATCAGAAATTACACAGGGGAAAACAAAACAAAAGAGAACTCAGCTGCTAGTAAAGAGAGTATAGAATCTAACACAGAATCAAAAGAACAAAACCATTTAATAAGTGATTAAACAGAGATACCATTACATAAAATACAGAATCTAATGTAGAATCTAAGCCCAATTAACAGAAACACATGAAAATAGATGCTGATAGTACAGAGAGTAATGAATCTATCGTAGAATCATAGTAAAATATTTACTTAACCCGTATAAAAAAACTAAACCGTACGGATCACAACTTCAACTGTAGATATTATAGAATCTAAAGTAGAATCAACATATGAACAATTAAAAAGTCTTCACAGAAACAAAGGAACATGATTTGATGATATTGAATATAAAAATTTGACACATTGAAGACAAAATTTACAGTAACAACAAAAAAACTACGAACCTGATACTAATTCAACGGAATCAACAGTATTCAATCCGCAAGTAGAATCCATCAACACACTTTAAAGTTGATGCTAACGACAGAGATCACTGCTATGAAAGATATACAGAGACAGAGAGAAAGAGTCAGAGAGAGATTCCTCCGAACGAGAGAGAGAGAGATTAGTGCGAACGAGAGAGAGAGAGAGCGAGATGAATTTTCGCGCGAAAAGACAGAGAAGGAATACAGTTAGGATTAGATTTTAAATTAAGCCGTTAGATTAGATAAAGAATTAATGGACCAGATCTTTTCTAAGTGTTTGTTATTGTTCTTTATTTAAGAGTGTTCTGTATGGAGCAAAGGCCTATATATATATATATATATATATATATATAGTCCTACTCAGCTACAAACCAAAATTAAATACAAACTAAAAACAAGCAGCCTAGCCAAACCTGAAATCAGTAAAATACACCCCCAAAATCAGTAAAATAAACCCCACCTGACCTGAAATCAGTAAAATACGCATCTAAAAATCACTATTTTTACAACCCCACCCCACCTCACCTGATATCAGTAAAAATACACTCCCAAAATCAGTAAAATACATCTCACCTGACCTGAAATCAGTAAAATACACATCTAAAAATCACTATTTTTATAGCCCCCACCCCATCCCCGTCGCCGTGCCACAACCTCTGGTCATCTTCTCCGCCGCGTCACCACCTCTAGTCATCTTCTCCGGCATCCATCATTCTCTCCCACCGACGAACTAGCATCGCCACCACTTCGTCGGAATCTGATAAAGTTTATGCTCAATCATCATCGATTGGAGAATATGACTAATTGTTGAGCACAGATCTCATCTCCTGCTCGATCTCGTCGATTGCCTGCGGCGCCAAAAGAAAGAAGACAACAGATCAAAGACGCCAATGATGGAACAAATCGGAGTTGGTGGTGGCTGGCGACGGATGAACAGATCGGAATGAACAGATCTGGTGTGGAGATGGGGGTGGCATGATGATATCATATTAAAGGTGGGTGATGTAAAAATAGTGATTTTTAGATGTGTATTTTACTAATGATGATATCATTATTATACATTTATTATTAATGATTATTAATGATATATCATTAATGATATCATTAATGATGTGTATTATTAATGATGATATCATTGATAATATTGATATATACATTTATTATTGCGTATTTGTTAACGCACCCGATTAACTAGGATTTATGTAATATTTATATTGATGATTTAAGTTTAATAATTTATGTGTTAAATTCAGATTCAGTATGACAAACCTTACAAGCTTATCGTTCGTTGCATTGGACATTTCTGGAGATAATTATTTGTCATGCGTACAAGATGTAAAACTGCATCTTGGTTCAAATAAATTAAGCGATACGATAAAGGCAGGAAATACAGCCACGGCTGAAGAAAACTTTACCTCTATTATTTTTCTCCGACACCACATGCATGATGATTTAAAATCTGAATACCTAGAAGTCGAGGATCCTTATATTTTATGGGAAAATCTAAAAGATAGGTTTGACCACCAGAAACTAGTTTATCTGCCTGCAGCTGAAAATGATTGGGCTAATCTAAGACTTTAGGATTTTAAGAGTGTTCGGGAATATAGTTCTGCTTTATTCAAGATAAGTTCTAGGCTCATTATGTGCGGTGAGAAAGTTACTGAGAAAAGAAAAATCGATAAAACATTATCAACTTTTCACCCCAATAATATCAACTTAGCTGAGATGTATAGGGAGCGCAAATTCACCAAGTTCGGGGATCTTCTATCAACTCTCCTTGTTGCTGAACAGAATCATGAATTGGTGATTAAGAATCATCAATCTCGTCTAACGGGATCTGCCCCTTTACCTGAAGTAAATAACATGTCATTCCAGCAGAATGTACGTGGAAAAGGGCATAGAGGTGGACGAGGCCAAGGTCGATACCGTGGACGAGGTCACGGGCACTTTCGTCCATATAACAACTCTGGTAACCGAAAGTGGCAATCTGAACAGAGCAAAATAGAGGCACCACAGGGAGGAAAAATGGATAATACATGCCATAAGTGTGGAATTGAAGGACATTGGGCACGTAATTGTCATATCCCAAAACATCTTGTTGATCTATACGTGTCATCTCAGAACTCAAAAGGGAAAATGGTAGAAACCAATTTCGCCAATAACCTAGATGATTCCCCGATAGTTACAACTGGAGGAATAAGCATTAATGGTCCGAATGAACCTAACGAAAGTCCCATAGGGAGGCTGAAGATTAGTTTCATAAAACTACTATAATATTGTGTATTATCTTGTTTAAACTATGTAGTGTGTTATGTTTTTCTATTGAATAAAAGTGTGATTCTTAATTATGCATGGAATGATTTCTGAGGATATATGCATTGCTGATTGTGGCACAACTCATACGATTTTACAGAGCCGGAATTATTTTAGCCTTCGAACCGAAACCGAAGCACAAGTTGGGACCATAATTGGTGTTTCTAATATAATTGAGGGTTTTGGAAAAGATAGTTTTATCTTACCTAATGGCCCACACTTACGTATTCCAAATGCATTATTTTCTAGTAAGTCCACTAGAAATATTCTTAGTTAAAAGGATTATCCATATGCAAAATATCGCAAACCAAATGCCTGACGCATTTAACAATTCAAAAAAATTACAAAATCTCATACCTGCAGTAAACACTCCAGCTAGAATAAATGTACCAATTCAAAAATCAAATACAAAAGAATTGGTTACGAAATCAAATCCGCGCTTGAAGCGTGGTAGACCGGTCGGTGAAAAAGATGTTGCACCTCGAAAACGAGAAACAAAGAAAAATGCCCCTGAAGTGGCACATGCTCTAGAAGTGGCAAATACCCCTAAAGTGGTATTATCTCCTGAAGAGATTCTAGTCCCTAAAGATGAGAGATTAAGTAATCATGAAATTTCAATAAATTACGCGCATGATATGAAATTATGGGATCGAAGTAAAGCCATAATTGATGATGTATTTGTGTATTCTGCGGCATTGAATGTCGATATAAATTATGATCTTGAACCACAAAGTGTGGATGAATGCCGTCGAAGAAAAGATTGCCTAAAATGGAAAGACGCAATTCAAATAGAATTAAATTCATTGCGTAAAAGAGAAGTATTTGGACCTGTTGTCCAAACACCAATTGGTGTGAACCCTGTTGGAAATAAATGGGTATTCGTAAGAAAACGAAATGAAAAGAATGAGATAATGAGATATAAAGCCAGACTTGTGGCTCAAGGATTTTCTCAAAGACCCGGCATTGATTATGAAGAGACATACTCGCCAGTAATGGATGGAATTACTTTTCGTTTCATATTAGGTATGGCATTTAATGAAAAACTAGAAACACGTCTTATGGACGTCGTTACTGCATACCTATATGGTTCACTTGATAGTAAAATTTTTATGAAAATCCCAGAAGGGTTGAAAATGGATGAGTTCAAGAAACCTCGTCATATATATTCCATTAAACTTCAACGATCATTGTATGGATTGAAACAATCTGGTCGTATGTGGTATAACAGACTTAGTCATTATTTATAAAAGAATGGGTATATTAGTAATCAAATTTATCCATGCGTTTTTATCAAGAAATCGCGATCTAGTTTTATGATCAGTG
The DNA here is from genome assembly GCA_037693485.1 of Kitagawia praeruptora. Lineage (NCBI taxonomy): Eukaryota > Viridiplantae > Streptophyta > Magnoliopsida > Apiales > Apiaceae > Kitagawia > Kitagawia praeruptora. Next base: position 106,178,360 of record CM075347.1, on the reverse strand, counting down.
TTGTTTATGTGGATGATTTAAACCTTGTAGGAACAGCTACAGAGGTTGATGATGCTGTCATATATCTAAACACTACAACATAAACAGCCTACGGTAACACCAAAAAAATGTTATAGCAGGTCCATTATATGTTACCTTAGGCCCATAACGTAGCTAAGGTAACATTTCTCTGGTGATAGCTCTCAACATGTTGCCTTAGGTGTCTAAGGTAACATCTTTGATCCCTAAGGTAACATGCAATTTTATGTTACCGTAGCTTGCTATAGCAACAAAAATGAGGTCTATGGCAACTTAATATATATGTTACCTTAGAGGCCTAGATTTTTTTAAAAATAGTGGGGCCCACAATGGTCCCTACTATGGGCTCCATTGTGGTCCCCACTGTTTGAGCCACTTTTGTTGGCTAAGGTAACATTTCTATTAGCATGTAACATCTTTTCTAGAAAAAAAATTTGAAAAAAAATTGCACATACATATATGCATCTCAAATTAAATATCCTATTCATCCAAAATTGGTAATCTTCCAATATCATAAGTACCACCCCAATATCATCACATTTGACAAAAATAAATATTTTCTAGTACAAAAAAGATGGTAAATAAAAATCCTAATGGTCATTTCTTCTTTCCACCCTTGGCGGCATCTCCGGACTTACCCTGCATAGACACAAAAACGTGTTCAAAAATTAGCTAAGATACATTAAAGATAAGACCCAGTTGTCCAAGTTTAGAAAAATTGACCTAATTGGAAGTGATCTCATGACTGCACTACTAAAGTTCAACGTTGCAATAGAACTCTCAGCCTACAAAGGAAAAAAAACAAATTACTTAGATTGTCCATATTTAACAAATGAACACTTGATAAAGTACCGGAATCAGGATTCAGAAAGAATGTAAGGGTGTGCTGGAATAATATCTGATCTAAGCCTGGTACGCGAAGAGAAAAATGATGTAGTACAGGAAACATTAAATGCAATCTCTTCTGAGTACACAAATTGAGTGAGAAAGAACTATAATATTTTAAAGAAGAGAAACGACTTAATCGGAAATCCTCAAACCTGATCTGATGTTGATGAAGAGTGTGTATTTATAATCACCAATAAATCCTGGTACCCAAGCATACAAGCTGTAATTCCCAACTCGGACATCTTCGATTAAAATGTACCCCTCATCATTAGTTTGTGTCAAAAATTGGTATCCCTGTATATATGTTGTAGATGAAAATAAACATTAAATTTTTGTATGTAGATTTATTATGATCAGCATGCTGTAACAAATGTAATAAGTTAATAACCTTGTTTTCTGTTTTTCATGATCCTACATCTCCATCTCCAGGTGCAGCCAATCCCACATAAACAGAACCAACAGTCATTAACACATTGTTAATGTACCTACAGAAGAATATATCAGTTCTTATATGTTAAATAATCTGATCATCTTTGACAATGTAATCTGGTGGATGCCCCTAGTATCTTGGCAACAGGAGATTTAGTGTGACCAATATTAATTTATGCAACTGATGAAAAAAATAAATATAGAACAAATACATGTCCTCCCCGCCTCACAATTTTACGCCACTAGAGCATTAAGCTATCTTCTATTATGGTTGTTTTAATACAGTTAATCATACAGAAATTTCACATAAGCTGTACTATAAGAATTAATGGTTTAAGTCTGCATACTTCTTTGCCATCAGGAAAGCAGCGCCAAAAGAAGTCAGGTCGAGGCCGGCCAACTGCAAGCTTTATTGAATTCGTTAGGATGCCAGTTACCAGTACAGCGAATAAGAGACATGTGAATAAGAGACAAGACAGTGACTGAAGTATCACAAGCATATATATTCACGTTTCAAACATTAGCATAATCTTTTAGAATATCATCATATAACAAGAAATATTAAAAGTCAAATTTAATTCAAGTTTTTGCTGACCAAGTTCAGTTTGTAACTCAACAAAACCCCTACATAAATCATTATCTCATTTTACAACAAAATCTTTTAGAGCACAAACTACAAAAATAATTTTGTCATTGACTTGTTGAATTTAATGGTTAATCTGTATAGTAATTTGTCATATGTATTGACTTGTTGAACTAAAAAGTACGATAACATACTGCTTATGTTTGGATGCATCCGATATTGCGAATCAAGGAGGTGCCTGTGATGACCAAGCAGACTCTATCTCTCTAACAGGCTTTTGCCAAAGCCAGCTTCAGCAGAAACCTGAAGGAGATATATTATCTGCTATGTAGAATATTAGTCGAGGATATAAACATAAAACATACACATGTACATTGATTGACAGATAGATAGGGAGGGTGTTATAGCCTTATGTTACGAAATGAACTGAATAGAATTTTATAATAATCAGACATTCCCTACCTTGCTACTAACAAATGCTGGCAATTGGTAGAACAACATGAGCAATCTAATTTACGTAAATGATGCCTTCTTCATCGGGATCATCCCCATCCCAACTATTACCCTCGGTCAAATCAGTGGACTGGTCTTGGTCAACCGTCATTTCATCTTTTAACCTATTTATTATTGCAATAACCTGTTGAGGTGAAATGATTAGGCAAATACATAGTTTGTAAAAAAAAAAACTATACGTTTATGTTATGCACTATTAGATAGATTAATAATAACAAGAAGTTAAGTACCAACTGAAAGTGAACTATTACAACAGAACAAAAATAATGATACAAGGAGTAAAAAGTGAGAAATTTTGGCAAGTGAATGATTGAATTTTATCTCAAGAAGCACCTTTAAGTATTAATAAAAGTCAAAATTTTCTTATCCAGGGCGTTCAAATACCCACTTTGTAAACTAAAATAAATACATACTTTGTAAATTTTTCGATTTAGTCCTGAAAACAAAATTAAATAAGCACATACACAACATATATAAAACAAATATGCAGCCAAATCATCAAAAGAACTTTGCTATAAAAATCGTCGAAAATTTACCAGAGAAGAATCATCAACAACAGCAAGAGACTCGAGCTTCGAGTCATCAGAAACATCATCAATTTTGTAGCTATGACTCAAAGCATCACTGCAAAATAACATCAGAAATGCAAAAAAAAAATGACGTTGGTTAGATGCTAAAAATGCGAGAATATTAAACAAAAAGCTAGGGTTGTAGAAATGAAAAACCTCAAGTTAGGGATTGCGACGGAGACACGGCGGCGTTGCGCGACGGAGATGATGGAGATGCCATTACTAAACTCTGAGAGGTTATACCTACAAAACGAAGCCCTAAATGTAAACCAAAAATCCCCAAATGCATATCAACAAGCTCCAATTAAGAGCACAAACTGAAGCATCTAAAAAAGAGAACAATATTTGAAATTTAAGAGAAGAAATTGAATCAATTTAATTCAAATAATTGAGAATCCCCAATTTGAAGAATTCTCAAATCAGAGAATCCAATTGAAGCATCCAATCAATTGAAAAACCCTAATTTGAATGCGAAAACAAGATACATATTACATTCTTATGAATTTGGAAGAGAGATCCAGAGAGTTTAGGAGAAAGAGAGAGAGAGTGGGAGACCGAGAGAAGATCCCCAATTTCTGTTTTAAGTAAAAAAAAATTACTAAGGGCGGGACATTTGCCGCTCCCCCAATTTTTCTCCGTCCCAAACGAAAATTCAGAACCTACTCTTTTAAGTTTTAATCATATTTGTGTCTCTGTTCTATTAAAATTAATTAATTAAAAGTCAAATGACCATTAAATTTAGCTTTGTAGATAATAATTTTTCCAAAATATTAAATTAATATTCCAATTTTTTTAACTCTATGTTAAATTTAATGAATAAATACCAATATTCCAAAATATTTATGAATTTTTATTTTTAAAAAATTGTACATTTAAAATTTAATAAAAAATATAAATTAACAAACTAAACAAATAAACACTATTAATATTTAGACTTAATTGTACTTTGCACCCCTAGACTTAGCCGAAAATTCACTTCGCATCTTACTGTTCCGGAAATTGCAATTTGCACCCCTAATGTTTCAAGCCCGCTACATTTAGCACCCCTTTAACGATTTTTAGTTAACTTTGACTGTTACCGTTAGTCAAAATTAGGGTATTTTGGTCATTATACTCAATAATAATTATTAAGCTTAAATAATTTCAATTAATATTATAATTTTTAGATTTTAAGATTTACCAAAATTTAAATTATAATTTACATATTTTTTAAAATATAATTTGTATTTCAAATTTTTTAAAAATATTTACATAACTAAATTCTTGTAAAATATTATTTAAAATATAAACTATATTTGTTATAATTTTCAAAGTACAAACGAATATAAATTCAAGATTTCGTGTTTTTTTTTCATTTTTTTAGAAAACAAATAAAAAAAAATCAACTTTTAAATTGTGTTTCTTAATTTTTTCAAAATAATTAAGTTTAATATATTAGTTAATGACTGAAATACCCTCAGAAAAATAGACGGTAACGGTTGTATTTGACGGAATTGAGTGAAAAGGGTGCTAAATGTAGCGGGATTGAAACAGTAGGGGTGCAAATTGCAATTGTTGAAACAGTAAGATGCAAAGTGCAATTTCGCCTAAGTATAGGGGTGCAAAGTGCAATAAAGTCTAATATTTAAAAATAATAACTCATTTATATGGAAAATAAAAATGAATTAATTTAAATGTAAATGTGTTTTTTAAATAATTAAAAAAATTTGATTAAAAAATTCAAAATTGAGTTTATTAATGATCTAATGTAACATATCATGTATGTTGCTAACATCCAACACTTTAAAGCTAAGGTAACATCACGTTTGTGGCTAAGACAACATAAAAACCAAAATGTTATATTAGGTCCAAAGTATCATACTAAGGTAACATATTCTAGCAACATCCATGAAAAAAAATGTAACGATAGCCCATCTATGGCGTAGTGAAAGACAGAATTTGAAATGAAAGATCATGGAAAGACAAAATATTGTCTTGGTATACAAGTCGAGCACTTGTCATCAAGAATTTTCCTCCACCAATCCACATATACAGAAAAAGTTTTTAGCAGATTTTACATGGATAAATTTCATCCTTTGACCACTCCAATGGTGGTTATATCTTTAGAACCTGATAAAGATCCATTTCGACCACGAAAAGATGATGAAGATGTTCTTGGTCCTGAAATTCCATATCTTGGTGCAATTGGTGCACTTATGTATCTTGCGAATAATACAAGGCCAGACATTGCATTTGCTGTGAATTTGTTGGCTAGGTTTAGCTCTGCTCCTGTGGACAGACATTGGAATGGGATCAAACATATATTCTGTTATCTTCGTGGAACAGTTGATTTTGGGTAATTCTTCCCGAAAAACTCGACATCTCAGTTGATTGGATATGCAGACGCTGGATATTTGTCAGATCCTCACTTTGGCAAATCACAAACTGGATATGTATTTACATATTGAGGTACAACCATTTCTTGGAAATCCACAAAGCAAACTACAATGGCAACCTCATCGAATCACTCAGAACTAATTGCAATTCATGAAGCCAGTAGAGAATGTGTTTGGTTGCGGTCTATCATCAAAAATATTCAAGAATCATGTGGATTACCGGACATCACGAGAAGTCCCACTGTTATGTTTGAAGATAACACTGCATGTATTGATCAACTCAAGGAAGGTTATATCAAAGGAGACAGAACGAAGCACATTTCACCAAAATTCTTCTACACTCATAAGCTGCAAAAGAATGGTGAAATCAATGTACAACTAATTCGATCATGTGACAATCTTGCAGACTTATTCACAAAATTATTACCGAATTCAACATTCAGGAAGCTACGATATAATATTGGAATGCGTCGACTCAAGGACATGTTGCAACAAAACTCCAGTGAATGATTGATTTCTTCCAAGGGGAGATTGTACTCTTTTTCCTTCGTCAAAGTTTTTATCCCACTAAATTTTTCTTTGACAAGGTTTTAACGAGGCAGTCTATGATCCGTACTAAATGACAATTAAAGGGGAGTGTTGTAAAACATGCTGATTGCCATTTTGTCAAAATATTAAATAGTGAAGTTAGGCATATGTTACACATCATTAATTTCTCAGCTTGCTTCTTTTGCCTATAAAAAGGCTCATCAGACAATGGAAATATTACACCGAGCAATTCATCTATTTCTCTGTTCTCTCTCCCTCTCCCTTTCAACATCAAAAATAGATTTGTTACGAAGAAAGACGAAGATGGATTCGTATTCCGTCAGGCTTTCGCCCATTGCGGAAAATTCCCCTCTCTGTTAAGTAGTAATATTTGTCGGTAACTCTTTTATTTTAGCTAATACTCCCTCCGTCCCAATGGATTCTTTACGGTTACTATTTTGGGCGGTCTCATTCATTTCTTTACATTCCCAAAATAGTAAGTTTTAACACTATTACACCCACTACTTCACTTATTTTAACAATACTTTACACTATTACACCCACTACTTCACTTATTTTAACAATAAAATCACTATTACACCCACTACTTCACTTATTTTAATAATAAAATCACTATTATATCCATTACTTCATTTATTTTAACAATATTACACCCACTTTATATTCACTTGTCTTATCCTTGTGCCCACCAGGAACGTAAAGATCCCAGTGTGGGACGGAGGGAGTAATTTATAACAATACATATAAAATATTGCGGTAGGATGTGTGGACTTGTAAGTTACATTGTTTCACTAGTACGTGGATGTTGGCTTTTAAGTTTTAATCAGTGATACTGATCAGTTCGTATCTAGCTGACAAGCTATAGGACGCATCCGATTAATTTTTTGTTTTATTTTTTTATTAAATTTTTGTTTATTAATATGTAAAACAACTTGAACGCGCAATGAAAAACAACTTGAACGTGCAATAAAATTTCTATAAATTAATATTGTTGGGAGGCGATTTCTATTAATTTATAGAGGTTATTAATTAATCGAGGTTAAATTTATGCTATCGTCCTTAAGTTGGGATAAAAAATTTACATTAAAAATATTAATTTATCGTGGTATCGAGTATTAATTTAACGATGTTTTACTGTACCATAAAATTGCTCAAATGATAAGTATATATTACTTGTCATTCCAAATTTTTCTATTTAATTTTCGTTCATTTCCAAATTTGTTACCTTAAACAAAAATTTAATTACAAAATATATATATTTAATTATATAAAGATATACATGTAAAAAAACTTTCTCGATTGTTCAATACATTTTTTTATAATTATTAGGATATGTGTTTAGTTTGTACGGAGTACTCCAATATTTTTTCTTTAACTAGCAGGTAAAACAACTTTCTTTCATGCAACTTTTCTACCTTCTTACTACTATGACAATTTTTAACAATTCTATATCGTAATCGGTAATACTATGTGTTAAAACAGTGCTTCTAATTTTCTAAAGTAAATTACGTACTTACCAAGTACCAACACCTTCTATTGAGTGAAATAAGATCACAAGAACATCTCCATAAAAAATAATGCCTAAATTGCATTTGCATATTTAAAATTTAATTGTTTCCTATATCGATTGTCTAAAAAAACTTAATCTGATTATAATTGTATTTTTATTTCCGTTATCATTATGTGAAATGATTAAATTTCATATACCTAAAATGTAAATTAGTCAAAAATAATTGAAAATAAAGATTATAAGGTAGATTTTAGGAAAAGTCTCTAAGATATTCATTAATTTGGGTGTATATTGAGAAAATGCCCAAAATCTATACTATTAATATACCATGTAGCCCGCAAGGGTTGTCTCAGTTGGTTAAAGAGAGGCCACCTTACCTCTTGGTCACAGGTTCGACTCACATGGGAGGCGGATTTGTGATTATGCCATCCTGGGGCAGAGCCTGTCGCACTTGTGCGGTTTGCCTTGGATCACGTGGTTTGCAGGCTATTGCGTGAGCCCATGGGTTTATCCAGAGCGCACCCGAAGGGTAGCGGCTGCGGGTTCCCATGTTAAAAAAAAAAAAAAAAATAAAATAAAATAATATACCACGTACCCAAAATAACCAATGTCGGGGTTTTTGTCCATTTTAATCAATCGAATCCGCATTCCTTTTTGTCCATTTTAACCGATCGAATCCGCATTCAAGGAATGCGCATGCACGATTTCGACTAGTAGAATAAATAGTCCAGTTAAGGGTCATTTGTTAACTCAGAATAGAAAATTTTATGAATGATTAAAAATCTGAACGAATGATAAATCTGAGCGCCGGATGAATAATGTTGTTTAATAGATACATTTAAATTTTCTGAATGATAATTATTATTTCTTAATTTAAATTATTACTTATATTTAATTAATATTCATGAGAATTGGTTGAATAATATAAATAAAAAATGTATCTCTATATTTTTTTATAAAAAGTTATTTCGTTTCAACATAATAACTCAAAACTTGAAAAATAGATAAATAATTTTAATAGTTTTAAAAGGTAAAAACTAATTTATGTATAAATTTTTTTATTTAACTTGTTAGACATAACTATCGTTGTATAGTAATCCCTCTATGCCGATAAATTATTTACGTTTGGGATAGGGATTTCGGCACATATTTTACGGCACTTGTAAAATATAGTATCATAAATTCTTTTAAAAATCTTTTTCTTCTTAATAAAAATTTAATTTTCAGAAACATAATTTTGTAAAAATATGTTATATAACTATATATACTTTAAGTTCCTAAAAGATTAAAAATTAAATTACGTTGGCAAAGACCAAAGTACCTAAAAAAATAAAATAATAAAAAAGCAAAGTGAATGCAGATAATTTGTAGAGTGAATATAAGCATTTTGAACCATCCAGCTAGATATAAAAGCCGGAGTTGTCCAACAGTTTTCTAGCAGTCGTCCAGCTGAAAGGACTTGGTCCAGATTTCAAAAACCACACTCCAATAATCTGAACATAAAACACAGAATGGTCATTTCAGATCCTCTTGTTTAGGGGTTAACAAATGACCCCTTAGGATGTGTTCATTTTGAAAGAATGGAATGAGTTAGGAATGGAATGAAAATTGTAAACAAAATTTATGAAGAAAATTGGATTGTTAGGTCCAAATGTGTTGTAGAGGGGGGTGAATACAACTTTTCGAATTTGACAAGCAATAAATACGATGCAATCAATGAACACACAGATTCAAGAAATATACGTTTTATATATAACTTGAAGTGGTTGCTACAACATTCATTACAAAGTATGACAGAAGTTGAGAGAGAGAGTAAATGATACTAAGCTCTGTGAATGCACTCTCTCTCTTTTTCTTGTGTTTTTCTCAACTATTGCTCTCTTCCCCAAAATAAAACATTACACAAGTACTTCTATTTATACTACATGTAATCTATGTCCTGTAGTCTTCAAAGACTAAGATATACGTGGCCCAATGATGTCCACATAAATCTTGCCTTATCTTGAAAGCTTGGAAATCTGCCAATCAGAAGATGCCATGTGTCATGTTGAAGCTGCACTCTAAGTAGAACTTCTACTTGAGAATTTCTACTTAGCCATCTCGAATTTCTAAGTAGAACTTCTACTTGAGAATTTCTACTTAGCCATCTCGAATTTCTAAGTAGAACTTCTACTTAGAAATATTCTACTTGGTCATCCAGAACATTTAGTACTTAGAAAATATTCTGGTCTTCAACTTGAAACTTCAATGCACATCTTGAACTTGTGATATCTTCATGTCTTCTTTATTCTTCACCAAGCTCTTGAACATGGGTCTTGATTACTGACATAAACTTGCTATCAATGTCCTGACACTTGATGCACTGGTCTGGTTCATAAGTGACTAGTCTTGATAGTGTTTCTGCTTCTTGAATAAATTACCATATTCACTTAGTAACGTGGCTTTCCAAAGTTTGCTTTCCTTCTTGTTCACTTGAAATCAATTGGTCTTGTTGATACTGATAGTTATGATCTTGATTCTCGATTTCTCAAATCACTGAGGCATGAACAACTTTGACTTGAACTTCTCTCAATGATTTCTTCTTGGCTTGATCATAGTTAACATGTTCAACTGTATCAATTACCTTGTCTTCATTTAGTGTTGATTCCTTGTGACTTCTTGTTCTTGATTGTCTTCTGGTTAAGTATCTTTTCCTTTAATTGAGTTACATTAGTTATAGTGTTACAAGTTTACACACTCTGCCTTTCAATCTCCCCCTATTTGATTGTCTAACAATGACATTCAAATTAATGAAGGATAACTCAACTAAACAATGAGACGAGAAAAGATAATTAACATTACAGTCTTGAATAATATACAATTGAAAAGTACTTGAAAACAATACAAAGAACTTAAACTAGAAACAGAATTCGAACCTCGAATTAAAGATCATTTGAATGATTCCTATCACCTGGATTATTTCATATCTTTTAGTCAAACTTATATCACCTTATTGGATTCACTCTAAGGTGAATTTTCCTCAAGTGAGTTAAAGCAACCGAAAGACATGAAGTTTTTCCAACTTCAAGTTCACACCACTCTGACCTTTAACCCTAATTCCGTTTCCTCTTCCTAGCTTCAGCAGCTTGGTCTTTCTCTTCTTTCTGCCTTTTGCTCTTCTCCTTCTGCTGCTTTTGTTTCTTATATACTGGATCATGAAGCTGCGTCCACCTAGCATTCAACAAACTTACTGCTTCCATTTCTAGAGGATTCCTGGGTTCTGGGTAAGGATGTTTGAAAAGCCTTCTGAGTTTGTCCACCTCCTGAGTAGTCCTGATCTTTGGAATGTCCTCAAATTTCTTCATTATAAGCTGAGGTTTCCAATGAGCTTTATCAGCTTTAAACTGACAATAGATCATTTTGGGATAGCCCTTGACACGGTTAGTATTGTGGACACTAGCCGCATCTTGCTCCATTCGCTTCTTTTCCACTACTACATCAGATAGGTAACTCACGAGTCTCTGCTTTTCTTTCACATACTTAACTTCCACATCTTCCCATTTGAACACATATAACACTCTATCCAGAAATGAAGCATCTTGAGTTTGTAGCAGCCAACTTTTACTCATATGCAAGATTGTTCTATTCTGGTCTGCATCTATGAATACTAAGGCATCAGCTGTATTATCAGCATAAGAGTGTATCCAGTATACACTATCTCTTCATGGAACGCCAATTGACTCCCTTATCTCTCCTTGTTCCAGTGCCCCAGAAGGAAGAGTCAGAGCTTCATCTACATTCTTCATTGCTTGAAGAATATTCCAATTCTTCTCTATCAGCTCCGGCTCAATCTTCACGTTATCAAGAGGGTTTGGAGCAATGATATCACACTTCCACACCTCATTGCTCTTCTTGAGTATGACACTTTCAATGAGCTTCACTGATTTATCTTTAAGCTCAGAAGCGAATCCCTTACCCATCATTTGTCTACAGACGGCTTTAAGAGATTCCACTGAAAGTTCCATTAAATCTTTTTCCTCCAAGCTAACCCTCTTCATTTTCTTGTCAACCACCATCCGGACAACATTAGGATATGCTGAGAATTCTGGACCCTTGTCCTCTGCTAGCTGCATTAACTGATCCCTATACAGAATGCTTAGTTTCTCAGAATGAGAGTATTGAATTTTTGTTGCTAGCAAGAACAACTCTGACGCAGATCTTCTCGATATGAATTGGTCATCCACATATAGGAAAGACATTGGGACACCTTCTACCAAAGACAAAATAACCTGCCACTCCTTAAGCGTTGCATTGTATCCAACCCTGACTTTAGAAATTAATCTTTTCAATGCACTTATGTAGTTCATAGTCAGTGGATTCTACAAATTTAGGTTGTAGAACAGATCATCTGCCTCCTTGTTATGAACTCCTTTTGCACAGGGTCCCATAAATATCTTCCTTGCTTCATCCCACTTCTGCCCTATCCTTCTATTATCCAGATCAACTTGAGGATCAGCTAGCCTTGCAAGCTCATAATCGTACTGCTTCCCTTGTAGCTCCACTTTCTTTTCTATAAAAGCAGCACGTTCTTGCATCATCTTCATTTTAGCAAACTCAGCTTGTTCCAAGGCTAACTGTTGAGACTTAAGGGTTTCCTCATCAATAGGAACTTCTTCAGGCATTCCGAAAGACATCCCAGCACCTCCACCTTGTTCCTTCAAAGATCTTTTTATTGCATGTGCTAAAGATACGTCTTCCATATCAGAATCTGAATCAAGTACCTCATGTACTTTTTCTTGATGACTCAGGTCAACGAATGGTTCATCTTGCTCAACCATTATTGCCTTACCCTTTCTTTGCCTCTGAGCCTCTTCATCAGTAATCGGCTCAATTTCCTTTTCTTTGACAAGATCAGCTTATTCTTGAATTTCTTCGATTTGAACTCCCTGCTGTCTCGTCTTCTTTCCACTCTCCCCCTTAGGTGAGTTATCCTGAACTCCACCTTGGTCTCCAGATCCACCAGCTGCATAAGAATCTTCAAAACCAGAACCATAGGCTCCTGCTCCACTAGCACCACCTGTACCAGCATCGGGGGGAGGTTGTTGCGGCTCGAAACACTCCGGGGGCACAAAACTTCTGATTGCGAACATCACTCTACTGATCTCCACAGCCAGAGTATCCATTGTAATCTCCATTGCTCCCATCCTTTCATTCAGAGTGTTTCCCAAGACACCAGCAGCATGGCCCAAGTCATTGACCATGTTTGTCAAAGCATCAAACGCTGTAGCTTGACTTGCCATTCGTGCTGCATAGTCATCAAGAGCCCTTTGATTGTTTCCAATGTTAATCCCTAACTGCCCCATCTGATTTTCTATAGAAGTCATACGTGTATCAATATTTTCAATGTTAAGGGACGGTGTTTGGTTTAGGTGATCTCGCTCTAATACTCGTTCTGTTGGTATTTGACGCTCGGTTTCGGGCCTTAAAAATGAAGGTCCCTCTCTCCCTAACCTCTCACACACACTCCCTGTCTCACGCTCGTGTATGTCTTCAATGATTGATCCAAAGTATGAAGCAGTACCTGCAGAAACTGGATAAGCAATATAATTGCAGTTATGAGATCAATTTCTGTTGGTTCCTGAGTTGGAATCTCAGGCTGAGAGGCTACAAAGTGTTCTTGTACAACATCAGAACCGATCCTCTTTGCAGCATCAGTACGTACCGGTGAAGGTACGGCTGAAGCTTTTAAAGCTTCATGTCCTTTTGAAGCAACAGTATCTTCAAGAGGTACATAATCCTCATCAAAATCCCTATGTGCAGATTGTTCAAGGGGTGAACCACTCTCGTGAGGTGGAGTGGTTGCGTGTGACACACTAGGGTTTGACTGGGGTTTGGAAGTAGCAGCATGAGAAAATTTGGCTTTCTTTCGAGTAAGAGGCTGCTCTTCGGGGTCACTCTCCTCATCATTTCCTATATATATACATGTGCTGGCTTTCTGGATTCCTCTAACAGGGGTGAAAGAGAATAAGAATGTGTGTCAGGCTCAGAAATATGGCTCTCACCCTGGGATAGATCCTGCGGGCTAGCAGTCTCTTGGGTCTCGGAATCAGATACATAGGAAGAGGAATGAGTATTATGCAGGGAGAGATTACCTGATTCATTACCTTGTTCGTCATCGCTTTGCTCATCAGGAATCCCTTCAAATGCCTCAGCATGAGCAGACGGATTCTGAGCATATGATGAAACTTGCGATGATTCCGCCAAAGTGGTAACCCCTGCATCGTATGTAAGCCACGTTTGTATGGTATCAGGAATTGACATTGGTTTCCCGTGATGTTTATCCTGATTAGCAATTGTTGAAAGTGACTTAGTGCCCATCCCTAGCGGTGCAGATGTTGGGCTTCTGGCAAATCCCTGTCTAACAGTAAGAGCATCCTTCGGTATTAAATCATTAATTAGCATTTGAAGAAACCGAGGAAACCAGCAGACAACATCAGTTCTGTTGAGGTCTCTGCTTGCAGGAGATCCCATTACAGCCACTATCTCAGAGAGAACTATGCATCCATAATTTATATCCAGTTCTCTTTCGCGTGCCCGAAAACATCTTGTGATGGCTTCGAAAAAATAATTCCATTCCACATGGAAGAATTGTTTTTGGATATTTCCTGTGATCTGGCCAGCCGGAGGATAACATCCAATTTCTTCAAAGAATCTGAGGCGTTCTGCCGCTGTAGGTTCTGGATCATAAGCATTTTTTATCGGGAATCGCAGAACCCTGTTGACAATTTCTTCAGTCACCTCATATTCCTGACCCGCTAAGGTAAACCTGACACCAAAGGGGGTTGATTTGCTCCCAAAAATAACCGCACTAGTCCATAATTGCTTTAAAGCATCATGTACTAGTGTAGGTTTAGCAGTAAAAGCATGGCTAGCTTTGGAATACAAATTGAGAAATCGTATCCAAAACTTAAAGCGCGGGAGTTGATCACCAATTTCCGTAGAAATATTATAAAAATTGTTTTTAGCAAGTGAAAATTGGTGAGCCATTTTAATTAAATGTTTTTCTTTTAAAGGATGTGAATTTTTTTTTTTATTTTGAAAAACAAATAATTTTCGAATTAACAGATGTTTCCCTTTTAATTTATCAAGAACAACAAAGTTCCTTTAGAAAAATTAAACTACGGGATTCAATCAACAACCAATTACTAAAACTAAATATTCAATGAAGATGAATATTCGGTGTGTGTATAATAGTGAAATCGTGTGTGGATATAGATAGAAAATATGGAACTCGTGTTTTGAACAGTTACACAAACAATTGATGTTTGTGTGTATGTATATGCGTGTATATGAACGGGTACAAAACACACCAACACAAAGATTTATGATAACACAGACAATATTAGTCTAAAAATTGGCAGTAATTCGTGATTAGTATGAGTTTAATCACAAAAACACGGATTAGAGGTATGAAATTGTGAAATCGCCTTGTTTTTGTGAAGAGGCTGCTGTAAAAATGAAATTAGGTAAAGTGAATGATGCATCGAGTTAGAGATGTATATATAGATGATTGTGAAATGACAAAAATGTCCCTGTTAAAAAGAGTGAAAATTACTAAGTCCATACAGGGAACACTTAAGTCGAACTCTATCTCGAACTTCTTAAGTCGAACTTCTATCTCGAAGTTCTCAAGTCGAAATCTATCTCGAACTTCTCAAGTCGAAATCTATCTCGAACTTCTTAAGTCGAACTTCTATCTCGAAGTTCTCAAGTCGAACTCTAGAGATTAACTCGAACAAACACGAACCATTTTACAGCCAAAACCACCTGGGAAACCTATCTCGAACTCTAAGTCGAAATTCGAGATAAGTTTCGAGTTAGGAGTTAACTCGAAAAATCCCCTTACCAACTGAGAACTCTATCTCGAACATCAAGTCGAAATTCGAGTTGAGTTTCGAGATAGAGACTAACTCGAAGTTATTCTCAGTTCTTTTCAAAATATCCCCTTAATGGAAACCTATCTCAACCTTCGAGATAAAGTTCGAGATAGACCTTATCTCGAATATTTTGAAGATAACACTAGGCACACTGGTAACTCGAATTCGAATCTTAAGTCGAATTTCGAGATGAATTTCGAGATAGAGACTAACTCGAAATTCTTCCCAGACTTAGAATTTTCAAAACTTCACTCTGGAAGCTCAAATCGAAATCCAAGTAGAATTTCGAGATGAGTTTCGAGATAGAGACTAACTCGAAATTTTGAAGATACTTAGAATAATTTGACAATTCTTCTTGAAAAACTCAACACTTAATATTGCCAAATTAATATAAATATCAATTCAAGGATTTTAATATATGACATAATTAAAATATTCCTTGATAATTCTAAGGCCTCTAATTACATGAAAAACACAGGTAAATTCATCTAAAAATCATGCAAAATTTAGAATATTATGAATTTAACTCCCCCTATGATCATGCAATCTAACAAGCATAAATTCAAAGATTTGTACTATTAAATACACTTAAAACACAATGAATTCATGTCAAATAACACTATATGCAACCTATAACAATCATTAATTAGGCATTTTAAAGTCTAAGCACATAATGATTAAGTAGCTTGCATATACAAACATAAACATGGATTTTACAGATAGAAGGCTTTACTAACTTGTGTTAAGCATTCCCAATTCACCAACCAATCTATTGAATGTTACTTCATTAAGAGGTTTGGTGAATATATCTGCAATTTGTTGCATTGTGGGCACGAAATGTAGCTCCACAGTCCCCTCCTCGACTTGTTCTCTTATGAAGTGATACCTGATGTCGATGTGCTTGGTTCTTGAGTGATCTACAGGATTGTTGGTTATGGCAATGGCACTTGTGTTGTCACACATAATTGGAATTTTCTTGTGCTCCATGCCATAATCCTTCAATTGGTTCCTCATCCACAGTATTTGAGATACACAGCTTCCAGCAGCAATGTACTCAGCTTCAGCAGTAGAAGTAGATACTGTATGTTTCTTTTTACTTTGCCAGGACACCAATCTTCTGCCAAGAAATTGACAAGCACCAGATGTGCTTTTCCTATCAATCCTGCAACCTGCATAGTATGAATCCGTATAGCCAGTTAGATTAAAACCTGTATCTCTTGGGTACCAAATCCCTAGATTTGGTGTGCCCTTGAGATACCTAAAAATTCTTTTGACGGCTATGAGATGTGATTCTCTAGGATCCGCTTGGAATCTTGCACATAAACAAGTTGCGAACATTATATCGGGTCTACTTGCAGTTAAATAGAGAAGTGAGCCAATCATACCTCGATAGCTTGTGATGTCAACTGGTTTACCTGATTTGTCTTCATCAAGCTTCGTGGCTGTTGCCATGGGAGTCTTAGCTGCTGATGCATCTTCTAGATTGTACTTCTTGAGTAAATCTCTGACGTACTTGGATTGACAGATAAAGATACCATCTTTTCTCTGACTGATCTGTAATCCAAGGAAGAAGGACAGCTCTCCCATCATGCTCATCTCGTATTTCTCTTGCATTAGCTTAGCAAATTTCTCGCACAAGCGCTCATTAGATGACCCGAAGATAATATCGTCCACATAGACTTGAACAAGTATTAAATCATTCTTCACATTCTTATAGAACAATGTTTTGTCAATTACTCCCCTAGTAAAACCACTTTCAATTAAGAATACGGATAGGGTTTCATACCAACATCTTGGGGATTGCCTGAGGCCATAGACAGATTTGAAGAGAAGATACACAAAATCTACAAGTTCTGGATCAATGAAGCCAGGCGGCTGTTCCAGATACACCTCTTCTTCTAACTCTCCATTCAGGAAGGCACTTTTCACATCCATCTGAAAAACCTTGAAGTTCTTATGTGCTGCAAATGCCAAGAACATCCTGACTGCCTCAAGTCTTGCAACCGGTGCATAGGTCTCATCATAATCAATTCCTTCTCGCTGAGAATAACCTTTTGCAACCAAACGAGCCTTGTTTCGTGTTACAAGTCCGTTTTCATCCATTTTATTTCTGAATACCCACCTAGCTCCAATTACTGATTTGTTCTTTGGTCGGGGTACCAGTTTCCAAACTTTCTGCCTTTCAAACTGATTGAGTTCCTCTTGCATTGCAATCACCCAATCAGCATCACCAAGAGCTTCTTCTATTTCTTTAGGTTCAAGCTTGGATAAGAACCCAGAATATAAGCAAATATTAGCCAGGTCAGCTCTTGCAGTTCTTCTAGTAGACACACCAGCATCTGGATCACCAATAATTAATTCAAACGGATGGTCTCTATTCCATACCCGTTCTCTTGGAAATTGTCTTGATGATTCAGCGTGACTTTCTGAGTTGTGGTGCTGACTACTTTGATTACTTTCACTAACTCCCCCTTAGTTAGTGCCAGCTCCTACAGAACTAGAGTCAACTCGACTCGAGCCTTGAACAGTAGTCCTTGAGCTGCTATTTACTCCCCCTGAGTTGTTGCCGGTTCGTACTGAAGAAGTCTCTCCTGATCTTGTAGGATTAGCTTGTTCACTAGACTCAGGTTCTTCACGTACACTTGGAACATTTAAAGGGACAACCAACTCAGGTTCATCTTCAAGTTCTTCTAAGTCCAGATTCTGAAATTTTAGGGACTCAGGTTCACTAGAATCTCTTGAAATTGATGAGAGTTTGGTATCGTCGAATCTGACGTTGTAGCTTTCAGTCACTTTTCGATCATTTACTAAGAACACCCTATAAGCTGCTACCACATCTGTGGAGTAACCAACAAAGATTCCTTCACGAGCTTTTGCTGCAAACTTGCCTAGATTTTCATCATCTATAAGTACATAGCATTTTGCTCCAAAGACATGAAAGTATTTGATTGTTGGTCTTCTGCCGTTCATTAGCTCACATGGTGTCTTTTCTTTATCTTTTATAATCAAGGATCGATTTTGAGTGTAACACATGGTACTCACTGCTTCTGCCCAGAAATACAGAGGAAGTTTCGAATCATACAACAAAGTTCTTGCTGCTTCAACCAAGAAATTCTTCCTTTCAACTACTCCATTTTGTTGTGGAGTTCTCGGGGCTGAATACTGACGACGTATTCCCTTAGATACACAAAAGTCATTTAGCACTGCGTTTTTGAATTCAGTGCCATTGTCTGATCTAATCGTCTTCACAGTAAGTGTTGAAACATTCTCAATTTGAGTGATGTGATCAATGATTAGGAAAGGTACTTCGTCTTTCGTCATTGCGAACAATACCCATGTATACTTGGAGAAGTCATCCACGATTACCAATGCATATCTTTTCCTAGACAAAGATAGGACATTCACTGGGCCAAACAAATCCATATGAAGAAGTTGCAGAGGCTCAGTAATACTAGAAATTTCTTTGCTTTTATGCGATGCTCGCTTCGACTTTCCCATTTCACAAGCTTCACAGAGTCCTTTCGGAGCGAACTCCATTTGAGGTAGATCTCTCACCAATTCTCGCCTCGCGAGAGCATTCATCGTTTTGAAGTTTAAGTGAGATAGCTTTTTTTTGCCATAACCAGCTTTCATCATCCGAGGCTTTGCTGTAGAAACAGGTGACCTCATTCTGATTTGCTGAATCCATGTCTGCAACAAAAAGATCTGCCTTTCGAACTCCTCTCAAAGCCAGTGAGCCTTCCTTGATGTGAGTGATTGATACACCTTTCTTGTTGAAGATAATTTCGTAACCTTTGTCACAGAATTGACTGATACTCAACAAATTGTGCTTTAATCCCTCAACATAGGAAATATCTTCAATGATGACATTGCCAGTTTTCAGTTTGCCATATCCCTTTGTCACACCTATGCTGTCATCTCCAAAGGTAACATAAGGGCCAGCTTTCATAACCAACTCTGTAAGCAGGGACTTGTTTCCAGTCATATGCCTCGATGCTCCACTGTCTAACACCCATATAACTTTATTTCTATTCTGCTTAATGCCCTGCAATGACAGATTGATTAGACGTTCTTCGGAACCCAACTTTGATTGGGCCCGGCTTTTCTATAAAATCGAGAATCAACAGATTTAACAACATGAGATGCACTTTTCGTAACATTACTAGAGCTTTCGACTCTCTCCTTTCCTTTCTCAGACTTGACAGATATGTCAGTCTTAGGAGAGGGTTTGTCACTCCTAACTTTAGGAGGACTGACAGTCTTGGCTCTCATATGCTTCTTTTTGATGTTTGAACTAGCAGCAGTATTTGAGCATGACTGGCTAGATGCATTCATTAAATTCACAAAAGTTTGCATGATGTTAAAAGTGCATGGCATACAATTAGGTTGACCACATTGTGCATGATTCTGATGCAGATTATTCAATGTATGTGTGGTAGGCATGGCATGTGTAGCAGGAACATTTATGTTAGCTTTACATGCATAAGAAAGATGTTCAGTAGATTTGCAGTGATAACATGCTTTCTTTATCCGTTCAGCCTTAACCTCTTTTATGCCTTTCTTCCCTTGTTGTTTAATAGCCTTAGCTCCTAATCCTGGTTGTGCTTCCTGGCGATCTTCCATCTCAATCTCATATCTAGCTATCAATTCAGTCTCTTCTTGTGTGTAGTAGTCATCATCACTATTAGATGTGCACTCGTCATCATTATCAACTTGATGTGGTGCAAGTGATGATTTAGGCTTTGCTGCAACCATTGCCTTCTTAGACTCTTCCTCATCAGCAACTAATCCTGATGCAGTTTCTTTTCCCTTTGAATCATTTTCCCATGCTTGATCTTGAAGCATTTCCAGCTCATAGGTCTTTAATATTCCATAATATTCTTCCAGAGAAATTGTATGCAAATCTCTGGTTTCTCTGATTGCGTAGACCCTATGTTCAATGCTCTTTGGCTGGTTCCTCAGATATCTCGTATTGGTCTCAACCATGGGGAGAGTTACACCTCTCAGATTCAAATCCAATACCAACTGACTGAATCGTAGATAGACTTCCGTTATGCCTTCTCCTTTTCGTATTCTAAAGATGTCATACTTCATCTTGAGTATGAGTGTCTTGTTACTTCTAACCTCTGCAGATCCTTCCATGACAACTTCTATCTTGTCCCAAATCTTCTTCGTTGTAGTCAGACCTTTGACTATGTTGAACATTTCCTGATCAAAAGATTCCATCAAGGTTTGTCGTACGGCAGTATCACAAGCTATTTGTTCCTTGTCAGCATCCGAAAAGTCCGCTGCCTTTTTGGGCTCAGACCGAGGTGCTATAACCACCCCTCCTTCCGTATGTGCAGGAATAACCACCATTGGAACAAATTTACCCTTGTTAAGGACTTCCAAATATTCAGGGTTAACAGTCTCTAAATAGAGTCTCATTCTGAAAACCCATTCTTCATAGTGATCTCGGTTGAACATTGGGATCTTGAATGCATTTTTAGGAGCCATTTCAATTCTGGTCACTAAAAGTTTCTAAGTACCCAAGACTAGGCTATGTAGAATATCTATGTAGAACTTCTGCCAAGTCGAAATTTCTCTAAGTAGAAATTTTGCTCAAGTCGAAATTCACCAAGTAGAAATTGTCCAAGTCGAAATTCTATGTAGAAAATCTCAAGTAGAAATTCTATGTAGAACTTTTGTCCTTAGAATAAATTTTCTGCAGATTACTTTAATATTGAATAAACAATATTATCTCTTTAACACCTTTTTGACTTTGATGCTTTACTCACCTAACCCACCTAACCCACGTGCTAGGTACTGAGTATGTCTTGTTACACTTTCGGCCGTGAATAATGCAAATCAAAAGTCCAAAAACACCTTTTTATTCTTTTACTATTTATCTGTTTGAAAAGGAGATCAAAAAGTTGTTGGGTTGTCTTCTTTGATAAGAACAGATGATGAACACTCAAGAACATCAAATATCAATGAACCCAGATTAATTCACAAAAATTAATTAAAATACACCCAAGCTAAATAATCACACCTGGAATATTTAAATAATTTTTCGGATGAGTTTTCACTAGAAACGAATTAAAGCTCACTTTTCTAGAATTTTAGAAAAGTAGATCTAGAAAATGAAAACTCACGATTCTTCTACCAAACACAAGGATCTATGTTTTGTATGTTAAACATCCGCTCTGATACCAATTGTTAGGTCCAAATGTGTTGTAGAGGGGGGGTGAATACAACTTTTCGAATTTGACAAGCAATAAATACGATGCAATCAATGAACACACAGATTCAAGAAATATACGTTTTATATATAACTTGAAGTGGTTGCTACAACATTCATTACAAAGTATGACAGAAGTTGAGAGAGAGAGTAAATGATACTAAGCTCTGTGAATGCACTCTCTCTCTTTTTCTTGTGTTTTTCTCAAATATTGCTCTCTTCCCCAAAATAAAACATTACACAAGTACTTCTATTTATACTACATGTAATCTATGTCCTGTAGTCTTCAAAGACTAAGATATACGTGGCCCAATGATGTCCACATAAATCTTGCCTTATCTTGAAAGCTTGGAAATCTGCCAATCAGAAGATGCCATGTGTCATGTTGAAGCTGCACTCTAAGTAGAACTTCTACTTGAGAATTTCTACTTAGCCATCTCGAATTTCTAAGTAGAACTTCTACTTGAGAATTTCTACTTAGCCATCTCGAATTTCTAAGTAGAACTTCTACTTGAGAATTTCTACTTAGCCATCTCGAATTTCTAAGTAGAACTTCTACTTAGAAATATTCTACTTGGTCATCCAGAACATTTAGTACTTAGAAAATATTTTGGTCTTCAACTTGAAACTTCAATGCACATCTTGAACTTGTGATATCTTCATGTCTTCTTTATTCTTCACCAAGCTCTTGAACATGGGTCTTTATTACTGACATAAACTTGCTATCAATGTCCTGACACTTGATGCACTGGTCTGCTTCATAAGTGACTAGTCTTGATAGTGTTTCTGCTTCTTGAATAAATTACCATATTCACTTAGTAACGTGGCTTTCCAAAGTTTGCTTTCCTTCTTGTTCACTTGAAATCAATTGGTCTTGTTGATACTGATACTTATGATCTTGATTCTCGATTTCTCAAATCACTGAGGCATGAACAACTTTGACTTGAACTTCTCTCAATGATTTCTTCTTGGCTTGATCATAGTTAACATGTTCAACTGTATCAATTACCTTGTCTTCATTTAGTGTTGATTCCTTGTGACTTCTTGTTCTTGATTGTCTTCTGGTTAAGTATCTTTTCCTTTAATTGAGTTACATTAGTTATAGTGTTACAAGTTTACACACTCTGCCTTTCATGGATGTTGGGGGAAATAATGAACAAATAGGAGGGAGAAAAAGTTTTTTATGATGAAGATTGCAAGGAAAATGGTAAAGATTGGGAATGGAGCATTCCTGCCAAAACATGTGGATTA
This sequence comes from Kitagawia praeruptora, assembly GCA_037693485.1. Classification (NCBI taxonomy): domain Eukaryota; kingdom Viridiplantae; phylum Streptophyta; class Magnoliopsida; order Apiales; family Apiaceae; genus Kitagawia; species Kitagawia praeruptora. Next base: position 106,155,539 of record CM075347.1, on the reverse strand, counting down.
GAATTCTAGTTCAAATTATTTGGAGAGGAATGAAATTTATAAACACTTTTCCCAATCTCCCCAAAATAATAGTATAAATTTCATTGCATTCTCCCCCCATTCAATCCAAGTGAACATAACTTTAGTCTATTACCTAACTACTTCCATATTACTGTATAGTACTACTTTTGAATAATAGGAGCCCATATTTGTCGGCTCGATTACTTTTCTGGTATACTACTGAATTCAACTTTCAAATATGGTACATTTTGTTCAGACTTTTCACTTCTGGTATAGCTGAGGAAATCTAATAGAAAACTCCACTTGTAGTGGCGTTTTCTATTGAATTTCATTTCAACAGAAAACGCCACTAGAAGTGGCGGTTTCTATTAGATTTAAATTTTTTACTTTTTCCAGCACTTAGAATAATTTTGTAACCACAAAATGAACTTTGTAGTAGTCATTTTATATGGCTTAGAAAATATATTTGTAAGTAGAATTTATTCATTTTTTTTGTTTCTTATTCAAGTATTGACATTTTACTTTGGTATAATACGAAAATCTCCAAAAATTATTATGTCTAACTAGCTTCTTTTTTGGGACGAACATGGCAACTCAACATCAAATTGTTGAAAAATCTTTCGAGTAGGCATGTTTAGGGGAATAAAAAATATACTTGTACATGTTTTTTTTACTTTGTTTTTATTCCACATTCAAGTATTGACGTTGTACTTTGGTATAATACGAAAATCTCCAAAAATTATTATGTGTAATTATCTTCTTTTTTAGTCCGAACATGGCAACTCAACATCAAATTGTTGAAAATTCTTTCGAGTAGGCATGTTTAGGGGAATAAAAAATATACTTGTACATGTTTTTTTTACGTTGTTTTTGTTCCATATTCAAGTATTGACGTTGTACTTTTGCGTAAATCAAAATTTAGGCAAAAGTAATTTCTGTAATTACGTTAAATGTTCATCCGAATATGGCAACTTCACATCAAATTCTAAAAAAAAACCTTTGTGGAGTTACGTTGAGGGGCATAAAAAACATATTAGAAAACATTCAATTACTTTAAATAAGCATACTACATCAGACAAGTATTTCAATTTGAAAACAGAAAATTGAAGCATCATACAATTAGATTTAATTGAAAATAGAAAATTAGAAGATAAGCATACATTGACACGAGAACCACAATACAACTTCTTAAAATTCACTGAGATCAACAGCATAATTCTCATCCTCAGCTTCCTCAATTTCCCTTGCAATTTGACGTTCCTTTGCAGCTTCAGCTTCTATTGCAATTTCACGTTCCTTTGCAGCTCGAGCTTCCATTTCCATTTTAAATTTAACTTGTTGTGCAGCAAATTCAAAAAGTTTTGCAAGTTTAGCGTCCTCAACCTGCACATCGTATGCCTTTGTGTTTTTCCTGGTTCGTTTGATTTCGGTTTTACTAGTTTGTGGTTTTTTGCCCTTATCCATCTTATGCTATTGTCTTGAAGAAAGTAAATTAAAGAGGAAACTAGTAAGTTGCGTTTCTGAATAAGCAGCAAATTGGGTTTTATAGCCAATTTCGGATTATTATTTTACTTTTTTGTTGATGAAAAAAGACCTCAATAATTTAAACAAGCGTTATTGTGAAGTGACTAGAGCACTTTGCGTACAAGCAACAGAAGACGTGACTACTCAAATTTAGTGGCCTGCATGATAATAATTAGGAATTTCTGAAATCAACTTTACTTTTTAAGAAATCAGCTTTATTTTACTATGCCTGCAATCAACTTTACTTTTTCATAAATCAGCTTTATTTTACTATGCCTGAAATAAGCTTTACTTTTTCAGAAATCAGCTTTATTTCACTACAGGCTAAGCATGCAGTCCTTTCTCAGAGTGCTTTTTTTCAATAATGCAGGGTAAATTTAAGTGTTTGCTGCTGTGCATTCACATGATTTTGCAGTTCATTCAATTGTATTTTGACAGTACTGTTGAGTCACGGGCTAGTTGAACACCAATCAATAATTTATCCCTTGATTCCCAGCTATAAAACGACATAGTGGTGAGGCTTGTTCACCCATCCACTGCAATCTAATTTAGCATTTCACACACAATTCAACATGTCCAACATTCCCGATTTGAATCTTTGTTTTTGTGATAAGTTGTGCGTTCAACGCACATGGCCCTATGGAAGAAATGCGGGAAGGAGCTATCTCAATTGTCCAAATGGAGGCAACGGATGTGGGTACATTCGTTGGCTTCATGAACCATTAGAGGAGCGTGTTGCGCGTGATTTTGAGAAATTGGAAATGCAACGAGTCAGAGAACTAACTCGCCATATGTGTGAATCAACTGATGAAAATGAGAATGAAGGCGAGGACTCCGTGAAGGAGGATGGGATTGAGCAGAAGGATGGGATTGAGCCTAATAATCCCTTTGGTGGTCTCGATGAATCAACTGATGAGAATAAGAATGAGTTCGAGGACTCCGTGCAGGAAGATGCGGAAGATGATGATGATGATGATGATAATGAAGATGAAGATTAATTTCTTCGGCTATGATTAAATGTGGTTGTTTTTAGTTTCCCCTAAAGAATGTCCTCTACGGATATTCATTTGTATTTGTTGTTTTCATGTTATGTGATGTTATGGAATGTGATGTTTTAATTAATTACGTAGTTTTGTTGCACACTATAACACCATCATAATAGAAGAATACACAGTACAAATACATAATCGAAAAATGCACACTACAAATACATAATAGAAAAAGTAAAAACTTAAATAATTGAGTAGTACTTAATTAAATTTCTTCGTCGGACATGTAATCATCAGAGATGTAACATGGATTTTGTTGAAGACGTTGTTCCTCAACGTCTGTTAGCTCTCTCCCACTTGCACGAACGGAGTCTTTGGCAAGTTGATAGATGTAGTGACGAGTTCTACGTAACAACATTCGGTTGTTCTCACTTCGTATATGTTTGACAGCTCGAATGACTTTACGCTTATAATCATTCCAACCCGATGATTCACCAGTACGCGGAAACATGTCGAGGGAATGACGAATAGGGACCCTTGCACCCATAGCAATTAGGTCATTTCGCAAACGTTCCGATTCTTCACGCCGATATGCCCATTCTCGACGAACGCCTGCAAAATATTCCACTGGATCGCTTTGTCTTAGACGCCTGTAGTCATCATTTCTTTCTCCGAGCAACCAATTGCGATTTGTAGAGGATGACATATTTCTTTTGTAGTTGGTAAATTAATTTGCACTAAACCTATCTGCAAGGTCAAATATATATATATATATATATATATATATATATATATATATATATATATATATACACACACATACATATACAACCCACTTGCAAGTAGGGTTTTCAGGGTGCGGTTCTCATGTTTTATTGATCCTGCTTGTATTGAAAATTCAACTCAGCTTTGTAGGATAAAGTAATGAAATGACCATTCAACTTTTTCATTTTTTGTAGCTGTGTCCGTATACTACACTTCATTTCAGTCTTGAAGTGACAAACCAACTTTTTCAGAAATGGTAGTTGTCTAGTATTTTTTAAAAAATTTTACAGTTCAAGAAATCACACTAATTTGGCTATAAATTGAAATGTTTTCATGTGATGTCTCTGTATCTAAAAATTCGTCATGTCTAATTCAAGAAACTCTTCATCTTCGGTTAGAAACCCTTACAGACATAGTTCAAGCACTTTCAACTACTTAGGTGAACATGGAACTGTAAGGTGTAACTGCAATCTACCAGCTCCTTGTCAAGAAGCATGGAAAGAAGGTACTCTTGACCCAGGAAGGAGGTTCTTCGGATGCAGCCAATACAAGGTATGTACAACATCACTTTCTGCAAATTTTGTTGTTGCCAAAATGTATTGATTTTTGTTTAATGTGTTTTTAGGATCCTACAAGAAGATGTAACTTCTTTAAGTGGGCCGATCCATCGTACACCGAAAAAGCAAGAGAAGTGATAAAAGAGTTGAAGCTAAGACTGAATAGAAAGGATGATGACCTGCACAATGCTTGGATGGTGGACGAAGAAATTGGTTTGCTTCAAAATGAGGTTGAAGTAACAAAAAATTTGTTGAAGAAGTCGGAGAAGGAAAACATGACATTAAAGAAGCTTTTGGTATGTGCTGTACTAGTAATCATGCTTATTTCGTTATGGAAGTAGTGTAATTTCATCAGGAATTTATTAGTATTTGTTCCATGTAACGTTGGTTATTAAGCATGTTGAACTACGTTGATGTAATTTTCTTTGACTAATGGAACTAAGTCGTTTTAAGACCAATGTTAAAGCATTACAATTAAACCAAATAAATTAAAACATTAAACACAATTGTTTGAGCAACACATTAAACCAAATAAAGACAATTGTTTAAGTAAATAACTTAGAAAACATTCGATTGCATTAAAGTAAACATAAAGCCGAATACTTATTGTGAAGACTCACTTCCTCGGCTCCCACAACACATGGCTACCTGTGTGACACCTTCTCCCCTTGCCCTTCACATTTCTTGGTGGTTGTTGCCTAAGATGGGGCTCCTCTTTAGGCTCTTTCTCGCTACTGGATGAAGCACGTACAGGTGCAAACTCTCCAAACCCCTGAGCCTGGGGCGTATGTAGGTGTGACTGCGAATGACCTCCATAAGTCATCTACGAACTACCTCCAAAAGTCATGTGCGACTGGTCAAACTGGGAAGGGTCCTGAAATCCACCAAAAGACCCACCTATATCCCATGCACCCGTCATCTTCTCGCTACTGGATGAAGCACGTACAGGTGCAAACTCTCCAAACCCCTGAGCCTGGGGCGTATGTAGGTGTGACTGCGAATGACCTCCATAAGTCATCTACGAACTACCTCCAAAAGTCATGTGCGACTGGTCAAACTGGGAAGGGTCCTGAAATCCACCAAAAGACCCACCTATATCCCATGCACCCGTCATCTGGGAACCTGACTGCGAGCCACCTGGAAATGTCATGTAAGAGTGGTCCTGGAAGGCATCAGAAGACCCACCCATATGGGAAGTAGACTGTGAACCACCTGCATATGTCATCTGAGACTGGAAAGGGGGTGGAGCATGATGTGCACTACCAGAAGCGTGTGGAGGATAATGTCCACTGTCATCCAACATATGATCCCAAGCACCTCTATACCCCATATCTGATCCAAATTCCTCATAAGGAGCTGAATCCCAAGGCTCCCATAACTGGGGATATGTGCTAACCTCAGGCATAACTGGCCTAGCTGGATGATAAGTACTACCTCCACCATGAAAGGACTGAGACCCCTGGAAACCTTCATGCTGCCTCCACTAGCTCACATCGACTACACGTCGATGGGTAATACTCTGGAACCAAGCATCATAACCATCTACAGCCTCATTATTCCTGGCGGGCACATAGAAAGGAGGTGATAGTGCATCCGCCCCACGGATCATGGTTCAGCCATTGCCGAATCCGTACGTCCCGTGTCTCCATCACATCATCGCCTAAATTAGCATAGAAAGAAAACTCATGTGACGAATCATGCATACGGTGAGGTGACCGAGTCGGTATATCCTGTACGAATCCAAACTGTCTAGTCACTCTGTCAGGGTAGTACCACTCGGTGATCGTGTGAAATATCAAGGGACACTGGGCGGACCATAACCTCCTCTCCATGATAGATGGAAGATCAACGGTGGGAAAGTGCCTATAAGGCCTCCAACATATCTGCTCAATGTGCATATCATCCAACTCATAACGACCGTGACGTGCCCTATGTGATGTGGATCGCACAGTGCTCTTAGGCACCTTCCACCTGAAACATTTATGAACATCATAAGCAAATTGTCACAAGAGTACATAGCTGATGGATAAATGCTCATAAAATCAATAAACAGAACAATTACCTCAAAGCTAAAGGAAAGAGGATATGACATGGTGTCTTCAGCGTAGGAGCCAAGAAGGGGAAATGCTCATAAATCCATACCTGATGGAAAAAAGTCATGTGTCTGCATGCAAGGTAATCATGGATGCTTATAACAAGAAATATAAAAGAAGGTATACTTGTAGTAGTGTCATCGATCCACATATCTCTTTCTTTGTCCGCTTCTTCTTCAGAGTAGATGCGGAGCACATGTGGTGGTATAAGTATCCCAGTGCAGCACTGCCCCAGCTATATGTGCCCACCTGCGCAGGATCATGCACGTAGTGTAACAGGTGGAACTGGATCGTGTTCCCTGCTGGGATGGGGAATAAAAATCCAATGACATGTACCAAACTGCTGTACCAGCCATGAAATCCTCAAACCCGATTTCTGCCACTCATTATCTCAAGGAACAACACCCAAAAGATCATTGACCATGACTAGCAGCTGAGCCTTAGTAGGACTACCAAAGCTATGAATCACGGGACGTCCCCCGGTAGGAAGTCCTAAGATGTAGTGAACATCCTCCAGAGTGATAGTGGCCTCACCAAATGGTAGATGGAAGGTATGTGTCTCAGGTCTCCATCGCTCAACAAAAGCAGTGATCAGTCCTGCATCATGTCTAAAAGAGCCAATGCGGTACACTCCCTCCAAACCAGCGTCCTTAACCGCTGTCAAGACGGCTTCCGGAAGTGCCCTGGGGGGCTTTACTGCATCCCAGTATGACTTGAAGTTAGTGCGAAGTCGTAGATGTGCGGGCTCCTTAAAACATTTTTTAGGACAGGTTAATTACCACAACATTCATAAAGACCTAAACATATGTGTGCATAAACTAGAAAACAAATACTGGTTTATACCTAGCCCTCCCAAATCTGCTGAGATACATGCTCATGCTGACTGGATAAAATGGAATCGTCAATAGGACCCGGCTCGTACATGTCATCATCTACGTCTGACATCTACAATAGTTGAGCAAATTTATTATTATTTTTAATCTAAAATTTATTACAATGCGCCCAATTGTAATCTAAAATTCATGGAACTTATTATTCCTAATTTATTTTTAATTTATTATTTCAACAATTCAACGCACTTATTCCTAATTGATATATAAAATAATTTGCTAAAAAATGATAAATAATAATAATGTAAAATTTTAATTAAGAAAAGTGGTAAATTATATCTAAGAATTTTATTAGTTCGATAAATATAATTAATCAAACATGATTATTTATATCTATTATTAAAAAATTAATATAACATTTTTTATATATTTTATAAAAAATGATAAAAAAAATGTCACATAAATTGATTTAACTAAGAATTTATATATTTAAAATGCTATTTGTAAACGTGCGAATTGATGAACTTGGATTTTCCGAATTCTACAAAAAAAGACTTGGACAATTATACTAAATTCAAAATTCGAAAGTTGAGGCTTGGCATATGTATTTATACCATTAAACACTATACCACTCATAAATTATATTCGGACATGTCCGGTTTTTTAAAAATTTGATTCCTACCAATAATTTTATATTGAAATTTAATGTAATCAATTTAAATACCAGATTTGTCAAATAAAGGGCCAGAGCAAGTCATAGCCTTAACTACCAAGTGTAACCGGCTGCCAAGTGAATATTTATATTATTAAAAAAAATATTCGTATTGATTAAAAATTTCAAAAATAAAAATTTTAATAAGAATTTATAAATTAATATAATTTCAATTTCTTTTTAAAAATCCTACATACAAGGACGGATTATAAGCTAGAACTTAGCTAAATAAAATTTATGTAACATCTTAGCACACTCCTTTCAAATTAAATATCCTAATAATCTGGTACTTGAATTGTTAGATTGTATGCATAAATTTTATTTCATCAAATTATTTATTTAATTTAACTTCCACAATTATTTTTTAATGTTCGGATTTAATTTCATTAAATTAGGGTGTGCATAAATAAATTATGGGTGTGGATATATTAGCACCCAATTTCAATTATCCTTAAGCTAAATTAAAATTTAATTATACCAATTTTAAATTCAAATTCAAGTCTACCAAGGTTGTTCATCGTATACAATGAAAGTTATAATCTACTTGTGTTACAAATTCTATAACCTAGCATATGAACCAAAATTGTATCAAGCATTTTAACAAACATGTAGTCTACATTCAAAATAAACAAGAAAAATTCAAATATTACATATATATATATATACATCTATACTAAATTTGCAGGGGATATATTTGAGTAATTATGAGGAAGGAGAGGTTACCTGTTAATGAAAGGAGGAGATTTGGCTTTGAATTTGTTCAATATTTGCAGCCGCCGAGTAGAACACTAGATCTGTGTTTGTGTGTTTGTTTGTGTGTCTGTGAGTGAGAGCTGGGTTGCATTTGGGTTTTATAAGTTCTAAAGGATACGCCACTACAACTGGCGTATATGAAAATTCGATTCAACAGGAAACGCCACTCAGACAGGCGTTTTCTGTTAAAACAGTAGTCCTGTTTTGTTACTTGTGCGTCCTGTTTAATTCCCAAATTTATTTGCAATAATGAATTATAATAAATTCTAAATAAATTGAATAATATTCTGAATATATTGAATAATAAATGTATTATTTTCGTATTTATTAATTAGTAGATTTTAAATTTAATAAAAAAAATGAAACATTTTAGAAGAATGAATAATATTATAAAATTAATGAATAATATTGGAATTTATAACTTGAATGAATAATTTTGAGATTTTGAAACAGATACAGATCTTATCTTATCCATCATACGTCAGAAAAAATCAAAAATCCACCATACAGATTCGTTCATATCTTATCCAAGAGTGTGTATATTAACAACCCCAAATGTTTGTTTTCATCACACCATCTACTTCCTCTTTTTTTCCTCTCTGTCTGTCCATCACATTATTTGTCCACTCATGTCTAGCTAATTCCGATCCTTGGAAGCTTTGCTTGGTTTGCATCAATTTGCCTCGTTCGTCCCATTTAAGGTACACGATACATACTCCTTTATAACCTTAAATTTGTTTAAAATAATATCTAATTTAAGTTAACTGTTTGTTTATTTTTATATATGGTTCTGCATTGTTAGTTACAAATTAGTTAAATAGTAAGATAATATTCTTAACTTCGTTTAATATATTCAGGAGAATGGAAAATTACGTTAATGTTAATTTCTTTTGGGGTGGAAGAATTATTAGACGGGGGGATGATATTCGATATTCAAAGGATCTGGGTGGTCAACGTTATGTTATGTTGGGAACGAAGTATGAAGAATTTAGGGGTATTGTTTATGAGGTTATGGGCATAAATCCAAATCAATGGGAGGTAAAAATGAGTTATAAATACCCCCAAGTTGGCATAGGGAATGTTGCATCACATTTTTTAGTAGGGCAAATTACCTCAGATATGGACGTGGATAGGCTGTTGAGCATCCCTCGTACGATGATGATGGGTTTAGGTGATGTTTCTGTGTTTTTGGAGGTCAAAAAGGTACAAGAGGATGACCCGTACAGTTACGGGCATAATATGCACCCTCAACCAACCCATTCAAGTTACCAAGAAGATACTGGGACTAGCAACCAGTTTCCAGAATTTGGAACGGCCGGGTGGTCAGACTACTATTTTGGGGGAGGATACGATTATCAGGGTCATGTCGGCGGTTCAAGTATCTATGCAATCCAGCAAAGCCAGCAACAACATGATTATCAATTGCAGGATTACTATACCCCTACAGATTACATTGAGCCGTCTCCACGAGTGCATCCTCTTGCAGGTAGAGAGTTGGCCCTTGTACATGAAAATTCAAAATATGACAATGCTAGTTCAAGTAGTGAAGATTTCGACTACCGTGGCAGTGATGATGAGGAAGATGTATCGGAAGCCGAGGCCGAAAAGGAGGTGCCTACGATGGCTATTATTGAGACGGCTCTCATTGAGGGGGGAGGCACGTTCCCAGCGCACCTTGGTTTGAAACGGAGGCGTATACACCGATTGTGTTGCACAACCGGGATGCAAACTACAATGTTGTAGATGCTGAAAATGATAATATTTATGTCGGACAGATGTTCAGTGACAAAACTACGCTTATCAGTGTAGTGCGAAATATGCACATTAAGAGTAATCGGATGTACATCGTGGTGAGGAGCAATTACGATCAATTCATTGCAAAGTGCACCGTGCAGAATTGTCCGTGGAGAGTGAGAGCTGCGAAGAAAAAGAGTCACGGTTTCTTTCAAATCACAAAGTTAACAGAACACGTATGCTTGTGTGATTATCCTACGCAGGACCACAAGAAGATTACTGCAAGATTGGTTACAAATATTGTCAAACCGCATGTATGTTTTTCATTTTCGAATTTATTATAAGTAATTTTTATTAACATTGGAGTTATGACGTGTTTCCTTTAAATGTTTGACAGGTCGTAGGCTCACCAAATCTCCCAATAAAGAATGTTTTGAGCTTGGTCACCAAAGAATTAAACCACAATGTGAAATACATGAAAGCATGGAGAGGGAAGCAGTTGGCGGTTGAGGATGTATACGGCAAGTGGAGCATAACATACAACATACTACCACAGTTCTTCATGGCCATTGCCCATTCCAACCCTGGAAGTGCGTTTGTGATTCAAGCAGTACCAGATGAGAAAGTAGCACATCAATCCATTTGCAAGCGTGTTTTCTTTTGCCTTAAAGCAGTCATGGACGGTTGGCAACATGCCCGGCCTGTACTTTCAATCGATGGTACATTTCTAAAGGGCAAATACAATGGGAAGTTACTCATTGCCATGGGTGTTGATTCCAACAATCATCAATACCCCGTATGTTATGCGTTGGTTGAGGAAGAGTCTGAGGATAACTTGGGTTGGTTTTTAGGACTGTTGCGTCAACATGTTTGCAAGGACAGGAAGCGTGTTTGCATAATATCAGACCGTGCTGGTGGAATTCTCGCAGCAATATCGAATCCGGGCAACGGCTTTGCACCACCTTATGGGATTCATAGATGGTGTCTACACCATTACAGAAGTAATTTCTCTAGTAAGCATCCCGGGGGGGACTTGAAACGCTTGATGTGGTTAGCTGGAAGTACCCCGCAGGTCAAAAAACACAATGCCTACATGAAAAGAATAGGGGAGATATCACCTGCTGCTTTACAGTGGCTTTGTAACGTTTCTCCCGAGCTATGGACCATCAGTCATGATCACGGCGGTGCTCGTTACGGACAAACCACTACCAACATCATGGAAGGCTATAATGGAAACATACGAATGGCTCGTTTCCTTCCTATTACAGCAATGATGGAGTACATATTCTAGAGAAATGTTAGAATTGTCAACACACAAAGGAACCAAGCCGTTGAAGCCCTACATGACGGCCAACAATTCTGTCAAAGGACGAATGACATGATAACAAGATATATGGAGAAGGCAAAAGCACATCATATGATAACACATAGTCATCAACTTGGCATTTTCACAGCCGTCACTCAACGCTATCGGGTGAAAGGTTGCACGAAGGGGGGAAACCAGCAGAATGTGGACATAAGTAAGAAAGCTTGCACATGCGGAAAATGGAAATGTCACCATATGCCTTGTTCTCATGTAATGGCTGGTTGTTTAGTGGACAATATTGATTGGAAGCAGTGGGTTGGACCTTACCACTACTCGTCGAAATTGCATAAGTTATGGGAACCCCTGATATTTCCATTGCCAAGCACGGACTTGTGGAACTACGTTTTACCCGACGAGTGGCAACTGTTTGGAAAATTGATACCAAATCCGGCCTACAAGAAGGTGAAGAAAAAGAGTGGCACAAGGGGACAGTCCGTAAGAATTCGAACTGAAATGGACCAATCAAGATCGGGGATAAAGTGTAGCCGGTGTAAGCAAGAAGGGCATACAAAACGGAGCAGACTTTGTCCACAACGTCCCCCGAAGCCTTTTGGTTGATGAAATCAAGTCTTCAAGTGCCTGCCCCCATTTTACTTCATGCGTGTAGTTTGTTTATCCACATTTCATTTGGTGTTAACTGTTTTGTGTGATTTTATTTTATTTTTCCATGTACTTTGGCTCGTAATAGTTGTATTTGTGTGTTTCTTATCAATTTCATTTCAGTTAATAAAACATGGTAGTTTTTTTTATGTAGAGGCCTATATGATTTTGTGTTTGAAACATAACAAATGCCAACAATTATGAAATCATATCAATTGCAGAAATTAACACACTTCCAATGATAAAATTACAATAGTCTACTCCTCGTCGGACATGTCGCAGTCCGATTGATTTTCAGGACTTATGCTCCATTGATGATATTGTCTAGCTTGTAGGATGTCTCCGTCCTCTGCACACATCCTCGCATCTTCTGCTAGGCTGTATCGTCGTACGCGCAAACGCATTCGATTTTCCTCCTCTTGTGCACGAAATAGCGCGGTTTCGAGTTGTCGAGGAGTGTTACGTGGCATGGATTTAGTGCGCTGTTTTACTACTCGTAGCCCATACTCTTGACATTGGTCAACACAAATGTCAAGAGTTCGTGCACGCCATTCCCACTCCCTCCGCATTGTTGCTACTGATAGAGTTGAGTAACGATGATTAGGGTTCAACGAGTAAGCAAATTCATCTTCACACACCCAACTCCTACCCATAGCTCTAAAAATATCACCAGGAGTATAAGTCATTTTGTGTGGATGATAAATATTTTGGTTACATATTTATAGTGAAACGGACTATTGTTTTCCACTTGCATTATTATCCAGCACTTGCATTATTTCAGCTACCACTTACAACCCACAGGAACAAATAATTTAAATTTGTATGCATTATTATCCGGCACTTGCATTATGTCCACAGGAACACATCATCTACTCACATAGTGAATAATCTCGTGCATGTACAGTAATTCAAAATGTTTTGCAAGTTTAGCATCCTCAGCCTGAAAATCGAATGACCTTTTGCTTTTCTTGATTTGTCTGATTTCGGTGTTGTTGGTTTGTGGTTTTTTGCCCTTATCCATCTTATGGTATTGGCTTGGAGAAAGTTTATTTTAGAAGAAGCTAGTAAGTTTTGATATTCAATAACCAGGAAAGAGGGATTTTATAGGGAATTTTGGAGATGATTAATTATACTGATAGCTGTGAACACTTCAAGTTGTGTTACTGTTGACAAGACTTAACAACTTTGTACATAGTATGCAGAATAATAAAATACGATTAAATGTGAATATATAAAATGGAAATACAAACAATAAATTAAAGCACACGATTACATAAAATGGAAATACAAACACTAAATTAAAATGATTCATAAAAAAACCAAAAAGTTGAAGTTGATTGAGGAGACGAAGTTATTAATCTGGTCATTAATCTTCATCAGGAGCATTCCATGCAGCCCACCATTCGGCTTCGTCACGTTCGTCAAGTTTTTTTTGTAAATCCTTACACTCCCCACGTAATGCATCTTTCTGCTCCACGAATTAATTCTTCAAATGTGATAATTTTTTTTCTAAATAATGTCAAATATTCATCATGTTTGTCATTCCAAAGCTTGTTCACCTCTGGATATGTTTCCGCCTCGTCCTCAACCTCATCAGAAGTTGGCACCCAATCTTTACCCCTTCTGTTCTTTCTGTTTGTATACTTGCGCAGTTTATTGTAAAACATGTTCCACCCATGTTCTTCCTCGGCTTTCAAGGCTGCTTCGTTAATTCTTTTTCGAGCGCTTGCTTCATCTTCCCCTGGAGGGGGGAAATCTCGTCTCCGATTCCTACTTGGACCAGAATGCATAGGCCTTTTTCCCTTATCCATTTGGTACAAACTGCCTTTGAGGGTATTTAGCAAAATGAAGTTGTGTTGTTGTGTGAATATTTACTAACCAAAGGGAAGACCTATTTATAGAACGAAGGTTTGATTATTATATGGCATTTCTGTTGATGCAAAAGTACGAGCAACTGATAAGTAGATGTGACTATTCAAAGTTAGTAGGTTGTAGGAAAATGTCCAGAAAATCTGAAATCAACTTTGCTTTTTCAGAAATCAACTTTATTTGACTACTCCTGAAATGAACTTTAGAAAACGTATGAAACTGAATGACCACTTTCTTAATACTATTGTCAATTATTTCATGTACTGCTTAAATATATGTTGAAGTGACTAGTCATTTTTTACTACATGAGAATCTTTGCAGTGCTTTCTGAGACTGCTTTTTTCCAATAAGGCAGACTATTTTAAAAAAAAATTAACTATGCATTCACGGGATGTGAAGTGACTAGAGCACTTTGCGTACAAGCAATAGAAGATATGAATACTCATATTAGTAGCCTGCATGATTTCAGCTACCACCGAGAAACCCCAAGAACAAATAATTTAAATTTGTAAGCATTGCACCCACATCTACTACTCACATAGTGAAGAATCTCGTGCATGTACAGTAATCTCCAACAAATACTGAAAAGTTCTGGAAAGATAACAACTAAGTGGTCACATCTTCTTATCGCTAATAGTATTTGTCAATTATTTAATGTCTGTAAAGCTCAATTATTTATGAATGCATGTTATAGTAAATGTCAATAATTCACGTCCTACTTTCTTTGTGTATAAAGTTATGTAGTGTCATGACCAATAATATAGCTGACATTTTTTTCCCAAAGTCACTTGCAAGAAATGGGTAGTGAAGATGATGGAGATAACATTTCCGATCATAGTTGCAACTCCCATTGTAATTGCAATTGGGATTGGAATAACCTTACATTCTCTCAGCAACAAGCAATTGATGAAATCTATCAAGCTGGTGAAGATTATTATGCAGCACACCCGGATAGTCCCCTACACTTCTCTCAACCCCCAACTCAAACAGAAATCGGAAACACTTCCAATCCTCGACCAACTACTCCAGAAATTCCACAAACAATCAATCCAATACCTCTAGAACCACTCGCTCCAAGTTCAGATCATAGTTACAATTGGGATTGGAATAACCTTACAATTTCTCAACAAGAAGCAATTGATGAAATGTATAGACTGCCGATGCTTTATCTCAACCACAACCGGATAGTTCTGTAAACCTTCCCCAACAGTCCCCTCAAAGAGAAAGAGGAACCACTTCCAATCCTCAACCAATCACTCCAGAGCCTCCTCAATCAAGCACTCCAATTCCGCAAGCCCCCCGAATTGATTATAAAAGTAAGCAATGGAAGGATTGTAAAAGGTTCATCCAAAGTGGTGGTAGGATCAGTTCTACAAAATTCATGTTTTTTTGTAATGAATTGTTATTCATTTTTTAAAATTGCTAAAAATATGGAATTTTACGGATGCGTAATATTATGCTAACATGTACCTGGATCCAATGAAGATAGACTGCAAAATACCTTATTCTGTCAATTGCAGGACTCTTAAAGGAATATCAAAATATGCATTTGAAGAATACGATGACTTTGTGGGCATCGACACCATACCAATCGATTATGCAAAGGGATGGATCGTAAGCATCCGCGACTCGGACCTATTTGGTAAAAGAATCATCGTAATAGATGATGGCACACGGCAAGTTGATTGTTATCTCCGATTGGATAGGGATAGGTACCCACTTATCCGTAAACCGGTTGAAGTCGGATGTGTTATTGTCCTCTACAAGATATGTTGTCAATTTGAGATCACTTTTGCCGCCGACGTTATAGACTATGAAAATTTCACGTTTCATGGGGGCTATTCAAATATATTAGCTGTATTCTAGAATCTCCTTTTCACTATGTAATGAATTAATCGTTTGTGTGCTTCATTTCATGCTTTATTTCAATAAAATTTTATGTCAAAATCTGGGAATTTGTATCATTATCGGACCTTAACAAAACATTATTGTGCATTATATTTGTTCATTTTTTTGGTCTTACACCAAATTAGGACGTTAATACTAAAATGTGAAAAAAAAATCGACAATAAAACTTGTAAAATTAAGTTTTCTAGGCCCCTCAACATGCATACGCATAGGAATTTCTAACAATTTCATGTTGAGTTGCCATGTTCGGACAAAAAAAAATATAACTCGACAAAATAATTTTTGGAGATTTTCGTATTATATCAAAGTAAAATATCAATTCTTTAACACGAAACAAAAAAAACAGATTAATTTTATTTACAAGTTCATTTTCTAAGCCATATAAAATGATAAGTACAAAGTGCATTTTCTAGTTACAAAATACTCCCTCCGTCCCGGCCAATTATTAACATTTCAAAATAGAGTTTTTGGCACGCATTCTAAGGTAGATTTTAAGGATAGTTCCATAACTTATTTTTGAAATTTTCTTTTTTTTGTATAAAAATATAACAATCCTATTTTTATACAAAAAAAGAAAATTTCAAAAACAAGTTATGGAACTATCCTTAAACTTCATCTTAAAATACGTGCCAGAAAATGACAAAAAAAGTGTTAAGAATTGGATGGGACAGAGGGAGTATGCCTTAAATGCTGGGAAAGTAAGAAGAAAGCAGTCTAATAGAAACCGCCAGTACAAGTGGCGTTTTCTGTTAAAATGAAATTCAACAGAAAACTCCACTTGTAATGGCGTTTTCTATTAAATTTTCTAAGCTATACCAGAAATGAAACTTTACGTTCAAGTGTACCATATTTGAAAGCTCAATTCTGTACTATACCAGAAAAGTAATGGAGCCCATATTTGTCCCTCACTAGTCACTTCCCTATCATCATTATATACAGATCCTACAATCTATGTGCACGTATATATGCACTTCATTTTGATTAAATAATTTTTATTTGAAGTTTAATGGGTTTTATTTGGGGTTTAGAAATAATTAATTTTTTAATAAAAAAATTAAATTTTATATATTCTTTTGGGCATTCAAAAGTTAATTTTTGGGGTTTAACATTTTCATCTTGGGTTTTAGAAATATTCCGAATGACGAATAAACCGTATACGAATTTAGGATTTAGGGTTTAAGGCAATCCTAAACCCTAACTTATCCTGGTTTTTAAAAAATCGACATGTTCCGCGAAATCAGGCCGCCAAACTTAGTAAGAAATATTCATTTTTTTAATTTAATGCAAAAAATCCATTTTCATTTAATTTTATTTTAACAAATTAAAAATGACATTCAAGAAATATTTTTAAAGCTATTTTCATATTCCTAGCATTTTCTCTTTTTTAGATCTCTAGCATTATTCATATACTCCCTCTGTCTCCAAAAACATTTCCCATTTACTAAATCGGGACTATCAAAATACTTTTCCCCTTTCTATTTTAAGCCATAAACAATAATATTCAATACCCACTACTCCACCCACTACTCCTTAAAAATAATATTCAATATCCACTACTCCACCCACTAATCATTACAAATAATATTCAACACCCACTACTCCAAAAAAACAATATTCAATACCTACTATTCCACCCACTACTCCTTAACAATAATATTCAATATCCACTACTCCACCCACTACTCTAAAAAAACAATATTCAATATCCACTACTCCTTAAAAACAATATTCAATACCCACTACTTCTTACAAATAATATTCAATACCCAATTTTTCTTAAAACCCGTGTTTTTAGTCAAACGGGCAAAGTAAAAAGAGACGGAGGGAGTATAATTTATTAATTTCTCCCTATTTCGCATCATTTTCTTATTTAGTCCATAATCATATAAGTATATATAAACGCTTTTCACACTTACAACACCTGTAATGGCAACCACTCGTAACTCTCACTCTTGCATCCTACTCGAACTTTTTCTACTCCTCATTCTCGCAACCGTTTTCCGATCACCGTCGTTCGCCGTCGCCGGAACTCAACTCGAACACGGAGATTCAGTATCTCGCTACCTATTATCCACTTCAACTCAACGAAAAATCGACCGGCCGGTTCAAAACTGTTCGGAAGCAGCTACGAAGCTACAATGCTTGAAGAACAGTAAGTGCCGGTGGTGCCGGAGCGAAGTTCTCGATGACATGTGTTTTACTAAGTCCGAAGCTTTCAGATTGCCTTCTCAGGTTTTTATTTGCGAGTGATTTGTGCTTGTTGTGCTATTTACTTTGTTTGATTTCGAAATTTATT
The DNA here is from genome assembly GCA_037693485.1 of Kitagawia praeruptora. NCBI lineage: Eukaryota > Viridiplantae > Streptophyta > Magnoliopsida > Apiales > Apiaceae > Kitagawia > Kitagawia praeruptora. The sequence goes on along the minus strand of CM075347.1, from coordinate 106,137,543 downwards.
TAAATTCGATGTGGTATTAAGTGAGATCTAATTCGTATAGTTTTCGATATGATTTTGAATTGCCAAATAGTTAATTTCATGAAATGATTCAGTTAGTTGTTAGTGTGATTGATTTTTAGTTGTTTGGTTAGGTTTCGTGTGAATTATTGAATTATTTTGTTAAATTACGGTATGTTTGGATAAGTATTGGAGGAAATTGAATGCGTTGAATGTTAGAAGTTCATTGAGAAGTTGATTGTGAGAATGTAGTGTTCTAGTTTAGGAAGTAAAAGCGATTGAGTAGGATTAAGTGAATGTGTAACTTAAATTATTTTAATGGAGTGAAGAATGTGGTATATAGTAATTGAAGAATCTACATTCCTGTGGATATGCTTTAGCTGCGGCTTTTACATTAAGGTAGAAATTTGAAGTATGTTATGGTGTGCTTAGATAGGAATTGGCGTATTCATTGAGAAGTTTTTTATTTTTGGCTCAGCAAGTTCGTTGAGAAGTTGACTGTGAGCATATATTAATGTTAGTTTGGAAGTAATTGCGATTAAGTAGGATTTAGTGAACGTATAAGTTGAATGTGGATGTGTTAGCTGCGACTTTTTATACTTCGGTAGGAATCTGAAGTATGTTACGGTTTGGGTTAGATTATGCAGACTTTAGCTCATTCAACACGCTTTGCGAATAATAATTGATTTAATGCACACATCTTTGGCTCTAGAAAAAGAAAAATCACTATCTTTGGATATCATCATGGTTTCTGCTAAAACTGGTGCCCTTTCGTAAGTGTATGGATATCAGCAAGTATCATCTAGAGAAGCAGGTACCCGATCTTAAGTTTCCTATAAACTGTAGATTAGAAACTATAATTAACACATATTGGAGTAGTCCCATTTAGATGTCACTGCAGGTAGAAACTATATCCTGATACTTTATAAGTTCGATTTTTTCATGTTTAGTGTACGCATTGATTTTTTTGGTTAAATCTGCAGAAGCATGTTTTTTGATTTCATAGCTTATATTCCGCTATCAGGAGATTGTTTAGCATATTGGTCCAAATTGTTGTGTAGATTGTATTTGCCACTTTGTATCATGCTAATATTCTATGATTAGGCTTCAGATGAACAGAGTACTTATATCTAATGTAACGTTTGAAAGATGGTTAGGTTTTTCGCTAGATATCTATTGAATACACTGACATAAAATAGAGCACATAAGACACGGTTTAAAAAAAAAATCGAAGAAATAAAAGAAAAGAAAGTTAATTACAAATGGGCAATAAACTTGAGTTGAATGTCGGTAAATGAAGATATGTAGTCTATGTTAATTATCGGGTCTAGGGAAAGGTGAAAGAAATAATAAGAGAGATAATTTTGCTAGATGGAGATCATGATGTGTTGCTAACAAGCATTCTATTTTTGTACAAGTTGTGTGAGCATCACAGCTAAATACTAATTCAATTTATTCTAGAGACAGAATGAACTAGTGTAACCTGTTGTCACATAGTCCTGGAAATCACCATAAATCAGTACTAAAACAAGTCTAACTGTATATGTAGCTGCGGACTGGTGGTTTGCATTAGGAGGTATGTTGTTCAGTCTATTTGTTAAATTTCTTAAATACATTATCTAAAGCTAAAGCTATGATTTGCATTTTACAAAGATATTACCCTCTTGTGTTCCTCTTCTTTCTTTTGTGTATGTGAAGAGATCTACATTAGCTTATGTAGTTTGTACATTATGGCCAAATTAGATGCTTTGAGTTTGAGCCAGCATAGTCAAATTTCGGCCAAATTAGTTTGTACTCCCTCCGTCCCAGTGGGATCTTTACATCCTAGCTGGGCACGGAGGACAAGACAAACTTATAATAGTGATTATAAAGTGGGTGTAATATTGTTAAAATAAATGAAGTAGTGGATGTAATAGTGATTTTATTATTAAAATAAGTGAAGTAGTGGGTGTAATAGTGATTTTATTGTTAAAATAAGTGAAGTAGTGGGTGTAATAGTGTAAAGTATTGTTAAAATAAGTGAAGTAGTGGGTGTAATAGTGTTAAAACTTACTATTTTTGGAATGTAAAGAAATGAATGGGACGGCCCAAAATAGTAACTGTAAAGAATCCATTGGGACGGAGGGAGTAGTTTTTTTCTTAAGGTTCCCGCTCACTGACAAACATTTGCCAGTGAACTGTTACACAACATATGGTGTCCCAGGCTGGGGTTTAAAAAAAAAAATACACCGTACCGCAGAAACTTTTCGCGGTACGGGGTAATTACGAAAATGGCCCCCTATTTTCACATCAAAAATCTACTATTCACCGTACCGCAGAAAGTCTGCGGTACGTGAACAGTGAGGGCATTTTTGTTGGGAAACCGTTCCCTAGCAAATGTTTGCTAGGGAACGGACCCCTTTTATTAAAGCCTACTTCAAAGCCTAGATGAAGATAGTGTCATAGTGCAATGTAGTTTCCAGTTATTTTTGATTCGGACCCGTTTTAATGGAGTGTTCAATCGATCAGACAGTAATGTTTCTTGACCGTCTGGTTCGAATGACTAATTTGTTACCACGCGCAATCTTAGATGACCCAATAATTAATAAACCACACGTAAAAGCCCACTCTGTATCTCTATTTTGTTCGAACATAAAAATAAAAATGTGTTCGATAAGTTTAACGAGTAGATCTGAATTATGGATGTCCGATTTGAACTCGATTCGAAAATGATTCATACTCGACTCGGTTTGTTAAACTCAAATGATTCATACTCGACTCGGTTTGTTAAACTTGACTCGATAAACTATATACTTAAAACATATTTTATTTACATAAATAATATTTTACAATACATGAATGTAATAATATGTAGATTATAACTATTAATTATCTATTCTTCCATCATTCACAATATTAAACATGAACATGCACTAGATAATAAAAAAACAAGTGTACAGTGAAAAAAAATTAAAATTTTATTCAACAACTCGAAATTGATCGGGTTTGACTCAAATTGAAAACGAGCTCGAGTTCGAACAATAAAAGTTGATGGATAAGATAATAAAGTTTAACTCGACTCGTTAAAAAAAATTCAAATTAGATAAGCAAAATCTCGACTCGATTCGATTCATTTACAGCGCAATACCCTTATGTATGTGTAAATTTGTTTAAAAAAAAGGCATCAATGATAAAGATAATCACCATTTCTTTTCTAATTCCCTTAAGGAGAGACGTTTTCGGTGTTTATATTAATTTTCATTATTAAGAATTAGAAATTTGTTATATAATTCATTACAATATTGTAATAAAATTGAAATTTATTCTCCTATATTAAATGAAAAGAGAATTATAAAATTATTTTATCAATCAAGCATCCTAAGGATTAGCACATTCTTTCTTTTGATGGGGATATTATATGAGCAGGGATCCTCTGTTCCCTTCCTCCGTGTCTTCTTTGTGTCCCTTGTTGTTTTTAATACAAAAAAAATATTCTTGTGGAACCCATTTTTATTATTTATTAAAATGGGCCCCGCAAGGGCACTCTTTTTGTACTAAAAAAAGCAGGGGATACGGAGGAAGGGGACAGAGGATCCGGACCCATATTATATATCCATCTTTGTCTGCTCTTTGTTATTATGAAACTCATTCTTTTAAGCTCGAATTTATAATCATTTTGCTACAACAAAAAAATATTGGGAAGAAAGCGAGAACCTTTCCCCCTCATACATCCAAGAAGCTGTGAACTATTGTTGATCCACAGAAGCGTCAGTATGAACTTTTACGAAAATTTGTGTTTTTTTACCGCACTTGTCATAATAATACCCTCGACCGTGGTAACTTTTCTGAAAAAAAGAAAAAGAAGAAAAGGAAATAACAAATCTCTTGTTATTCACCAGGTTTTAAGATTAAAATTCATAAATACACATCTGTTTAGTGAAAATCTCTAACCAATTTGTTCACTTGGGACATCAGAGATTACATTTCAAATGGGTTTTGGTGCCTAACAATCGTTTGTCAGGAACCGGTTATATAATAATCGGTTTCTAAACATCTAACGGCTCCCCTGGATTACAAAAAAATTTACTGTTCGATATAATTTTCCGCGGATAGCCAAATTACCTGTCCGCGGAGTAATTTTTTTTTTTTAATCTCAACCACGATTGTGGAACCAACGGCTCTGATTTTAAAAAAAAAATTCATCGTACCGCAACAAGTTTCCGCGGTACGGAGCAATTACCAAAATGCCCCCTATTTTCACATCAAAAATCTACTATTCACCGTACCGCAAAAAGTTTCTGCGGTACGTGAACAGTAGGGACATTTTTGTAATTTCTCCGTACCGCGGAAAGTTTCTGCGGTACGGTACAATTATTTTTTAAATCAGAACCGTTGGATCACGACTCTGGAACCGTATGTTCCATAAACAGTCTGGTGCATACGTTTGCACCAGACCGGACCCCTTTAAATATAGCCTATAACATTACATACCTTTTAAACACTTATTCTAGAAGTAGAAAATTCAACAAATTGAAGCTCGTGATTAGGGGAAACAATCTTAAAATATTTATTAACCTTCAAACAAACTGGCTCGTGATTTTTGGAAACAATCTTAAATATTTATTAACCTCCAAACAAACTGGGAATCCAAGGTGGAGCCAGCAACACAAGATCATAAAAGAATAATACTAAATATCCCGAAATAAATCCAAAAAATGTTTTCGAATGATATATTACATAAATTTATTCGTAAAATTCATATGTAAGCACGGGCGATCTATCTAATTTATATGAAAAAAATATTATTTTAAAAATTTAACATTTAAGAATCTTTTTTGAGAATTCTAGTATTTCTCATCATAAAATGTAGGGCAGCTTTTTTTAATTTTGTGACGGCATGTGACTTGGAATTTGATTTTATCCAGTTAATTAGATACTGAGTAGTACATTAGCTGTATACGTAATTTCTATTTCTCGTGAATGGATATATGTTATAGCGGAAAGATAGATAAAATATCACGAGAATCTTATCTGATTTAACCACTTAAAAGTAAAAAATTATACTCAGAGCAGCCACCAATCACCAATATTATCTCCTTTACTGAATATTAACATGCTTTGCATGATTCATGGGATATTAATCCCACTCGTCAGTTCATGTGTTTCTTTGTTTATCTTTTCATCTTTTTCTACATGCTTTTCAATATGTACACACTTTCGCTCATAAAACAGAATATATATGTACACACACTTTATGCAATCTTAGTCAAATATAATCTACTTTGTGTCTGAATTATATGCTACAGTCCCTAACATGAAGTCTAAAGATGTAACAAGAACTGTTGAATTTGGATATATGTTTTGTATAACTGAATTAACAACGATTGTCGCATCGTTCTAATAGTTTAGGTGCACAATTCATGATTGATTCTCGTATCCGACATTATCGATTTTCTCTCATATTCGATATTGCCGATTTCCCGTGTAACTTCATTACCTAATATATACGACAGGGATGACACTATGACACTATCAACTTCTATGTACATACTGATACTTTACAAAGAAATGATTTTATTAAACTTTCAAATCATTAGCTAATACATGCATATCTACGATCAGCTAGCAGTTCTTATGAAAATTTATACTCCCTCCGTCCCTCTCATTTTTTTACAGTTACTATTTTGGATATCCCTCTCATTTCTTTACATACCATAAATAGTATGTTTTTTCCACTATTACACTCACTACTTTTCCCTACTATCTCATATTTAATAATAAAAAACACTATTACACCCACTACTTTCCTCCACTTTCTCAAATCTATTATTAATATTGATAGGTCCAACTATTTTACCTACTTTTCATCTAATTTTACTCATTTTTTATACATTTTCTTGGTGTTCATGTCCATTCCCAATGTAAACTACCTAGAGGACGGAGGGAGTAAGTAAAATCTCAATTAAATAATGAAGAGGAAGTAGGAATACTATCTTTTTGACTTGGTATTTGCAGGCGTGTTGAATTTTTATGTTTAGAGCTTCATGCATGCGCATATATAATTAATCTCTGTGACCTGTGTCTCTAAGCATGTACATAGTTTGTGGGTCGGTTGGATGGTAATTCCTGTCTTTACAAATTTCAAACAGTAATGAATATTCAGCTGCATATCTCCATTAATATGATGGACTAGAAACAGAGTGTTTGCTCCAACATTGAAAATTCAACTTAAGCCTTGTTAGTATTTTTACTCAGTTGACACAAAAGGTATACAGTGAATATAGTTACGAGCTTGTGGACTTGGGGTCATAACTAATACTTCTAGTAGTCAACTATAAAATTGGTTAACTGATTAAAGATTTCCTGTTTTCAACCCACAAATCTAACTCCCTCCGTTTTAAATTAATATTCCATTTTCAAGAAAAATTTTGTTTGAGAATAATTATCTCATTCTTATTTTCAAAGCAATTTTTAATTTAAATTTCCTATATTACCCTTGAGTTTTCATTTCCAAGATTGACTTTATGCACTTATTTATCCAACCAATACAATAAATATGGGTAAATATGGAATTAGATCATTAATAATTGAGTTTCTTAATATGCGTAATTTTTTTAAAGTGAACTACTAATATGAAACGGAGGGAGTAGTTCCTTAGAGCAAATCCAACTAGCTTCCTATTATGGTTTTTAAGTTAAAATTTAGGGAATTTAGTCCAAAATAGCACTCCAATAATGTGCTAATTATGGTTCCCTAAAACATTACGAACCTTACAGCATCTCCAAGAGACTACTACATTAACTCTTCAAAGTAATATAAATAAAATGCTCTTAGCAAGTTATTACATTGGTTTATGTGTCAAACTCCAATAATCCTCTTTATATTAGCTCTTTATTCATAATTTATTCATAAATTAATCCCACTATAACCAAAAGTTGTGCAAGAATTGGTGAACATGTATGTTTTATTACTAGAATACAAGTAAAGAGCTACTAGTGGCTCTTAGAAATGAGGAGAGAGAAGAGACTATTAGTGTTTTTAAGAGTCACTGAGAGTCTCTTGGAGCAACATTTTCATTCTCTCTCCTCATTTTTTGAATTAAGAACTGGAGTAGAAAGCCTCTTGGAGATGTTCTTAGTCATTCACTCATTCCCTATTGTTGGGGAATCACTAGTCATCCCTAACTTTTTTTTATTACTAATAAAATCATTTCTCTCCAATTCTCCTTACTTGTCAGTCCCTCATTTCTAGTTAGTTTCAAATTTTATATTATAATAATGACAAAGAATGAATATAGGGAATGTTGTTGGACTTGATGTACAAAACAAGGTTCCTAAATCACTAGCAACCATTATTTTATTATATTTTTAGGAATCAACTAGGGAGCTATTGGACTTGCTCTTAGTTGATTTAGAGCATCTCCTAGAGACTCCTACATTCACTCTTAAAAATAATATAAATAAATGCTTCTTAGCAAGTTATTACATTGGTTTATGTGTCAAACTCCAACAATCCTCTTTATATTACTCCGTAGCTCTTTATTTATAATTTATTCATAAATTAACACCACTATAACCAAAAGTTGTGCAATAATTGGTGGACATGTATATTTTATTATTAAAATACAAGTTAAGAGCTACTAGTGGCTCTTAGAAATGAGGAGAGAGAAGAGGCTCTTAGTGTTTTTAAGAGCCACTAAGAGTCTCTTGGAGCAACATTTTCATTCTCTCTCCTCATTTTTTGAGTTAAGAGCTTGAAACTTGGATATGAACCTTATTTTGTGCATCAATTCCAACAACATTCCCTATATTAACTCATTATTATTATTATTATTATTATTATGATAAATTTGAAATCAGTTAGAGAATGAGATATGGACAAATATTGAAAAAATGAATAAAAATGAATTTTTTATTAATAAAATCAAGTTAGTGATGGCTAGTGAATTCCCAAAAGTAAATAATGGTTAGGGATTCTTCATATTTTAGGAAATCACTAATACAAAAAAAAACATACTGTTGAAATGATATTTTGTATAAAATTTCCTAAATCTTGATTTTGGAAGTAAGATAGAGAAGCTGTTAGACTTCCTCTAAAGCCTAAGCCTATACATAGTTTGTGGGTTGGTTTTTATTCAAAAAAAAAGTTTGTGGGTCGGTTGGATTGTGATTCCTGCCTTAACAAATTTCAAATAGTGATGAATATTCAGCAGCATATCTCCATTAATATGATGGACTAGAAACAGAGTGTTTGCTCCAACATTGAAAATTCAACTTAAGCTTGTTATTTTTTACTTCTTCTGTCCCAATTTATTTGTTTGTTAGATGTTTCATGTTTGTGATCAAATTCTGATTGACATTTTCATATAATATATAATCGAAAATAATTATAAAAATTATAACATTAAAAAATATATGTAGCTGATTTTAATATATAATTTTTTAGTTTTTGAAAATAATAAAAGAATCATTTTTAATTTATAATCAAAATTGAATTAATTAATTACAAAGATTAAATATGATAAATAAATTAGAATGGAGGGCCGGAGTAGTATTTACTCAGTTGACACAAAGGCATGCAGTGTCCATAGTTATGAGCTTGTGGACTTGGGGTCATAACTAATACGGAGTACCTCTAATAGTCAACTATAGAATTTGTTAACTGATTAAAGACTTCATGTTTTCAACCCATAAATCTTAAACTAACTCGACCCCACTAGTCCCCCTTCTTGTTCCCTTGATTAATTCCTTGCGAATTACTCCTTCTTCCGTGGTTGTTTATATTGGTTTTTTTTATGAAAATCAAGAATTATAATTAAAATAAGTAAAGTAATGGGTGTAATATTGATTTATTGTTAAAATAAATAAAGTAGAGGGTGTAATAGTGTAAAGTATTGAAAAAATGGAATGAAATAGTGGATGTAATAATGTATTTTATTATTAAAAATTATTATTTATAGTATGTAAATAAATGAGAGGGACATCACAAAATAAAAACTGTAATTAAGTGAGAGTGACGGAGGAAATACTAAGATGTAATATGTTTATCTAAAAATAATCAAAATATGCCCCTAATAGATACTCCTGTACTTTTTTTTTAAAACAAAGGAGATTAAAAACCTGACAAAAAAAAATTTAAAAAATTATAGTAAATTACAATTATAATAATTGTTATGCCCAAATCTTGGCATAAGTCCTAATCAGGCCTAATGGACTAGAATAGAGGTCCATAACTTATAATGGGCCTAGAGATGAAGATTGGGTCACTAAAACCCACCACAGGAGTCAGTCCAACATACTATCAAGCACAATGTGAAAGTTTGCGACCCCAAGCTGCGGGTCGAGTTCGCCAGTAAAGTCCCTAGTATGGGATAGCATCTATCATGCATGTCTCTCTACAAGGTCCAGCGTGGCCTAGAGGTCCAACGTGGCCTAGAATACTCTCTCTGCAAGGTCCAGCGAGGCCTAGAGCATATTTATTATGAAGGCTTACGGTCAGGCCCAGCGAGGTCGCGTAAGTATAATTATCTCCGTACAGCGTGGACCACCTCGCATGACTAGCCCAGCGAGGCCGCATGCGAGGCCATGCAGCTTCTTCATTCGCCTCGTCAGCGAGGCCAGTTGATTTAAGCATCATGTTAGCCCGGCCTCAAGGTCGCATCTATAGGAATCACCTCTTGTATAACTCCCGTCAAGGGATCGCTTCGCTACGACTTCCCTCATTGGGATCGCTTCGTATTATCATCACATCCACATACTACACGAGATCGCTATCTCATTCTCTGCTGGAAGGCTCATGACGCAGCCCCTCGAGGTCGCATGAGTATCAATACACTTGGGTTCGTTTCGCATGACTCAACCCCTCGAGGTTGCATGCTACACCCTTGTTACTTCTCTATTAGCCTCGCCCAAGAGGTCCCGATTCTAGCCATGCGAGACCATTTGCTTCCTTCTTTGGACCATGGATCATGGATAAAATAAATGAGTAAAATATATCAACCCAAGAAGACGTCTAGTGGATTTGGGCCTAGTCGAGCCCATAGAAACCCTAGCCCGTCTAGATAACTTCTTCTCCAAGAGAACTACGTTGGCTTGATCCCTATAAATAGGGTACGTAAGCATCTTGTAAAGTTCGGATAAACAGTTCACCACTGAAAATCAATAGACAAGAGCAACCACAATCATTCACCAATCACCTCCGTGTTCTTCGTGTTCATAGCAGAATATCCGTATTTTGCTCCGTAAATCCAGCAACCTCCAAAATATTGTTATACAATATTCTCCCTATAACATTTGGCGCTAGAAGGAGGGGAAGTCATCATATTGGGAGAAAGATGACTGACTTGAACAAGAAGATGAACGGAGGGTACAACAACGGGGAGACCCCGGGGTCGTACAAGACACCCAAAGGCGATCCCCCCAGGAGCGAGAAGGAGGACGGGCCCGGGAAGGTGACAGTAGTACAAGAAAGAATAACAAGAGTGAAGAAGCGGTATAGCTCGAGGGGCGCGAAGAGGAATGCCAGGAAGAGGCCCAAGTCCTATCAGGAGGAGAGCAGCAAAGGTCCCACCAAGAAACTCTTGGATGAAGCTGATGATGTTGTTACGGATTAATCAAACCCTTACTCCTATGAAAACCTCGAGCGGGAGGAGGATGTAGAGCCTACTAAGACAAATGAATGGTTGCAGAATGAGGCCGCCTCATCCAAGGGAAGGTCAGTTAGTGTCTTTGATCGTCTTGGAAAGAGGTTAGCAGAGCATGATCTCCGCCTCAAGCTCGAAAAATTTACAGCTGACAAGAAGTATAAGCGATCCCAATCTTGGAGCCAAGGTTTGGAACGACCCCCCTCTCCTCATCGAGAGCGTGAGCGGTCCGAGGAGTACAAACCTGACCCCCTGAATCGCAAGGAGGATCAAGATGAGTCTAGAGCTCCCAAGAAGACCCAATCCCACCATGACAACACGGGAAAGGGAAAGGAAAAAGTTGAATATAAGAAGACCAGGGTTGGAGACTACAAGCTTGAAGAGCTAAAGAAGGCCTTGGATAAGATGAATGCAGATAAGGGGATCCTTAACCCCATGGGTCCGGCCTCGCCTTTCACTCAAGAGACCATGACCACTCCGCTTCCCACTATATTTCGGAGTAGTAACCCAGACATGACTTATAATGGGGACACAGACCCTGCAGAGTTTGTTATTCGATTCAACAATGATATGGATGTGTACCGAGTCTAGCTATTGGCTAGGTGCAGGTTATTTGCAACCTCGTTGAGGGGTAGTGCCCAGCAGTGGTTCTCTAAGCTAGGGGCTCACATCACTATAGACTCCTGGGAGCAGTTCGTGGACATTTTTATTAAGCATTTTCAGTCCTCCAAGCTCTATGCACCTTCTGTATCCACCATGGTGAACATAAAGCAGAAGGAGGGTGAGACCCTACAGGACTACTTCAACAGGTTTAACGCCGAGGACCCTAGGGTGAGAGGAGCAAATGATGAGGCCACTAAAAATTTTCTTATTGCTGGGCTGAGAGAGGGCACCAAGTTCTGGAAGAAGTTGTAGACACAGACACCTAGTACTCTCTTTTAGTTCTACAAGGAGGCAGAGCCTTACAAATGGATTGAAAAGTCGATGGAGGACCTCAAGAAGAATACTGATGCTAGCAACAGGGGAAGTAAGAGCAAGGGAGTAAAGAGGAAGGACTCTTGGAGCCCTAGGCGAAGACGGGATCGCAGTGAGAGCCCAAAGAGGAGGGGTCGCGGTCCGCCAAGGAGGTCACCACCACGAGCTCAGAGTGGAAGGAATAAGGGTCAGTCCACACCTTTAGTGGCCTCCATTAATCACATCTATGCAGTTAATGTTGATAAGGGGATGTTTAAGAAGCCCTCACCTATGAATAGTCGGGCAACCAAGGGTACTCGTAAATATTGTGCCTTTCATGAACAGACGGGGCATGATACTGCGGATTGTAGGCAGCTCAAGGAGCAAATTGAAGAGATAATTCGTAATGGACAGCTAACTGAGTGGGTAGTTCGTGATGTAAAGAAGCATGGTTTCGGTTATAATGATGTGCCACCACTTGGATAAAAGGAGGAGCCCCACAAGGACAGGACTGAGCCCGTTGCGAGTATTCATGCTGAGCATGCATGAATAGCTCTATGTATCTATAAACTAAGTATGAATAAATTCATCCTCGGTCTAGGGGGATAGTGATATCATATAGACACCTCTCCAACCTGATCATTTAAAATTGCAGGACTAGGCCAGCAAAGTGTATCCGAGGCCGAACACCCCTAAGGTCAAAGACGATGTGAGCATAGCATTTACTGCGACCTGAGGGGATGTCCTTAAGTTTACTTAAAGTGAAGCATATCTACTTAAGGAAGGAAATCAAGGAACTTAAAGTACGACCTCCATAATGAGACGCCTCTACATGAGATGCTTCTTGGTGAAATACCTCTACGTCGAGGAGAGGGGGGACGGCCCCGATCCTTGGGGAGAGGGGGGACGCCCCCGATCCTTGCCGGTAATGAGGAGGTCCTCAACTACCTCAATACACCAGGAAGTGCATCTATCAAACAAGCCCCCTGCTTGGTATGAACTTCACTAATATCAGCATACATTGCCCCAATCTGAAGGAGAACTCATAGCGGGGTCACATCAAAATTCTCTTCATTACAAATCGTGTCAACTCCAAATAATACAAGAAGTTTGCTGAAACATGTTGATTCCTCATCACATCTACAATTATAATGAGGACTCGAGGGGGTAGTGGCATTACATAAACACCACTTCTAGCAGGACATTTGAAAAATTGCAAGACAAGGTCAGCACCTAGCGTTGCGAGGCCAGCACCTAGCATTGCGAGGCCGTACCTAGCGATGCGAGGCCGCAAACTTGACACCTTGTGATGCGAGGCCTCTCGGCCCCATAGGCGCAATCAGGATCATTTGAAGACTCCATCAGCTATCCTAAAGCACTTGGGAAAATTTAACAGATATGGAGAGGCATTATGGAGGAATCTATACATGCTAAAATCATGCAACATGAGTCCCTTGTGCAAGCAGATACGAGGCCTATAGTACTTTGCAATATCATAATCATAAAATAAATGAGCATCACACTACGCCATAGATGGTCTATCGCAACCTTTTGGCATGGGTGTTACCACTACGGGTGTTACCATAGCTATGAAAATTTTGACCTATCGCAACCTTTTGATTGTGGTGTTACCATAGACACAAAAGTATGTTACTTTAGTTATAAAGGTGTTAACAATGGGTAACACCATGAGGTGTGTTACCATAGAGTATTCATTAACAAAATTTTTATTTTATTTAAAATTAATGATTTAATAATTATTTGACTTTAAAAATAATTAATTTTAACAAAATTATTGAAGTAATCATTTTAAAACGTAATAGTCCATCAAATAAATTGATTATTTTTATTCATGATTTTTACCTTAGCTTATTCATGATTTTTTTATTTTGCTTAAAATCAATGATTTAATAATTATTTAGCTTTGAAAGTAATTAACTTTAATAAAATTGTTGAAATTATTATTTTAAAAATAATATTCCATTAAATAATTGTATTATTCATATTTTATAGATATTAAACCATTTCTAATAAATTTAGAATGAAAAGATTTCTAAATAAAGTAATATTTAAAAAACATTAAATTTTCAAGAAATATCAAGAAATTAATTTAAATTTGTAATATTTGTTTTAAAAAAAGAAAGTAAATTATTGAGGAGGCTGGGCGGCAAATAAAACAGCAAGCGGCAAAACCAAAAAATTAGAACACAGATTGGGGGGAAATTGGGGGGAAATTGGGGGGAAATTAGTCAAATACAGATGGGGGAAAATTGGGGAAAAGATACAAGTCTCACATTTCTCTCACCTGCTCTCGCTTCTCTCGCCTCTCAATTAGGGTTCAAGGTTTCAATTGAGATTCGAGCTCGGTTAATTGAAGCTCTGTCTCTCTCCCACCTTGTCTCTTTATCGTACTCTATTCCTTTTTAAAACGACATCAATCACAGAAAGTGATGGTTTTCTTCTCTTCAGTTAACTCTGTCAAATTTCTTTCAGAGCTGCTGAAGTACATTCATGTGGATTGCTTCCACATTCATGGACAGCAAAAGCAGCAGAAATGAACTACTACTTTCTTTGACTTCTGTAAAGCAGAGAAAGGAATATTGTTGTGTACTAATGTTGCTGCTCGCGGTCTTGATATTCCCGCTGTGGTATGTGATTCTTTAATATTTTTGCTTATGGAATTTGAATTCGACAGATTGTACGAGTATGAATTAAGGAGTAATACTAAGTTTCGTACTAATTACTTTGTGTGTGGATGTGTGGAACCAGACTCTAGTCTTGTAATTGTTTGAGATACGGATGTACCCTTGTAGTGTTTAAATCTAATAGAAATTCATCGCTTCAGCTCTCTAATTATAAAGACATCAGGTATATTTATTTATATTTTTTACTTTAAGTAATTATTTGTGTTTTTTAGTAATTTAATTGATTGATTTTAACTTCAAAACGAGTAAGTTGTGTGATAATTTACTTGAATTCAAGTGTTCGTAAAATCGCGATGAGTATTAATGTGTAGTTTGATAACTACTGTTTGATATAGCTAGGGACTGTTTTGGTACATGATATGTAAATGTTCGTCGAGATTGTGGACAGCTTGTGTTAATTAATAATATGTTAAAGTATTTAGCTATGTAATGTTTGTCGAGATTGTAGCGGGATAAGCTTAGACTAAACTATGGAAATGATCTTCTGTATATGTTAGTTACGGATGTTTATGGCATAATTAGGCAGCTTCGGTAGCTTAGTGTCGATGATGTGCTCAGCTGAGATTGAACTGCAAAACTAATTTGTTCTGGACAAACATAAATTCATTATAGCTGATATTGAACTGCAAAACTAATTTGTTCTGGACAAACATAAATCAGGAAAGAAGCACCTCAAGAACTTAGAGAAATTAGGTGTAGGCTCTGCACCGGAGAATCCTAATAAGAAACCAAGGTATATATTCATTGTTGTTTTATTTATATTATTATTCTGTGATCAGATATAAAGACTACGAGTAGATAAAGAAGTAAGTCTAGAAGAGAACTTGTCATGCATGCCTAAACCCAAATCAATACAAGTATGTTGATGGCTTGAGAATTTTCTATATCGATTTTCTTTTATGTATAGAATAGAGTAGTGTTACAAGTGAGATTCTACTTCATACTTGACCAGCAGTCTGCCAAAGAAAGGTCTTTACTCCATAACGCTGCGCTAAGCTAAAACCCTGCAACCCTCTGCACAAGCAGAGTAGCAGTCCCTTCACCTTACATCTAATGGAACTCCCCCTTGGCATTTGACGTTTTGTTTTGTCAGTGTTCCTGTTTTCTAATAACATCAACCTGGCTCAAGTTTAATTTTAATCATTGCATGTAAAGATGCTATAATATTTATTACTTACTGCACAACTGTCATGATCTAAAAATAAAAAAAGTATTCTGGATGTGTTCTGTTTCCTTGATCTTATTTTTTCTCCTATTCGTTTATATCAAAATGCTTGAACAATGTTATGTTAGGCAATTATTCTTTAGACCTTTGAATTGTTTAAATAATTTGCTGACAGAGATATGTACTGCCTCCTTAATTAACTTTTCAATTATAAATGCGTAGTCAGTAGTATCAACGTTGTAGTTACTTCCACACTGCAGTGTTTCCTACCAATAAAAAACAATTCTATGGAAATTTTTAGAAATATGTGTAAGTTTTGTGTAGTCTTCTTTTAATGTGGCCTTCAAAGATCCGACCATGCATGTGTGACTGTTATTTCTAGTAAGTTTCATTTACACTGTGCGTTAACATTAGATAACTGAGTGCTTGATAGTTAATATCAAACTGATTTTACTTTTTCAATGACATTTTCTTTTTTTGCTAAATTTTCAATGACATTATCAGATACAGAGATGAATATAGAGAACAGGGCAGGAGGAGAAGTCGTAGTAGAAGCAGGGGCAGATCTACCTGTTTTTCATTTCATTAAATGAATGTGTCCTAGCCTTCCGTTTTTATGTTTCTTCGTGTCATTAGTAGGTTATTTGTTTCTACCTTTATCCATAGTTTCTTTTTTCAACAAGACAGGTCAATCCTGATCTTGACATGGTACGGAAGCCTCGGGCACAACTACGACCCTATCAAGAAAAGAGTCTCAGCAAGATGTTTAGGAATGGTGAGGTTTGCACCTCATTGATCTAATTTTGTTGATAATATATGCCGTGGTTCTGGGCATGTCTAAGGTTTAGGAATGATGAGTTGCAAGAGCATGTTGAGGCAATTGACATGGCCAATGGTGAGTATTTCTTGATCTATTTTTGTACGTAAGTGTCGTATTGTGTTGAATTGGCACAGTTGTGATCTTTGAGCAGTTTTGATAAATCCATTAATACAATTTGTAATGTAAATTGTGGAAAGCTTTGACCTAGGCTTTTAGTCATAATACTAATATGGTGTTGATAGATATCAATGTAAAAGATTCATAGTGCTTGTTGTAGATTGAGGTAAAATGTGTAGTGTACTGACTGGAATAAATGCTTCATCTAATAGTGTATTTAACACTTCACTAATAGCTTGGACTGGTTATGACCATCTTGCAGATCTTCACTCGATAGGTGGTTTGAACCCATTGCTCAATTATCTAAGTAACTTTCATGCTGCTATTCGAGCAAAAGCTGCTGATGTGGTGTCTACCATTGTTCAGAACAATCCTAAGAGCCAGCAGTTGGTCATGGAAGCAAATGGTTTAGAACCTCTTTTATCTAATTTCAGTTCAGATCCTGATATTGTTGTTCGTACACAAGCGCTTGGAGCCATTTCGTGTGAGTATTATTTTTTAATAACAAATTTTGTAATGTGAATTACGTATTGTTATTTATTATAGGTTATGTTCTGAACAAATTGTTGTATTGCAATATTCAGCTTTAATCAGAAACAACAGACCTGGAGTTGCTGCATTTCGCCTTGCAAATGGTTATGCATCTCTTAGAGATGCATTGAGTTCTGACAGTGTCAGATTCCAGAGGTATCTTTTTAACAATTACTTATTGACGAATATGTACATATAATTTACAGTATGTTATCTGCATTTATTGCATCATAAATTGAGTCAGTTTACTTGTTGATGCTGAATTAGGACAAATATAATCTGTCTATTTCTGTGCTTCATTGTTATATTTAGTTGTACGTTTAGTAGCTTATGTTTATGTTTGAGATGAATGATGTTTCAGGAAAGCACTCAGTTTGATCCAATATCTTGTGCAAGAGAACTATGCAGACTCCAAGCAATAATGAAGGAAGGGTCTTATTTGGTTTCATTCTAATGCATACACTTGTAACAGGCTTGTCTCCCTCCTGGTGTTCTGTCCTGAACGTAGTTTCTGGATATGGTCCAACAGCTGGAGCAACTCTAGCAAGTCATATGGATGTGGACACCGGTTGTCTTTTGAAATTTACCATGTTATTAGCTCTAGTACTTGTACATTTTAAGTTTTGTTCATTAGCTAGTGTTGGTAGATATTTTTGGATGATTTGGTTGGTTTTGTACAAGATGATGTTATTGAAATGATGTTGGATGATGTTATTGAAATGTAATTAATTTGGTTCTTGAATATTTAAATGTCATAATTTTTTTGTTATTAAAATTAGTTATAAATGATTTTAATTATGTAACACTCAATGTGTTACAATTGGTAAAAGAGGGTGTTACAATAGATTGTGGACCCCCACCTAGATGTGGGTCTCACACGTGGGTCCCACATGTGGGCCCCACATGTGGGACCCACATGTGACACCTGTGCAAAATTGTATTATCTGTTGTAACACACAAACTATGTTACTATAGAGTGTTTAAGATGTTGCTATAGAGGTTTTTGGTAACCACATTTGCTATGTTACCTTAGGCTGTGTTTTGATGTTACCTTAGATACCTGTAGTTACTGCTGAGAACCTAACACAGCTGAAGTGTTACCATAGCCCTATTTTGGCCTATGGTAACTTCAAAATGGGGTCTATGGTAACACAGTTTGGGGGTTGCTATAGGCCATCTATGGCGTAGTGTCAATAAAGCAAGCCAATCCAGGTTCAAGGAGCATCCAAATAAGTAAAAGGAATTAAGTCTATAAGCGCGAGGCAAATAAAGGGAGTGCCCGCATCTCCACTGAGTCTTGCAGATAAAGTTTAAAAGCAATAAAAAGGAAGTCATGGGGATCCATTTGCCGCTTCCTCATTCATCTCCATCTTGAGGTTATCAGCAAACTTCCCAGTCTCTTCGCCCAACCGGTACCAATCAAAGTCGTCAACCTTCTCGAGGAACTTTTTCATGAAGTCAACAGATCCTTTATTCTCAGCCTCCTCAGTGATAGTGGGAAGAGCATTAGCAGTATCTTTAGCTTCCTTCTCTAACTCAGCGACGCGGTCTCTAAGCTCCTTGATCTGGGAGTCTGACTGCTCCCTCTCAACAGCATGATCCAGCTTAAGCTTCTTTCTAGCTGACTGCTCCGCGTGAAGCTTTCTCTTAAGCTTCTCAGTCGTGCCTTCAAATTCTTTCCTCCAACTATTTTTGCGTCCTCAGCATCAGCCTGAGCCTATGCAAGTATGGATTTGAGATTCACAATCTCTTTACTCATCTTACTATTGGAAGAAGCCAAGGCTCGAACCTCCTTGTGGTGACGCAATTGATGGAAGAAAATCTCAGCTATAGCTTTAGTCTTGGAAGCATTGGACTCCTCCAGAGATTGTAGGGACCAGGAATACATATCAATCTCAGAAACATGGGCATGTGCCAATTTGCCATATGTCTGGCGGACCAGTCCAGGAGAAGGATGAAAAGGATGAAGAGACTCATGTCGTCCTTGTTCATCTTTAGTGGTGGTTCTTCATGAAGACTCGTTATCTCAGTTGATTTTTTCCTGCTAGGATGGAGGGAAGAAGATGATTGTCGAAGAGGCATTATGAGAGTGGTCTGCTTAGGAGGAGGCCCCGAAACGTATGAGGCTGCGAGGAGGCCTCGCAATATATGAGGCTGTAAGGAGCCTCGCAATGTAAGAGGCTGCGAGGAGGCCTCGCAACGTATAAGGCTGCAAGGAGGCCTCGCAACATATGAGGCCATAAGGAGTCCTCTCAATTTACGAGGAGGCCTCTCATCATAATAACAAGGAGCAGAGGAGAACACTTTCATCATACTTTAAGAAAACCTGAATATATAGATGAAAGTCCAAGCTCACATATCAGCATGATAGAAGATATAATTACAACAACTTATGACTGCAAGGCCCTATGGGGTCGCCTCTCAAGGTCCCTACAGGACCTCATTACGCTTGGAAGAACCCTTCGAGGTCACCATCACTCACTTATACATGGCTTCACATTAATTGAAAGACACACAACATATGTCATCATCTTAGCAGCTGGGAGAAGATCTTGAAATATGACAGTTGTCTGCAACCATTAAAATTCATTGGGATCGCGATGCAATTCCCAGGTACTTGAGATAGCCATGCTTTCATCTACAGCAATCTATAGCGAGCACAGGCCTCGCATCGAAGTTTTGACAAAGGAGTTTTTTAGTCCACATCGCATCTTCAATGACAATATGGACTCGGGGGGTAGTTGTTATGCCCAAATCTTGGCATAAGCCCTAAGCAGGCCTAATGGGCTAGAATAGAGGTCCATAACTCATAATGGGCCTAGAGATGAAGATTGGGTCACTAAAACCCACCACAGGAGTCAGTCCAATATACTATCAAGCACAATGTGGAAGTTTGCGACCCCAAGCTGCGGGTCGAGTTCGCCAGCAAAGTCCCAAGAAGATAGAATAAATGAGTAAAATATATCAACCCAAGAAGACGTCTAGTGGATTTGGGCCTAGTCGAGCCCATAGAAACCCTAGCCCGTCTAGATAACTTCTTCTCCAAGAGAACTACGTTGGCTTGATCCCTATAAATAGGGTACGTAGGCATCTTGTAAAGTTCGGATAAACATTTCACCACTGAAAATCAATAGACAAGAGCAGCCACAATCATTCACCAATCACCTCCGTGTTCTTCGTGTTCATAGCAGAATATCCGTATTTTGCTCCGTAAATCCAGCAACCTCCAAAATATTGTTATACAATATTCTCCCTATAACAATAATTAAAAAATTATATTTATTATAATAATAACAATTATAAGGGAGTTAAAATACAATTATTGCGTCGACCGTTGATTAAGTTTTCAATTCATCATCAGATACGAGAGGTAACGGATTCAATTCTCGTATTGTATATTGATGAAATGATGAGATCATTCTTATTCGGGTAAAAGGACATTTTCATCACTGTACTATTTCCGAAATTGCAATTGCATTACTGTACTACAAACGGACTACTATACTTTAACGTTTTTAACAAGTTCACTATTGTACTTTAACGTTTTTAACATTTTCACCCTTGGTTTTTGTGGCATTTGACTGACGGGAGTGGTGAATTTGTTAAAAACGTTAAAGTACAGTAGTCCGTTTGTAGTATAGTAGTGCAATTGCAATTACAGAAATAGTATAGTGGTGAAAATGTCATTTTACCCATTCTTATTCTCATGTAGGATAAGAATGTCTACAATTTATAAGCTTATAATTTATTTTTGCACAAGATAAGTGTGTAAAATCTTTTTTTCTTTTTATATTAATTATTGTAGTGACAAAAAAAATTGTCATTTTTTAGAATTCTAACATTACTCAAAATTGTAAATTTTATTGAATTTTAGAAGTTAAGTGAACTTTTTCCTTAAGATGCACTTCTTTTTCTTCTTTTTTTTTTGACGAAATGCATAATTCATTAAAAATAACATGATACAGTCAGAACAAATCTCTAACTGCCATTACAACCAGATTGAGAAACAAATAACAAACTAAACATAATTAGCTGATTTGTTTTCTGATCGTTTAACACATAGAATTTAAAAATTCTTGAAATTAAAAACGAAGTCGAAGACATCCCGAGCAATCCATATTCCACCAACATCCCGGAAAGCAACATCATCACAAATGACCATATCACATAAAAACAATTGTTAGCCCAGTGTTCAAAAATCCCAAGAGTAGGAGCGACACCCCAGCTATCTACATGCCGGATACCAGCTATAGACATGCCGAAAATGGATTCTTCACCCCAACTATCTACATGCCGGATACCAGCTATAAACATGCCGAAAGTGAAAACCGATAACGAATGAACAATCTTTAATTGTGAAAGGTGAGCTATTACAATAATCACCACCAATCCAGTTTCAATGCGGGTTTTCCAGATTCTCCAAAACATCAACAAAATCATTTTCAACAAAACCCCGCTCACAATTAAGAAGCGAAAACCAAAACTCTCACCTAGGAGAGACATAAAACCACCCAAAAAGATGGACGAAAATAATCAAAATCTCACCCGAAAATGAAGATTAATGAACTTATTAACAAGAAAAAAGAGAGAATATGGGGTAGATCTGAAAGAGGGGAAGGAAAGGTGAGGATGAAGAGGGAGACGAATGAAGAAGATGAGGAAGAAGGGAGAGGTCGGGAAGAAGAAGGGGATTAGATGATTGAATGGAAGATTGGAGAATGAATGATGTAAGAAAATGGAAAAAAGGGGGTGATCGGCGACTAAATTTGAGAGTCGACTCTCATCAGCTGCATACATTCCCGTGAATGTTTCAATCCGAATATGTATGCGTGACGGAGAAATGAGATAATTTTTACATAACAAAAAAAAAAAGAATCGTTACATAACTGATTGTCAATCTCAGTCGACCCCAGGTCATTAATCATATGTTAATAAATTAAAGGGAAAATGAATTTTTTTACCACTAAACTATTGTCTTTTTTAGAAATCTACCACCGAACTAAAATTTGATTTATTTTAAGCACTAATGTTAGGTTCGGTTTTGTTTTTAGCCACTAAACTTATTTTCAAATTTTTTTTATCACTAAACTTATGTTCAAATTTGATTATTAGCATTATATTAATTTTATTTACTCACTCCTTATATTTAGACTGAACATGTCAATTTAAATTTTAATACTTAAAAATGATGCATTACAAAAGATGTTTTGTTGAATTTTAATACTTGAAAATGATACATTAACCTTTATCTTAAAAATTAATCGATTCAATTTAATTAGAAAAAATATACATTAAACTTATTTTGAAAATAAATCGATAAAGTTTAATAAGATAAATTTAATTTTAACTTCTTATATCTTATTAAACTTTATCTTATTATTATTTTCAAGATATAGTAAAATCTCAATAAATGTTAAACGGATAACCTTGTTAAATGAATATCTCCTTTCGGTCCCAATATAATAGAGATAGTGTAATTTTGACCTTAATAAATGAATAATCTTGGTTAATGAATAAAATTTTTAGATTCCGATCGTATTCATTTATCGAGGTTTAACTGTAAAGAAAAATCCTTAGAGATGATAACTTTATCTTATTAAACTCTATTGATTTATTTTATCTTACTAAATTTAATACATCATTTTTAAGTATTAAAGTTTTCATTGACTTGTTCACTCTAAATCTAAGGTTAGTGAATAAAATAAAATTAACATAATGCTAATAATCAAATTTGAACCTAAGTTTAGTGATAAAAAAATTGAAAATAAGTTTAGTGGCTAAAAACAAAACCGAACCTAACGTTAGTGCTTAAAATAAATCAAATTTTAGTTCGGTGGTAGATTTCTAAAAACGACAATAGTTTAGTGGCAAAAAAATTCATTTTCCCTAAATTAAAAGCTCTAAATTTATATATTGCTAGATAGAATCTCTTCATGCCCATTAAAGAAGACTTTAATTATGGTGGCCAGTGACTAGAACTCGTCATTTTTGACCAGCGAGATGAACATCTTCAACTTTGTAGTTACAGTGTAAATTCTAAGAACAATTCTTCGCAATGGTCCGTTCACATTGTTTTTCTCGGGAAATAGCTTTTTTTATATTAACTGGTGTGTTGAGTCCAAACACTAACGAATTTGAGTTTAAATCGTTAACAATCATAACGTGTTAAATATCTAAAGTGATTATCGAAGAGACACTCATACTGATCATTTGATTTACTAAAACCATTACAAATATCAAATATATAATTCTAAATATGTGTTCAAAAAATAAAAATAATTTTTTGTTGATTCTGTTTTGAATGTTATAACCAAATGAAAATTTGTTAAAATTTATAGTTATTTTTCTTGTTTTAATAAAAAATAAATTGTAATTAAATTTTTAAATATCTAAATACATTATCTGAAATATTAGAATTTAAATACTTTTCATTTGATTGGGATAACATTCAAAAACAATGTCTAAAATCAATAAAATATTATTTTTATTTTTCAAACACATATTTATAATTATCTATTTAATATTTATAATAATTTTATTAATTTAAATAATATTCTGATAAAATTGATAAGTAAAGTGATATATGGATTGACCACTTTAATATTTAAGTCCAATGACAATAGCCTATATATGAAGGTCATTTATAGTATACTAGTTTAATGCCCGTGCTTCGCACAAGGGAGTTCATATTTTAAATAAATTTTATTTTAAATTTTAATAAATTATGTGTAGTTTTATAATGTAGAAATGAAAAATTGATAGTAGTACTAAAAAGTTGCCTACTTTAATAGTTAAAATGTTAATTTCCTGAAGAACATGAGGTGTTTTGATATTTTAAATTACAATTAGTATAACAAATTATTAATACAATAATCAATTTTAGAAAGATCAAAAAATCGAACATTGTAATATTATTTTAGTAGTGTCAACTATATCATGTTTTATAACTGTAGGAGATAAAAAGAATAAATTAAAACAATTAAATCATAATACGGGAAAAAAAAATGAAGTTAGTATGCTCTCACTCAATTTAAAGTTAAATTTTAAGTAAATACATTAAAGTCACAGACACGCACAACACAGAGACACGTGGATAGATTTTAAGACATCACAGAATGGGAGCAAGGAACTCTTCTTCATCCTTTTTTTTTCCCGATTACTCTCTGCCAAATCTTTGAAAGAATATGCCAATTTTGTCATCTATGGAGTAATTAAAAATTAATTAATAATTATCGACGATCCAACAGTACGGATGTCAAAATATTTCTAATTTAGTGATATTACCAAAATTTTAAAAATTAAAAAAAGAATTTGGATAATGAAATTAGTAGTCAACTATTGAACTGCCAAGAAAAATGACACATCATTAAACAAAATAATTTTTCACAAAATTAAACAAAATCATTAAAATAAAATTGTTTATTTATTTTAAATAAATTAAAGTAATTTATTTAAGTAATTTGTTATCATTAAACAAAATTTAAAATAATTTAAAATTTGTGGAAGGAAATAATTTTTGGCAATAATGTTTTAATTGGATGGCCCTGGCGGACCCATTATAATTATAATTGATAATTGTTAGAAAGGAAATAATTTTTGGAAACAAAATAATTCGTGTTTTGTCAAGGAATTTTTTTTTTTGGCAAGAATGTTTTAATTGGATGGCCCTGGCGGGCCCCTTATAATTATAACCAATTATTTGGCATTAATAATAACAACTGCCAAGAAAAATTGACAATTGTTGGAAAGGAAATAATGTTTGGCAAGAAAATAATTTGTGGTTTGTGAAGGAAATAATTATTTGGCATTTTGGAATATTTTAATTGGATGGCCCTGGCGGGCCCATTATAATTATAACCAATCAAAATCATTTGTTAACAATTTTTGGTATTATAAGGAAATAATTTTTTGCAGATACCGAACCTTATCAAGGAAATACTTTTTGGCAAGAAAATAATTTGTGATTTGTCATGATGTGTATTTTATATAATATCGGGTCAATATATTTTAAAATATGGATTATAATTATAACCAATTATTTGGCATTAATAATAACAACTGCCAAGAAAAATTGACAATTGTTAGAAAGTAAATAATACATGGCAAGTAAATAATTTGTGTTTTGTGAAGGAAATAATTATTTGGCATTTCCGAATATTTTAATTGGATGGTCCTAGCGGGCCCATTAAAATTATAACCAATCAAAATCATTTGTTAACAATTTTTGGTATTATCAAGGAAATAATTTGACAATTGTTGGAAAGGAAATAATTTTTGGCAAGAAAATAATTTGTGTTTTGTGAAGGAAATAATTATTTGGCATTTTGGAATATTTTAATTGGATGGCCCTAGCGGGTCCATTATAATTATAACCAATCAAAATTATTTGTTAACAATTTTTGGTATTATCAAGGAAATAATTTTTGGCTGGTATTATCAAGGAAATATTTTTTGGCAAGAAAATAATTTGTGTTTTGTCATGATGTGTATTTTATATAATATCGGGTCAATATATTTTAAAATATGGATCATATCATATAACTGTTTGGGTAATATAAACAATCCCGAACCTTATCAAGGAAATAGTTTTTGGCAAAAAAATAATTTGTGATTTGTCATGATGTGTATTTTATATAATATCGGGTCAATATATTTTAAAATATGGATTATAATTATAACCAATTATTTGGCATTAATAATAACAACTACCAAGAAAAATTGACAATTGTTAGAAAGGAAATAATGTTTGGCAAGAAAATAATTTGTGTTTTGTGAAGGAAATAATTATTTGGCATTTTGAAATATTTTAATTGGATGGTCCTGGCGGGCCCATTATAATTATAACCAATCAAAATAATTTGTTAACAATTTTTGGTATTATCAAGGAAATAATTTTTGGCAAGAAAATAATTTGTGGTTTGTCATGATAACAAAAATTAACAATTGTTAGAAAGTAAATACTTTTTGGCAAGAAAATAATTTGTGGTTTGTCAAGGAAGTTATCAAGGAAATAATTTTTGGCAAGAAAATAATTTGTGATTTGTCATGATAACAAAAATTAATAATTGTTAGAAAGTAAATAATTTTTGGTAAGAAAATAATTTGTGGTTTGTCGTTATCACGGAAATAATTTTTGGCAAGAAAATAATTTGTGGTTTGTCATGATATGTACTATATATAATATCAATTATCTGAGTAATTAAAGGTACTAAAATGGGTACCAAAATTTGTTACAAATTATTTGGTATTAAGGAAGTTATCAAGGAAATTTTTTTTGGCAAGAAAATAATTTGTGATTTGTCATGATGTGTATTTTATATAATATCAATTATTTGAGTAATTAAAGGTACTAAAATGGGTACCAAAATTTGTTACCAATTATTTGGTATTAATAATAACAACTGCCAAGAAAAATTGACAATTGTTAGAAAGGAAATAATTTTTGGCAAGAAAATAATTTGTGGTTTGTCATGATGTGTATTTTATATAATATCAATTATTTGAGTAATTAAAAGTACTAAATTGGGTACCAAAATTTGTTACCAACAACGACACACATCATTAAATAAAATATTTTTTCACAAAATTAAACAAAATCATTAAAATAAATTATTTATTAAAATAAATTGTTTATTTATTTTAAATAAATTAAAATAATTTATTTAAGTAATTTGTTATCAATAAACAAAATTTAAAATAATTTAAAATTTGTGGAAGGAAATAATTTTTGGCAAGAATGTTTTAGTTAGATGGCCTTGGCGGACCCATTATAATTATAATTGACAATTGTTAGAAAGGAAATAATTTTTGGAAACAAAATAATTTGTGTTTTGTCAAGGAATTTTTTTTTGGCAAGAATGTTTTAATTGGATGGTCCTAGCGGGCCCATTATAATTATAACCAATTATTTGGCATTAATAATAACAACTGCCAAGAAAAATTGATAATTGTTAGAAAGGAAATAATGTTTGGCAAGAAAATAATTTGTGTTTTGTGAAGGAAATAATTATTTGGTATTTTTTAATATTTTAATTGGATGGCCCTGGCGGGCCCATTATAATTTAACCAATCAAAATCATTTGTTAACAATTTTTGGTATTATCAAAGAAATAATTTTTGGCAAGAGTGGTTTGTCGGGTCAATATATTTTAAAATGTGGATCATATCATATATCTGGATGGGTAATATAAACGGATCCCGAACCTAATCCTAAGCATATAATTTACTACTATAATGGGTCATGGATATCTATCAAACCTGAATTTGGATCCCGAACCTGAGGAAAGGGTTATCCAGCAATTTATAATATATAGATACATGAGTAAAATTATATATAAAAAAAAAAAAGGCTATCGAATAAGATCATGACTATAATCCTATTACTGTTATCTTTTTTGTGCTTACGTAGTGGAGGTTTCGATTAATATTCAATACATAAATTATCGTCTAATCGAACAATTCGCTTCCTCATCCAGAATAATTAAAATTGATCTGCTAAATGTATTAGTACTATTTGATGAATTGATTAAAAAACAAATTCATGGAAACTTGTTCATAATAATAAAAGGACATACACACTCTGTTATAGAAATCGGCCGATTTCCAAAAAATCGCCAATAAATCGGCCAAAAATCGGTCAAAATTTTGGAACCGATTCGGCCGATTTTGCAAAAATCGCCGATAAATCGCCGATTTTTCAACCGAATCACCCGATAAATCGTAAATCGGTACCTCAACCGAATAGTTCCGATTTCCAAAATCTGTAACATTGCATACACATAATAAATCCACCGCTGAGAATAATTGATGAATAAGTAGGATTCTGTAATTCCGGTGGGTGGTTGGAATCAGACCTTAATGAATGCATCATGATCATTAGGGTTGTCAAAAAAATTCGAAAAATTCGAAATTCGTTCGAAATATCTGTATTCGTATTCGAAAAAATAGGATATTATCCGTATCCGAAATAAATAGGATATTATTCGTATCCAAATCCGACATATCCGAATCCGAAAATAAAAAAAATTCATATATATTTATATATAATATTTATAATTTATAATATATTTATAATTAATAATAAAGATATTTACATAAATACATAAGATTTTAACAATTACTTTCAATTTTACTACCATCCAACTATCTTCTCACTTCTATAAAATCATTTTTTCAAAAATATTACCTCATTATAATTTTATGTTTTCAATATTCCAAAAATACTACCTTCCTCACTTTCAACTTTTGCAACCTCATTTGCAACTTCCAATTTTCAAATTTCTGATTTCAAGTTCTGGGGTTCAGATGTCATTTTCGACCACTTTTTTGGAATATATATATATATATATATATATATATATATATATATATATATATAGATATAGGCCCCGCCAGGGACACTCATAATTGGTGAATTTGGGTTGCAAGGCCCCGCCAGGGGCACTCATAATTGGTGAATTTCTGATTTGCAACTTTCAGTATTCAGTTGCAACTTTTGCAACCTCAGTTGCAACTGAGGTTTGCAACCTCAAACCTTAGTTGCAACTTTTGCAACCTCAGTTGCAACTTCAGTTGCAACCCCTTTTGCAACTTTTGCAACCTCAGTTGCAACCTCAGTTGCAACTTTTGCAACCTCAGTTGCAACTTGCAAATCAGAAATCCACTAATTATGAGTGTCCCTGGCGAGACCTTGCAACCCAAATTCATCAATTATGAGTGCCCCTGGCGGGGCCTTGCAACCTCATTTGCAACTCAAATGCTACAAATTTCTGATTTCAAGTTCTGGGGTTCAGATGTCATTTTCGACCACTTTTTTGGAATATATATATATATAAAAAGTGGTCGAAAATGACATCTGAACCCCAGAACTTGAAATCAGAAATTTGAAAATGGAAGTTGCAAATGAGGTTGCAAAAGTTGCAACTGAGGAAGGTAGTATTTTTGGAATTTTGAAAACAAGGTCGATATTTTTAGAATTTTAGAAAGGTTGGTAGTATATATTTAAAAATCTAATAGTTGACATGGGTAATTTTAAACTTATCCCTTAATAATATATGTCTTTGTTCATTATTTAATATATTTTTCAAAGATATATTTAAGTGTAGACATTTTTTAAACATATATATGATATAAATATAATATATTAATATATTATATTAAAAATATATCATAATATAAGTCTTTTTTTAAATATTATCAATTTGGATTTCAAAAAAAATTTTGAAAAATCCGATATCCGTCCGAAATATCTGTATTCGTATTAAAAAAAATAAGATTTTATTCGTATTCGAAATAAATAGGATATTATCTGTATCCGAATCCAAAAATTTCGGATACAAATATGGATATAATCATGCATATCCGAATCCAAAATATCCGTTTGACAGCCCTTATTGATCATCTCCATCCTACGTTGTTACTAACTCCCGGTGGGTTATTCACTACTAACTCCCGGTGGGTTATTCACACTTTTCAACGACATCTAGAGCGTGTTTGGCTTAACTTAAAAAATGTTACTTATCACTTAAAGTGTTACTTACTCACTTTAAGTGAAAAGTGATAATTTTCACTTAAAGTTTGGTGTATCTGTTTGGCTAATTTTACTTAAAGTAAATTTTTTTAAAAAAAATTAACTAAAAAAAAGAAATTTATATTTTTTAAACATAATATAAAAGTGTAAAATACAAATATATGCAAAGAATATGATACGAGTTAAAAGGTGACTCAAATACATAAAAATTGATATGAGAAAAAAAATAAGTGGAAAAAAAGTACCTCGAAGGTACTTTTTTTTTTTGAACTAAAACTAACTTTAAGTGGGAAAAAAAAAGGTTAGACAAACACCCTTAAACTACTTTAAGTGGGTTAAAAAAAAAATTAAGTAACCCCAAACAGGCTGCTAGTGTGATATCAGGCTTTCATATTTACTCCTACATTTGACAATATCATATCCACCATTAAACTACAAAACATGCACGATTATGACTTTATTATTATTATTATTATTATTATTATTATTATTATTATTATTATTATTATTATTGAATAAATAGATTTATATATATTACAAATAAGTATATATGTTCAATGAGGATCGAACTTAGAACTTGAAACCATAAAAGAATAGGTTATTAAATACCTGAATTATTTCATATAAATTTTTGATTTTTAATTGGATAAAAAGGAACGTCACAAACAACTCTGATAACTTTCCTTAGATTTGAATAAAAATAATATGTTTTGGATATTTAAAATCATTTGATATGCACAATTTTTGAAAATATTATTTTGATATGCACAATTTTTTATAATAATACCGATTATACTCAATATTTCTGGAAAGTTATGTGAGTATATCTCACATTCCCTATTTTTTTTAATTTTGAGAAAAAGGATCTTGAAATTGATTTCAGGAAACTTTTCCTAAAATATTTAAAAAAATATACTTTAAATTTGATAAAATTCTAATTTTACAAAATTACCTATATTTATATATAAATCCTATGTATGTCAGGAATTTACCGCAGAAATGACATCTAAATCATTGGACCACTACTTCTTTGATGAGTATTATGTGATTTAGTGAGAATCTTACTTTGAGTTGCACATGTGACAAAAACAGCTGCTTACTGAATCCATGCATCTCCCCGGCAGTGTTGTAAAAAAAAAGGGAAATATGTGAGGAACGGGAATCAGATATAATCGATAACAATAATCGAAAATCAATAAGAAGGTACTAGTATTAATTAAATGATTAATCGAATCTAATTTGAGTTGTACATGTACTTTTTTTTGTCGGGAGTTGTACATGTACTCCCTCCATTTCTAAAAACGTTTCCTGTTTACTTTGTACACGTTTGCCGACACACGCTTTTAATAGTTAATATCTTTAATTTCGTATTAGTTTTAAATATAAAAATTTCACTGTATTAAAGTACTAACAAATACGAATTCAACAAGATCATTCATGACTATATTTTATCTTATAAATTACGCATAAATTAATAATCAATCGCTTAGAATGAACAGTGTCCAAAGTCAAACTCAGAAACATATTATGGAACAAAGGGAGTACTAAATACAGCTTCAGATTGAATTCATGCACCTCCCGGGCAGTAATTATTACTCCCTCTGTCTCATAATATGTTTCCTGTTTATAAAAACAGGTTTGCCAACGCACACTTTCAATCGTTAATATCTTGAATTTTGTATTAGTACAAAATATAAAAACTTCACTGTATTAAAATACTCATAAATACGAATCCAACAAAATCACTCATGACTATATTTTATCTTATAAATTATGCGTAAATTAGTAGTCAATCGCCTAAAATGAATAGTGTAAAAAGTCAAAACAGGAAACATAAATTGAGACGGAGGGAGTAGTATTTCCTTAAATGATTTACATGCACAAGGGAATAATTTACTAGTATTTCCTTAACTTTGTTCAATATTTAAAAGGAAAAAAAATACAAAAAAAGTGGAAGAAGAGGGTTGTAGTCAAATGATGACATCTTCTCATTTATGTGTAAAGGTCAAAACAATCTCCACTTTCCCCCTTACCCTCCCTATCAAATCCCAATTTTGGCTTTCTTTCTTAACAGACATGTATAAATACATCACCTCTCATTTTATTTATTCTTCATCCCATTGTTTTTAGCTCCCTCTCCCCCACACTCTCTACATACAGATAAATACACACAAATATATACAAAGAAGGGAAAGAGTCATGGCAGAAGGAAGTACAAATGGGAACCATGAGGGACTATCCTTGCCTGTAAAAGATGGTGACACAAATCACCAAACTTCATCCTCTTATTTAACTATACCTTTTATGCAGAAGGTTAGTTTTTGCCTTTCTTTCTCATTTTCTCTCTTTGCTTCTCTGTTTGCATCTCTTATGCTGACTATTTTATACTTGCAACACTCTGGATTGATCTTACAAGATAACTTCTTGAATATTTATCTAGCCGATATATTTGAATACATAAACAAGATATTATACATAACTGTCCTTTCAAACATCAGCTCAGTGCAAAAAAAAAACAGAAGTAATCATGCAAAAGATGATTACTATTACTATTCCGTAATCATGCGTTAATCATGTATCGATTGTATAAATGTATAGCACATGATCTTCTGCTTCGCTAATAAACCTCTTTAACATCATTATGTATCATCATACTACCAGTACTAAATGTATAGTATATACTCCTAGTAATTGTATATATGAACGTGCAGTTGATTGCTGAGTTGTTGGGAACATATTTTGTAATATTTGCTGGGGAAGCGGCGGTGACAGTTAATTTGGCGGAGGGCAAGGTGGTGACTCATCCCGGAATTTCGATAGTATGGGGACTTGCAGTTATGGTTATGGTTTACTCTGTTGGCCATATTTCTGGAGCTCATTTTAATCCTGCTGTTACCATTGCTTTTGCCACTTGCAAAAGATTTCCATGGAAAGAGGTGTGTAGACCTGTTTTTGGGGAGTAAGGCTCAAGGTTTTAGTCATTTTGTTTGTTAAGAATTGTTTTCACTGTGATATTAAGTTGAGTTTTTCTTGAATTTGGTAAGCTGATTACTTGTAGCATATTTTCAAACCTATAGGTACCACCTTATATCTTTGCTCAAGTAGCTGGATCAACCCTAGCTAGCGGTACTCTGCGGCTCATATTTAACGGGAAACAAGATGAATTTCCGGGCACCCTTCCATCCGGGTCGGAACTCCAATCCTTTGTCTTGGAGTTTGTCATCACATTCTACCTAATGTTTGTCATCTCCGGTGTTGCCACTGATAATCGAGCTGTGAGTCCATTTTTATAACCTCATTATGATCACCAATTCTCCCAACTAAATCGGAGTACTAGCTTAATTGTAGTGTTCACATATATTCTTTTGCGTGTCAGTAGCTTTATGCTTCATATTACATTTAAAATAATAATAATAATTATTATATTCTTAAATTTAGAAGTTAGTTTATAAGCCTAAATGCCTAATACGAGCAACCATACTAAATATTATATATTGTGGTTTCTTCTGCAATTAAAATGTCATCCGTAATGATAAAGACATGGTTGGACTAAATCATGTGAACATATTGGTTTTATAATTGTAAATGCAGATTGGTGAACTAGCCGGGCTTGCTGTTGGAGCTACTATTCTGGTTAATGTCATGATTGCAGGGTATCAGTCCCCACCATCCTTCGGCTTTCTTTTTCAATATCTTTTTTCCAACATAACCTCAGATACACACAAACATCACAAGTATTATTTTGACATGAACATGACTAGTGCATTGATATGATATTAAGAGGGCTGTTATATATTGTTGACAGGCCAATATCAGGGGCATCAATGAATCCAGCAAGGAGTTTGGGGCCAGCAATAGTAGCCAGCCAATACAGAGGAATATGGGTTTACATGGTTGGTCCTATAGCAGGTGCCGTAGCAGGTGCATGGGTCTACAACATCATTAGATTTACAAACAAGCCCTTGCGTGAGATTACAAAGAGTGCCTCTTTTCTAAGATCCTCACCCCGCAATTGATCTACTTGTTGTTTACTTTACAATGATAATTATTCTAGTTGGCTTTACAGTTTGATATATAGATGTAGTGAAGCTTGCATGAAACAACTAGTGGGCATTCTAATTATGCAACTAATGAATTTTATGTCTAAGAAATGATATATTTCTTAGAGAAGTCAGAAAACGTTTAAACCTACAGATTCACAGGCAACAAATCCATACACAATTATCAAGAGTTTTTATCTTAGAAGCTCGTGCTGTAAATGACCACTGAAACTTTATGCCTTGCAATTGATCTGTATGATACATTACATAGTTGAATACATGATAAAAAAAACATGATAACCTTTCTACCTTTACAGTTATAAATTCGTGCATAGAACAAACACAATCTGAAAGAAAGCATCAGATATCGATAACTTGATTGAAAAGCATACACCTTGGGAGGATGATTTTTATTCTTTGTCAGTACACCGAAATTAATAAGCTTCAATATACTTACATTGTTGAACAGCAGGCAACGGCAGTTTGCCACCAGTAGCAGGTCAAGTTTGAAACTTAGATTTATGACAAACCAGCTGAACTTTCCTTACCTGCAAACAAATTTAAGCAATAATCATCACAGCTAACCAATAAATCCCTATTTCTGATAATATGGTAAGAGTATATACTTCACCAGAGTTGCTACAAGGAGAGTATGTTGTAAGAGTATGATTAATCAAGTTCTTGAATGCTGCTCTTACAAAGAGATTCTAATTTACGGTGTGCAGCTGTGCTACACCATGGCATTTATTTCAATCACGGATACACGTCTTTCTTCTACACAAGAAAATCCTTGCTACAAGGTGATACTTTTGGAAAAGAAAACAGTTTAATAAGGGTATATATTTGGCTATTTGCCAGATAGGGTATATATTCAATGATAAGGGTAATAGCCTAATAGGGATGCAAATGCCAGAGAAGAGTTGATCCAAGGAGAAATAATTGTTTGTGTCAACAAATAATCATACAGTAGTTAATCAAATTCTCAAGTGCTTCTTTTCTCACAAATATGAATTTTCACTCGGCAACATCAAGGAAAATATAATTTAATCACAGGTGCTCCCTACCTGTCTTTCTCTTAGACTTAATATCTGCTACAAGGTGATACTGGACTGTACCAGAAAAAGGTTTGATAGTTCGAAGATATTCCATCATATTATCACAATTCTTCATTATCATTACTTTGTTAATATTTGAACTTTCTATAATATACTTGTGACAATGACAACAATAAAGAGAAGAAGAGTAGTAAAAATAAAAATTACAATTCGAGGTCAGCTCAGACCTCAAACACCAACTCTTTTGTAGTTTTAATACAGAATCTATACAATAACTTCAGCATGACGACATTTACAATTTATATGCATAAACAGTGTATACCAGTTTGTCTAAAACAATAAATAAAAGTTTTCAGCCCTCACATTGGTGATATATCAGAACCAGTGCCTTGCAGATAGCTGGCAAGGTATCATGACATAAATATTAATTTAAAAAATTCCTCAAGTCTGCATTGGAACAATTCCGATGGCTTAGATGTGATTGTATTGACATAGTTTTAAGTTCTGCA